>SJYQ01093898.1:838796-880588 GCA_006410935.1 Redunca redunca | reverse complement strand
TATATATATATATATATATATATATATATATATATATGTATAAGTCATTCCTAATATCCCAATTTGTGCCTCCTTCCTCTTCTCCTTAGAGTCCATATGTCCATTCCATGAAGCATACTTAATGATGGGGCTGGTTGCCAGTGGAGCAAACCATGTGGTTAAATGGTTAGAACTTCCCATCCCACATCTGTGGTTTTCTGGTGGCTCAGATGGTAAAGAATCAGCCTTCCAATGTAGGAAGACACAGAAGATGCTGGTTCTAATCCTTGGTTGGGAAGGTGCCCTGGAGAAGGAAATGGCAATCCATTTCAGTATACTTGCGTGGAGAATTCCATAGACAGGAGCTTGACGGGCTGCAGTCCATGGGGTCTTAGAGTTGGACATGACTGAGCAACTAACACTTTCACTTTACTTTCCTGTCCCACACTTAGACATCTGGTCGGAGAGAGGGGCTTGAGACTGAGTTGGATTGACAATCGTCAATGATGTAAACAATCATAATGAAACCTCCATAAAAACCCAAAAGCAAAAGGTTTAGAGAGCTTCTGGGTTGGTGAATATGTGGAGATTTGGGAACAGTCAGAGAACACAGAAGGTCTGTGCCTTTTTCCTGTTTCTTGCTCTATGCGTCTCTTCCATCTTGCTATTCTTGAATTATATCCTTTTTATAATAAACCAGTAATCTAGTGCAGGGGTTCCTCAACTTCCAGGTCACGGACCGATACATCTTGTCAGATCACTGAAGGCATTACATTAGAAATAATGTACACAATAAATAGAATGTCCTTGAATCATCCTGAAACTTTCCTGACCCCCACTCCTGGTCCATGGAAAAATTGTCTTTCACAAAATTGGTCCCTGGTGCTAAAAAGTTTGGGAACCTCTGAGTGAGTAAAAGGGTTTCTGGGTTCTGTAAGTATTCCTGATTAGTGACTGGTCTCTTCAATGTGGAAATTTAAGGACCAGGCTTCCTGTATCCTTGGACTCTGAAATACCCTAGAAATTTGTGGATATGTATGTCACATCTGTGGAAGGAAAAAGATGGACTGTGGGAGGCCTACATTTTGCCTTTTAAAAGTCCCTGTTGGAAGCGATTTTTCTCATACTTCCATAAGGTTGGAAGGTCATTCACACATCAAGCTGCCTATGATCAGAAAGAGAGGAAACACAATTTGTGAGCAGTCACACTAAGATTCCTCAAGGTGTAGTGGGTGTTTACTCAGCATCACCTCAATGTATGATGACCCTGACCCTGAAGTTGCTCAGTTGTGTCCGACTCTTTGCGACCCCATGGACTGTAACCTATCAGGCTCCTCTGTCCATGGGATTTTCCAGTCAAGAGTACTAGATTGCCATTTCCTTCTCCAGCGGATTTTCCCAACCCAGGGATCGAACCCAGGTCTCCCGCATTGTAGACAGACGCTTTACCATCTGAGCCACCAGGGAAATCCATGTATGATGAAGAGGAGTAGAATTTGCCATCCCCAAAGAATTTGCCATCTTTGGCGTAAGGATTATATTGAGCTAAAGGCAATTGGAACCCAGCAGATATGGGAAAAACTTTTTACTTCCCCCTACACTGCCTAAACTTGCACTGGAAAGGGCTCTTACACCAAGAAGGGAACTATTTTCAGAGACGTGTTGGTTGTTCAGTCATGTATGACTCTGTGACCCTATGGACTGTAGCCTGCCAGGATCCTCTGTCCATGGAATTTACCAGGCAAGAATACTGGAGTGGGTTGCCATTTCCTTCTCCAGGGGATCTTCCTGCCCCAGGGATTGAATATGCATCTCTTGTGTCTCCTGATGCTGGGAAATATTGAAGGCAGGAGGAGAAGGGGATGACAGGGGATGAGACGGTTGGATGGCATCACCGACTCAATGGACATGATTTCGAGCAAGCTCCAGGAGTTGGTGATAGACAGGGGAGCCTGATGTGCTACAGTCCACGGGGTTACAAAGAACTGGACATGACTGAGCAACTGAAGTGAACTGAACTGATGTCTCCTGCATTGACTGGTGGGTTCTTTGCCACTAACACCACCTAGGAATTCAATATCAGAAATACCTTTCTAATCACAACAGACAGCACAGAAATACAAAGGATCATAAGAGACTGCTATCAGCAAATAGTAAAATGGACAACTTGGAAGAAATGTATGAATTCTTAGAAAAGTGTAACCTTCCAAAACTGAACCAGGAAGAAATAGAAAATCTTAACAGACCCATCACAAGCACAGAAATTGAAACTATAATAAAAAATCTTCCAACAAACAAAAGCCCAGGGCCAGATGGCTTCACAGGTGGATTCTACCAAGAATTTAGAGAAGAGCTAATGACTATTCTACTCAAACTCTTCCAGAAAATTGCAGAGGAAGGTAAACTCCCAAACTCATTCTATGAGACCACCATCACCCTAGTACCAAAACCAGACAAAGATGCCACAAAAAAGAAAACTACAGGCCAATATCACTGACGAACATAGATGTAAAAATCCTCAACAAAATCCTAGCAAACAGAATATAACAACATATTAAAAAAGATCATACATCATGACCAAGTGGGCTTTATCTCAGGGATTCAAGAATTCTTAAATATTCACAAATTAATCAGTGTGATATACCACATTAACAACTTGAAGGATAAAAGCCATATGATTATCTCAATAGATGTAGAGAAAGCCTTTGACAAAATTCAACACCCATTTATGATAAAAACTTTCCAGAAAGCAGGAATAGAAGGAACATACCTCAACATAATAAAAGGCATATATGATAAACCCACAGCAAACATTATCCTCAATGGGAAAAAATTGAAAGCATTTCCCCTAAAGTCAGGAACAAGACAAGGGTGCCCACTCTCATCGCTACTGTTCAACATAATTTTGGAAATTTTAACCACAGCAATCAGAGAAGAAAAAGAAATAAAAAGAATCCAGATTGGAAAAGAAGTTAAACTCACACTGCAGATAACATGATCCTCTACCCAGAAAACCCTAAAGACACCACCAGAAAATTACTAGAGCTAATCAATGAATATAGTAAAGTTTAAGAATATAAAATTAACACACAGAAGTCCTTTGCATTCCTATACACTAATGATGAGAAAACAGAAAGAAATTAAGGGAACAATTCCATTCACCATTGCAATGAAAAGAATAAAATACTTAGGAATAAATCTACCTAAAGAAACAAAGGACCTATATATAGAAAACTATAAAACACTGATGAAAGAAATCAAAGATGACACAAATAGATGGAGAAATACACCATGTTCATGAATCAGAAGAATCAATATAGTGAAAATGAGTATACTACCCAAAGCAATCTATAGATTTAATGCAATCCCTATCAAGCTACCAATGGCATTTTTCACAGAACTAGAAAAAATAATTTCACAATTTGTATGGAAGCACAAAAAACCTAGAATAGCCAAAGCAATCTTGAGAAAGAAGAATGGAACTGGAGGAATCAACCTGTCTGACTTCAGATTATACTACAAAGATACAGTCATCAAGACAATATGGTACTGGCACAAAGACAGAAATATAGATCAATGGATCAAACTAGAAAGCCCAGAAATAAATCTATGCACCTATGGATACCTTATCTTTGACAAAAGAAGCAAGAATATACAATGGAGAAAAGACAATCTCTTTAAGAAGTAGTGCTGGGAAAACTGGTCAATCACCTGTAAAAGAATAAAACTAGAGCACTTTCTAACACCATACACAAAAATTAATTCAAAATGGATTAAAGATCTAAATGTAAGATCAGAAACTCTAAAACTCCTAGAGGAAAACATAAGCAAAACACTCCCTGACATAAATCACAGCAAGATCCTCTATGACCCACCTCCCATAGTAATGGAAATAAAAGCAAAAATAAACAAATGGAACCTAATTCAAATTAAAAACTTTTTCACAATGAAAGAACTATAAGCAAGGTGAAAAGATAGCCTTCAGAGTGGGAGAAAATAATAGCAAATGAAGCAATTGACAAAGAATTAATCTCAAAAATATACAAACAGCTCATGCAGCTCAATTCCAGAAAAATAAACAACCCAATCAAAAAATGGGCTAAAGAACTAAACAGACATTTCTCCAAGGAAGACATAGAGATGGCTAACAAGCACATGAAAAGATGCTCAACATCACTCATTATTAGAGAAATGCAAATCAAAACCACAATGAGGTACCATTTCTCTGCTAGTCAGAATGGCCACTATCAAAAAGTCTACAAACCTTAAATGCTGAAGAGGATGCAGAGAAAAGGGAACCCTCTTACACTGTGGGTGAAATGAAACTAGTACAGCCACTATGGAGAACAGTGTTGAGATTCCTTAAAAAACTGAAAATACATCTGCCATATGACCCAGCAATCCCGCTGCTGGCCATACACACCAAAGAAACAAGAAGTGAAAGAGACATGTGTACCTAGTGTTCATCACAGCACTGTTTATAATAGCTAGGACATGGAAGCAACCTAGATGTCCATTGGCAGATGAATGGATAAGAAAGTTACAGTATATATACACAATGGAATATTACTCAGCTATTAAAAAGAATGGATTTAAATCAGTTCTAATGAGGTGGATGAAACTGGAGCCTATTATATAGAGTGAAGTAAGTCAGAAAGAAAAATACCAATAAAATATATTAATGGATATATATGGAATTTAGAAAGATGGCAAAGATGACCTTGTATGTGAGACAGCAAAAGAGACACAGATATAAAGAACAGACTTTTGGACTCTGTGGGAGAAGGCAATGGTGGGATGATTTGAGAGAATAGCATTGAAACATGAATATTACCATATGTGAAATAGATCATCAGTCCAAGTTTGATGCATGAAACAGGGCACTCAGAGCTGGTACACTAGGACAACCCTGTGGGATAGGATGGGGAGGGAGGTGGGAGGGTGGACTGGAGGACACATGTACACCTGTGGCTGATTCACATCAATGTATGGCAAAACCCACAATATCGTAAAGTAATTGGCCACCAATTAAAATAAATTTTTTTAAAAAAGAAATACTTTTCTACCTGAGAAACTTACCCGTGTTAACCAGGTATCCTTTGTTTTCAAAACGTCTCCTCCCTTTCCGTTCCCTCATTCTCCTACCTGTTTCATTTCCTTAGCTCTGAATGTTATATAAACCTCCAATACCTGGCTGCCCTTTGAGTCTTCATATCTTTATGTGGCTCAAATACAGAAGTGATTAATTCATTCTTTTAATCTATCTTATATCACTTTAATTGTTTAATGAGCCAAAGAACCTATAAAAGAAGAAGAAAAAAGTTCCACTACCTTACAGCTAGACATGTCATTGCTGCGGGGGCTGCTACAGCTGAGATTGCGGGAATCTCTGACAAGAGACAGCAGAAGGTAAGACTTCTTACTGCATCAGTCACTAGATCTCTGCATGCAGGATTTGTTGAAATGCTGAGGATTTCTTTTTCTCAATGAGAATATTTCTTCTGAAGCCTGAAGGTGCATATACTGCTGTGCTTTTGGTAGCTAGTTGAGTAGGCTGGGTTCAGAGTCATAAATTCACAGGGAGCATCATCTTTGTCTGATCATGTCAGCTCTCAGGGGAATTTTTCATAAGGGGTCCCAGTCCACAAGTGGCCTTTGTCCTGTCAACCTTCACTGTCTTGTTAGTGGTAGAAAAGCCCATTTTAGCAGTGCCTTCTTGGCTTGACAGATTAGCACATCTGTGACTGGAGGTATCTTACATTCTCATGAGAACTGGAAGAGATCCTTTTCACTACATTCTTCCTACTGCCTTATGACAATGAAGGTCTTTGGTAACTTTGGGAGCCACCTTTTGGGATCTTGTGAGGGCTCTATCTTTTGCATTCTCCTTTGGGATGCCTACTGCATCCATGGTTAAGCCTTTAAAAGATTTATTGGCTTGAGTAGCTGTTGTGATTAGCAGATCCAGCTCATCAATTCAATCCTTTGAATTGATTATATTTAAAAGAAAAAAAAATGGAGAGCTCCCAGCCTAAACAATCGTTTTATTTGTACTTACATAAAGACCATGTTGAAAACTGGATGCCAAGGAGTGTAAGGGCTAGGGACTCCTTAACAAGATAAAAAACAAGAATTATACTAAGGACAAATCTTAATGTTCACTTCTAATGTAAATTCCCATTCTCTCCGACTCCCTGTCCTTGATCCCCTGGAAGATCTTTTGGGCTACCTTCTTACTTAAATCCAATCCTATTCTTCAGCAAATTCTCTTAGTTCCCCAAACTTCTCCAACCTCCCCAGAAAATCTCTGAAATACCCAACTGCTTGTTTTGATTTCCCTTTCTTGAAAAGATTTTCAGAGAGCCCTCCCAAAGTATCCAAAAAAGTAAATTTATCAGACTCACCCGAGATGGGTGATATGGCTCAATCTGCTACCCCTTACAACTTGTCCTACTTTCCAGGTCTCTATAAACAGGCTTTGTTAGCTTTAGACTTTCATGTGCAATGTCCTTTACAGATGTATCCTGGAATCCCACTGTGGATCATTCAAGTTTCCTGGACAGCAGCAGATCCAAATTATAAACCCCTTTTACCTCCACTCTCAGAAAATTCTACCAACTTTAGATAGGGCTTAGAGAGATATTTGCAACTTGAATCTTTCGAGAAACAAAAGTGTAATTCTGAGAGCAACTTGAAGTTTCACTCAGATTGCTTCCTATTTCCTGCAGAGATTTGCAAATGTAAAAAAATCAGGACACTGGAAGTACAACGTTCTGAACTTAAGGAAAAGAAGGAAAATCTCAAAAATAATTATTCTAGACTTCTGATAATAAACAAATATACCCTGAGACTCTTTGGATAAAACTTGGATATATTCTTGGTACTTTTGTGGTATAGATTTTCTATTCCATCTCTTCTAGGATTTAAGATCCAAATATCTCCTATGCCTTCTTAATAATTTCTACTTATTTATTTTTGGCTGTGTTCGGTTTTTGTTCCTGCTCGTGGGTTTTCTCTAGTTGTGGCGAGCAGGGGCTACTCTTTAGTTGCCGTGTGCAGGCTTATTGTGGTTGCTCCTCTTGTTGCAGAACATGGGCTATAGGCACACAGGTTTCACTAGTTGCAGCCCTCAGACTCAGTAGTTGTGGCACATGGGCTTAGTTGCCCCCTTGGCATGTGGGATCTTCCTGGACAGAACTCATGTCCCCTGCATTAGCAGTCAGACTTTTAATCATTGGACCATCAGGGAAGTCCCTCCTATGCTTTCTTATAAATTGTCTTCCTCCCATTTGTGACTCAGTGTCCTAGCTCTTCATTAGCTCAGGATCTTACATAAGCCTCAGTTACCTGTCTGTCTTTTCAGTCTTCATGTCTTTTGAGAACTCCCATAAGTATATAACTAAATTTGCTTTTCTCTTGTTAATCTATCTTATGTCATTTTAATGGTTTAACCAACCAAGAACCTGGGAAGGAAGAAGGGAAATTTTTTCCTCCACTATAGTAACCACAGGGAATAAAATGTGAGTGCTGCTTCTTGGAGCTGAACAGTATGTTAAAAAACAAAAAACAAAGCAAAACAAAAAACCCCAGTAAATTTGAAGATTTAATTGGCTTTATTCAATAACTGGGGCTTCTCAGGTGGTGCACTGGGAAAGAATCCGCCTGCCAATGCAGGAGACACAAGAGATTCAGGTTCAGTTCCTGAGTTGGGAATTGGAGGATGAAATGAAAACAACTCCAGTATTCTTGCCCGGAGAATTCAATGGACAGAGGAGCTTGGTGGGCTACAGTCCATCGGGTTTCAAAGAATCTGACAAAAACTGAGCACCCACACACAACAATAGCATATTCAATCATTAATTTAGGCAGCACCCCACCTAACAAGTAAAAAGAGATCCCAGGAGTCATGCAAAATTAAAGGCTTTTATGAGCAGAAGGAGGTGGGAAAAATGTTTGTACCAAAGAATTCATTGTTTAAGGCAATGTCACCTTCCTTTGGGATAAGGAGGGGATCTATCATAAATTATGGCATTAATGATGGCCAGGTAACTCCAGAGTGACAAGTCACACTCCTGGGAGGGGCTGAAACTGCATTTAGTTTAATTATTAAGTCTCAGTTTGCTGACTGAGGGCTTAGCACAGATGACTTTATTTATGGGAGTGTTTCTTCCTTTTTAAAAATATTTTATTACTGAGAATAATTGCTTTACAATCTTGCATTCGTTTCTGCTGTACCATAAAGTGAATCAGCTATATGTACATATATCCTCTCCATCTAGGGTCTTCCTCCCATCCTCCTTCCCCATCCCACCACTCTAGGTCATCACCAAGACCAAGCTGAGCTCCCTGTGCTATACAGGAGCTTTCCACTAGCTATCTATTTTACACATGGTAGTGTGTGTGTATATATATGTGTGTGTGTGTGTGTGTGTGTGTGTGTGAGTCCTACTCTCCCAATTTGTCTCACCCTCCATTTCCACCCCTGTGCCTACATGTCCATTCTTTGTGTCTGTGTCTCTATTCCTGCCCAGCAAATAGGTTCATCTATACCATTTTTTCTAGATTCTATATATATGTGTTAATATATATATTTTTTAATCTTTCTGACTTACTTCATCCTGTATAACAGATTCTGCATCCATCCACATCACTACAAATGCCCCAGCGTCATTCCTTTCTTATGGCTGGGTAATATTCCATTGTATATATATAACATATCATCTCTACCTGGTCATCTGTTAGTGGACATCTAGGTTGCTCCCATGTTCTGGCTATCATAAATAGTGCCACAATGAACACTGAGGTACTTTTGTCCTTTTGCATTATGGTTGTCTCAGGGTATATTCCAGTAGTGGGATAGCTGGTTCATATGGATAATTTTTTAAGAAATTATTTTTAGTTTTTTAGTTCTGTTTTTTAAACTATTTTAGCTCTATTTTTAGTTTTTTTAAGAAACCACTATACTGTTCTCCATAGAAAGAAAGTGTGAAAGTGAGAGTGTTAATCCTTTAGTTGTGTCTGACTCTTTGCTACCCCATGGACTGTAGCCCACCAGGCTCCTCTTCCATGGAATTCTCCAGACAAGAATACTGGAGAGGATTGTCACTTCCCTGTCCATTGGATCTTCCTGACCCAGGGATCAAACCCAAGTTTTCTGCATTGGCAGGTGGATACTTGACTGCTGAGCCAGCAAGGAAGTCCTATAGCTAGTTGATGGAAGAGCTAGTCCTAGAATCTAGTTACGCTGGCCTTTGATCTCAGCCGGCTGCATGAAAAAAGTGAGCTGAGGGATTTGAATCAGAGGTGAGATGGAATTACACATGGGAAATTCAGCAAAACCTGTGGAGTTTTCACTGGGCAGGATTCGGGGAGACAGAACATCATGGAGCAAGACAAAGGTGTTTTGCTTGCCAAGAAGTTTGGATTATACACTTGGCTATGACCCAGAACATAAAGTGCATCTTTAGACAGATAATCTAGTAATATTTGCTTACACATTATGATTTTCAATGGTACGTCACACCCTCATCTCATCTGATGTTTAAAAGAGTCCTCTCAGGTATGTCGAAAGGGCATTCTTATCCTTTTTTGGCAGATGGGCAAACTGAGATGCAGAAAGTCAACAGAGCTAGTTAAGTGACAAACTCAGGGTTAGAACACCTGGAATGCTTCCAGTCCAATGTGCTCCCTGTGGTACCCTGTATGTAACAAGTGTGGGACAAGACTGGCTAACCAAGTGTATCATGTGATTGCTTCACAGATGCATTGTGAGAGGTTTCTATCTACCCTGAGAATATTTGGAACTACACTTTTTGGAGTCTCTCTCCTCACTGGAATGATCCTTTCTTATGTTATTGGCTACCAGTTTATCCACACAAATGATTACTATTTATCTTTTGGACCATATGGTGCCTTTTTAGCTTTACATGTTCTTATTCAAAACCTGTTTGCCTTTTTGGAGCACCAGAAAATGAAAAAATATGTAAATATCCCCGTTAACTTGAACAGAACAGTTGCTCTTTGCATTGCTGCTTATCAGACTATTTGCGGAAATGTTTGCAATCTGTGAAAAGGCTAACCTACCTCAGAATTAAAGTTGTCATGGTCATAGATGGAAACTTGGAAGATAACCTTTACATGATGGACATCTTCAGTAAAGTCATGGGCAGGGGCCAGTCAGCCACTTATATCTGGAAGAACAACTACCATGTGAAGGGTCCTGGAGAGACGGATGAGTCACACAAAGAAAGCTCACAGCATGTCACCCAGTTGGTCTTGTCCAACAAGAATATTTGCATCATGCAAAAATGGGGTAGAAAAAGAGAAATCATGTACATGGCCTTCAGAGCACTGGGGCGAAGTGTGGATTATGTACAGGTAGGTCTCCACATCTGCCAGGACAATGTATATTTAAACAAAGCATCTTTTGTATCTCTTCAGTCATATGCTATCACCCATCTTTGTCTCCTCTGGACACAATACTCCTTTCAGTTCATCTGAAAACAGCCACCAGGGAAACCCAAGAATACTGGAGTGGGTAGCCTGTCCCTTTTCCAGGGGATCTTCCCAACCCAGGAATTGAACTGGGGTCTCCTGCATTATAGGCAGATTCTTTACCAGCTGAGCTACTAGGGAAGCCCCATGACTATTGAAAGCACATTTCAAAAGAGAAAGAGAAAAAAATAATATAAAATGATTAAGACAATGAAAACACTTCACTTGTGCAATGTTATTGGTTAGAAATCAAGATTCTTTTGATCAGTAGATCCATCTCTTTCCCTCTCTTCCCTTTTCTGTCACTTTGGGCCTGCTAAGTCAAATCCAACATTATTTTCCACAATCTTAAAATCAGCCTTGTAAAAAAATAGAGTCTGTTCCAGCAGAAAGGTCCTGAGAAAATCTACAAGCCCTAGGAAGTTTTTCAGAGTCTAGGCAAAAAAAGAATGGAGAACACAATTTTGATTTAAAAGGAAAAGGAATTCAAAATTTAGACACAGAGAAAAAGAACAGAAAAATGAAAAAGGGAAGGGGGGGAGGAAGAAACAACTTTTCAGAGCAAAACCTAAGTCATGTTTATTTCACTCCCCAAATAGCATTACCTCATTCACTGCAACTTGACCTTTGAAAACATTTGTGATGGTGTTTGCTTGTATGAAAATTAGACAGGCTGTGTCTCTCATTAATTCCCTGCCTGCACACTCTTGGCTTTCTTCACTCCTAGTTGTCACTGAGGCTTTCTTCTTTAGAATGTTAGTAGGGTTCCTGTGAGATTTTTTTTTTTTAATGGGGGTGAGGGGGAGGGGTTATGGAAGTGTTTCTTTTTTTCCCTTGGTTTTATTGAGATAGCTAGCAATAGAGTCTTTTTACAAAAAAATGTATAAATAAATCTCATTTAAGAATAGGTTAGCACAGAAATTATCACAGCATTATAAATCAACTATACATTCATAAAAAAATAAGTGTAAGGATTTTCCTGTTCCTGGGAGTTTTCTAGTTTTAAAACTAGAGGTTTTTTGGCCATAATTGTATCAAGAAAGGAGAGATGTTTCTGGCTTACAAAATCTGATGGACACTTTCCTCCTTCTGTTGAAAGCAAAATTCTAGTTTTCAGAGGATGCATTGTATTCGTTAGGGGCCTTCATGATGCCCAGTGGGTCTCTCTGTGTGTAATGGGATAAGAATGGGCTTTGGGCTTTAGTGTCAACTGACTGAGGTCCTACTCATAGTTAGTAATAGCTGCTGATCTTGAGGAAGACCACCTCCCAAACCTTGGTTACCTGGATACAAGAAACTAATCTCACAAAGAGTTTGAGATCATTATTACAAATCACGTATTCAAGTGGGCTTTACAAAAGTTGCTAATGATGGTACTGTTAACTTTATTAAAAAGCTTGCTGTTAATATTAATACTACTTTTTAATATGATCATCTAGTACTTACTTGAAAATTATGGTCCATGTCAATTCCCACCACAGAGTGAATTTGTTTAATCTCTGAAGAGTTTTGAAGTATTTCTTTTTAAAAATTAATTAATTTTTGGCTGCACCGTGTCCTTACTGAGGCACACACTGAGCAGTGAGGCGGTGCTGCTATGCTTTGTCGTGGTTGCAGGGATTTCTCATTGCAGTGGCTTCTCTCATTGCAAAGCATGAGCTTTAAGGCATGCAGACTTCAGTAGCTGTGGCAAATGGGCTTAATTGTTCCTGGCATATGGGATCTTACCGGACTGGGGATTGAACCCATGTCCTCTGCATTGGGAGTCTTCCTGCCAACCACTGGACCAACAGGGAAGTCCTGAGGGGTTTCTTAAGTTGATACCATCTGTATATTAATCTCTCTTCTAGGGAATTAATAGAATTTCATTCCCAAGTTCTTCTAATTTCTAGAGCTATCACAATTTAAGTAGTTTTAATTAACACAGGACATCTTCACATATTTACCTAGTGCAACTTCAGGCTCAGATGAGAGAATAAAACATTTAAAGGAAAGAGTAACTTGGAAACTTGCAGAGGATTTGAAGAATGAAGCCTAAAAGAAGGGAACACGTATTTTGATACTTTACCTTTAATTCTAGTTAAAACAACTGTTACATTTTCCCTTTCTAATCAAGAAATCATTGTGTGGGGTTCCTTTTGTTTTTCAAACTGCTCTGCCCAAACTGCCTTCTCCCATCATTTTTGTTTTGAATTTTGTTTGTATTCTTGTAATTTGACATTATACCTGTCCAAGAAAAAATAAAATATAAAATGTTAGAATAGACTTTCTGCTACAGATGTAATCAGGCCTGAGAACTTCTCTTCCTTCAGGATGAAACCTCCAGATCGATTGACCTAAGCAGCAACTGGTAACTGGGTCCTGAATCCTTTTTGGACTTTCAGCCCATTCCAACCATTCAAGTAAGGGTAAAAAAAACTTTTGGTATTCTGTGACTAGTAAATTCCATTCATCCTTCATCAAATCCCCAGATAGTTAAACATTCTGCCCTATAACAGTGGAAATTACTAAAATTAAAATGTTGTTTTTTTCAGTCATTAAGTTGTGTCTGAATCCTTTGCAATTCCATGGACAGTAGCCCACCAGGCTCCTCTGTCCATGGGATTTCCCAGGCAAGAATACTGGATGGGTTGCTATTTCCTCCTCCAGGGGATCTTCTGACTCAGGGATTAAACCTGTATCTCCTGCATTGGCAGGCAGATTCTTTACTGCTGAGCCACCAGGGAAGCCCAAAATTCAAACATATGTATCAATATAACTGATTCACTTTGCTGTATACCTGAAATGAATACAACATTGTAAACCAACTATACTTCAATAAAATTGAAAAGAAAACAAAAACACTGTTCCAGAGTCCAAGAGTTGTAGAGCAGAAGCCCCAGAAAGAGCAAGGAGGGAGGGGGTCGAGGTTATCAGCTCCTGAGCATTGCAAGTGCTTGGATGTGGAGTTCAAGTTGATTAGAGGCAGAAGGAAGCAACGTTCTTCCTAATACACAAGAGAGAATGGAGACTAGGGGAAGAAATTGGCCATCTGCTTATACTTGCTAACCTGGCTAAAGAACACTGCTTAAGCATTTGGAGAGATGGCCAAAATGATTGCTTCCAATTGCAGCTGGATCCTTGGCACTTATCAGCACTCTTTTCACTTGATCTTGAATAGATGTCTTGTTTATTCCTCTCGTGTCTGTTATTTCATGTCTTTGTCGTTCTCCCAGGGCCTTACCCAAACTCCTCCCTGTTTGACTACCTGTGATCTTGCCTCCTGTGAAAGAGAACAGCAAAAGTACTTGTTCTGAAGGCTATCAAGGCTTTCTTTACTCTTTCCTGCTTACAGTTCCAAAGCTACTGACCTTATTTCTTATCTCAAGGCAACCTTCCATCTACCTCCGAGGCTCTCTCTGTTGGCATCCTCTGGTATATTCCAGACCAATTTTTATCAATTATCACCTCTTTGTCTAGCTCTCTCCACTATCATTTCTAGTCTTCTCTACTAATAACTGTCTCAGTTTTATAGTCCCTCAAATAATTAATATTGTGTGGAATATGGAAGGAAGATTTAGTTTAGGATAAATCCAACGTAGTAGCAAATTCAAAAGTGATGCTAGTGGCTCCTTTCAGAGACAGAGAAGATATAAAAACAGGAAAAGAAAAATAACAAAATGAGAAAACAAAGATACACAGAATGAGAAATAAAGAGGAGAATGAGGAAGATTTTCTTAATTTTGAATAATGAGGAAATTTTTCTTTTCTTTGATCTGCCTAGATATGGTTTAAGGTAGGGCAAAAGTCTTTCTTATCTTTTAAAAATATTACTTGCTACTGCTACTGCTAAGTCACTTCAGTCGTGTTCGACTCTGTGTGACCCCATAGATGGTGTTAGTTTTTTCACTTGTCTAAATAGCACAAGATTATGGCAATATTTTAAAAAATGTAGAAAACCACAATAAGCAAAATTTAAATCATCTGCCACAAATACTTGACCCAAACATAGATTTTCAAATAAATACTTTCCAGTATATGTGTCTTCTATCCTTTTTTAAATTTGAAATTATGTTATATTTGTCTTTTTGAACCATAGTTTATTCTAAAATATCAGAAGACTTTAAGTATCTTGTGACACCTAGATTATTTAATTGCTTTAACGTATCTCCTATCACTGAACATGGATTTTATAAGGTAAGTGGCCACCAGTCTGTGTGATGAAAGAGAAAAATTGTCTGATGATGTGTGCAATAAGGATTTCCCAGGTATAAAATACACAATAAATATGAACATTTTTTTCAGATTTTTTTCGGCCACTCTTATGGCCGAAAGCAAAGAGGAACTGAAGAGCCTCTTGATGAAAGAGGAGAATGAAAAACCTGGCTTAAAACTCAACATTCAAAACACTAAGATCCTGGCATGACATCCAGGCCCATCACTTCATGGCAAATAGGTAGGGGAGCAAGGGAAACAGTGAGAGACTTATTTTCTTGGGCTCCAAAATCACTGCAGATGGTGACTGCAGCCATGAAATTCAAAGATGCTTGCTTCTTAGAAGAAAAGCTATGACCAACCTAGACAGCATATTAAAAAGAAGAGACATTACTTTTCCCACAGAGTAATGTCTAGTCTAGTCAACGTCTGGTCTGTCTAGTCAAAGCTATGGTTTTTCCAGTAGTCATGTATGGATGTGAGAGTTGAACTATAAAGAAAGCTGAGCACTGAAGAATTGATGCTTTCGAACTGTGGTGTTGGAGAAGACTCTTGAGAGTCCTTTGGATTCTAAGGAGAGCCAACCAGTCAATCCTAAAGGCAATCAGTCCTGAACATTCATTGGAGGGACTGCTGCTGAAGCTGAAGCTCCAATACTTTGGTCCCCTGGTGTAAAGACTGACTCATTGGAAAAGACCCTGATGCTGGAAAAGGTTGAAGGCAGGAGGAGAAAGGTATAACAGAGGATGAGATGGTTGGATGGCATCACTGACTCGAAGGACATGAGTCTGAGCAAGGTCTGGGAGTTGGGGATGGACAGGGAGGCCTGGTGTGCTGCAGTCCATGGTGTTGCAAAGAATCAGATAAGAATGAATGAACTGAACTGAACTGATGAACATTTTCTAAAAGGGAAGTATATAGGAGACATTGTTCAGTTGCTAAGTCATGTCCAACTCTTGCAACCCCATGGACCACAGAACGACAAGCTTTCCTGTCCTTCGCTGTCTCCTGGAGTTTGCTCAAACTCATGTCCATTGTGTTGATGATACTATCCAATCATCTCATCCTCTGTTGCCTCCTTCTCCTCCTGCCCTCAGTGTTTCCCAGCATCAGGGTCTTTTCCAATGAATCACTCTTCACATCAAGTGGCCAAAGTATTGGAGCTTCAGCATCAATCCTTCCAATGAATATTAAGAGTTGATTTCCTTTAGGATTGATTGGTTTGATCTCCTTGCTGTCCAAGGGACTCTCAAGAGTCTTCTCCAGCACCACAGTTCGAAAGCATCAATTCTTTGGTGCTCAGCCTTCTTTATGGTCCAACTCTCATATCCAGTCATGACTACTCTAAAACAGTAGCTTTGATTATACAGACTATTGTCAGCAAGTGGTGCCTCTACTTCTTAATATGCTCTCTAGGTTTGTCTTAGCTTTCCTTCCAAGGAGCAAGCATCTTTTAATTTCATGGCTGCAGTTACTGTCCGCAGTGATTTTAAAGCCCAAGAAAATAAAATCTGTCACTGTTTTCACTTTTTCTCCATCTATTTGTATGAATTGATGGGACCTGATGCCATGATCTTAGTTTTTTGAATGTTTGGTTTTAAGCCTGCTTTTTCACTCTCCTCTTTCACCCTCCTCAAGAGACTCTTTAGTTCCTCTTGACTTTCTGCCATTAGAGTGGTATCATCTGCATATCTGAAGCTGTTGATATTTCTCCCAGTAATCTTGATTCCAGCTTGTGAGTCATCCAGCGTGGCATTTCCCATGATGTGCTTTGCAGAGAAGTTAAATAAGCAGGAAGACAATATACAACCTTGATGTGCTCCTTTCCCAATTTGGAACCAGCCTATTGTTCTATGTCTGGTTCTAACTGTTGCTTCTTGACATGCATACAGGTTTTTCAGGAGACAGGTAAGATGGTCTGGTATTCCCATATCTTTCAGAATTTTCCAGTGTGTTGTGATGCACAAGGTCAAAAGTTTTAGCATAGTCAACGAAGCAAAATAGATGTTTCTTTCTGAAATTCCCTTGCTTTCTCTATGATCCAACAGATGTTGACAATTTGATCTTTAATTCCTGTGTCTTTTTTAAATCCAGCTTGAACATCTATCTGGAAATTCTCAGTTCATGTACTGCTGAAGCCTAGCTTGAAGGATTTTGAGCATAACCTTGATAGCATATTGGGAAGATCCCCTGGAGAAGGGAAGGGCTACCCACTCCAGTATTCTGGTCTGGAAAATTCCATGGATGGTATAGTCCATGGGGTCGCAAAGAGTGGAACACGACTGAGCAACTTTCACTTTCACTTTGTTAGCATGCGAAATGAATGCAAATGTATGATAGTTTGAAGTTTCTTTGGCATTGCCCTTTGGAGTTGGAGTGAAAACTGACCTTTTCCAGTCCTGTGGCCACTGTTGAGTTTTCAAAATTTGCTGACATATTGAGTGCAACATTTTGACAGCATCATTTCACTTTTCATATAGGAGACAACTTTATTATGAATTTAATCTGATAGCATTCTAGCTATCCAAGGTTTATTGAGCAGGAGAAAAATAAGACTGAATCATTCATAATAGTAGAGTTGACCAACATTATTCATGAATTTCATTTTTGTAAATTAACCTACTATCTAAATTGTATACTACCCCAAAATCAATAGTTGCAGTGCTTTTGTAATCATTTTCAGACATGTGTGGAGTGGCAAAAGATTTGTCAGCCAATATTCATGTTCTCTGCTGAAGTCAAACAAGATCATGCATGCCTTCTTGTCTCAGCTTTTACACAGTAAACAAGTAACTTGTTTAGTCTATTATCATGTTTTTGTTTAAAATGGTCCCCAAGTATAATGTCAAAGTGCTATCTAGTGTTCATAATGCAAGAAAGTTATAAATGCCTTGTGGAGAAAATTGGTCTGTTAGATGAGCTTTGTTCAGGCATGAATTCTAGTATGTTGGACATAGGTTCACTGTTTATGAATCGTAGGTGTGTGTGTCTTTGTGTGTGTTTTAAAACAGAAACACAAATTTAAAAAATTTAGACATCGATCACCAGACAAAGATGTTGTGATCAGAGACTTGGAGGAGTCAAACCCTGTATTTCAGCTGAAAGAAATTTTTGACATCTGCTAATTCATTGTTCATGGAAACTTGGTAGGAACATACCTATTGTGAATAACGAGAACTGATTGTATATAACATTTGGTTGATTCTTGTTTTATATAGGAAATCTAAGTAACTGAAATATTCTGAGGGGAGCTGTTGAGAATTTATTTGTTTCTTTGTAGTCTTCATTTTATATGATAAGATGGACAGAAAGAGGTTCTGATTTGTTCTCAGTTTCCTGTGTGCAGATCATGTCCTGTGGTTTTCTCCAGTGTCAAGTTAAGCTCTTCATGAACTGGTGTATTTTCCCCCACAGCTTCTATCCCAGAGCTGAACAGCCAACTTTCATGAAATTATACACTTTTATTAATTGGTGAAGAGACAAGTAGAAATTCTGCTTCTACTAGACTGGTTTTAAGAAGGGCTAGAGTTCTACCCTTCACACACAAACAAATAGATACTATATGTCCATGAATATATTTCCTTTCACAGACTATGGTAGATGATGGTTTTCTAGTTGGCGTTCTATCACCTAATACATCCAGAAACTGAACTTCTATAAAGAACTCTTTAATCCCATTATAACAAACCCCTCCCAAGGGATTCCTGAGAGCTTTCCCTTCTGACAGTTAAATTCACCATGTAAACAATCTCTCTCAGAGAACTTCTGGCACTTTGCAGTTGGAAACTGGGAAGGGGGACCAATTTAAATAAACAGAACCTCAAAAGTTTGGTTAAGTTTAGTCTTTTCAGAGAGACAGTTCCCTTGGTTTGCTCCTGCTCACAAGCAGGTGGAGTTACTTGAACATTAGTTCTAGATTGCTCCCATTTCTGTTGTTTTTAGTCTTATTTTAGCTTTCTGGTTTTGCCTTTCTGGGCTTGAGTCAATAGAGGTGAGTGTGGCCACAAGCTCTGGATGCTGAGAGGTTGAAAGTTGGGTTGAACTTCTGCCTTCATTTTTTACTACCTTAGTGACTGATCTTCCAGGCTTATGACTGTATATTTACAAAACAGTGATAGATAAGGCAAGATCAGAAAAACTTTGCTATTGGAGGAAATCTGTTTAGGTTTCTTCTGAGATTTGTGTTAGAGAAATACTATTGATATTTTCTACAGTGGAAAACTTACGCCTCAGTTCAGTTCAGTCGTGTCTAACTCTTTGTGACCTCATGGACCACAGCACGCCAGGCCTCCCTGTGCATCACAAACTCCCAGAGTTTGCCCGAACTCATGTCCATTGAATCAGTGATGCCATCCAACTATCTCATCCTCTGTTGTCCCCTTCTCCTCCTGCCTTCAATCTTTCCCAGCATCAGGGTCTTTTCAAATGAGTTAGCTCTTCACATCAGGTGGCCAAAATATTGGAGTTTCAGCTTCAACATCAGTCCTTCCAATGAATACTTAGGACTGATCTCCTTTAGGATGGACTGGTTGGATCTCCTTGCAGTCCAAGGAACTATCAAGACTCTTCTCCAACACCACAGTTCAAAAGCATCAATTCTTTGGTGCTCAGCTTTCTTTATAGCCCAACTCTCACATCCATACATGACTACTGGAAAAACCAGAGCCTTGACTAGATGGACCTTTGTTGGCAAAGTGATGTCTCTGTTTTTTAGTATGCTGTTTAGGTTGGTCATAACTTTCCTACCAAAGAGTAAACATCTTTTAATTTCATGGCTACAGTCACCATCTGCAGGGATTTTAGAGCCCCCCCAAAACAGTCAGCCACTCTTTCCACTGTTTCCCCATCTATTTGCCATGAAGTGATGGGACCGGATGCCATGATCTTAGTTTTCTTAACTTTTTCACTTTCCTCTTTCACTTTTATCAAGAGGCTCTTTAGTTCTTCACTTTCTGCCATAATGGTGGTGTCATCTGCATATCTGAAGTTCTTGATATTTCTCTCAGCAATCTTGATTCCAGCTTGAGCTTCATCCAGTCCAGCGTTTCTCATGATGTACTCTGCATACAAGTTAAATAAGCAGGGTGACAATATACAGCCTTGACATACTCCTTTTCCTTTTTGGAACCAGTCTACTGTTCCATGTCTAATTCTAACTGTTGCTTCCTGACTTGCATATGGATTTCTCAAGAGGCAGGTCAGGTGGTCTGGTATTTCCTTCTCTTTCAGAATTTTCCACAGTTTATTGTGATCCACACAGTCAAAGGCTTTGGCATCGTCAATAAAGGAGAAATAGATGTTTTTCTGGAATTCTCTCGCTTTTTCAATGATCCAGTGGATGTTGGCAATTTGATCTCTGGTTCCTCTGCTTTTTCTAAAACCAGCTTTAACATCTGGAAGTTCATGGTTCATGTATTGCTGAAGCCTGGCTTGGAGAATTTCATGCATTACTTTACTATCAAAATGTGGGCCACTGGAGAAGGGAATGGCAAACCACTTCAGTATTCTTGCCTTGAGAATCCCATGAACAGTATGAAAAGGCAAAAAGATAGGACACTGAAAGATGAACTCCCAAGTGGGTAGGTGCCTAATATGCTCTTGGAGATCAGTGGAGATATAACTTCAGAAAGAATGAAGGGATGGAGCCAAAGCAAAAACAACACCCAGTTGTGGATGTGACTGGTGATAGAAGCAAGGTCCAATGCTGTAAAGAGCAATATTGCAAAGGAACCTGGAATGTTAGGTCCATGAATCAAGGCAAATTGGAAGTGGTCAAACAGGAGATGGCAAGAGTGAACGTCGACATTCTAGGAATCAGTGAACTAAAATGGACTGGAATGGGTGAATTTAACTCAGATGACCATTATATCTACTACTGTGGGCAGGAATCCCTTAGAAGAAATGGAGTAGCCATCATAGTCAACAGAGGAATCGGAAATGCAGAACTTGGATGCAATCTCAAAAATGACAGAATGATCTCTGTTCATATCCAAGGCAAACTTATGCCTTGGTTTTGACTATTTTTCCCCCCCTAGAAAAGTGAGACCATACTGGACCGATATAGAAAGGCAAGAAAATAAAAATTGGGTTTTATTTAGAAAATATATCTATCATGCTTCTAAATAAGCAATATAAAAGTAAAAATTAGAAGTTAACCCTGAAATTGATATAATTTAGCTAAATCTAGAGAGGTGATTGGAGAAGGCAATGCCACCCCACTGCAGTACTCTTGCCTGGAAAATCCCACGGACAGGGGAGCCTGGTAGGTTGCAGTCCATGGGGTCTCGAACAGTCGGACACAACTGAGCGACTTCACTTTCACTTTCATGCATTGGAGAAGGAAATGGCAACCACTCCAGTGTTCTTGCCTGGAGAATCCCAGGGACGGGGGAGCCCGGTGGGCTGCGATCTCTGGGGTCGCACAGAGTCGGACACGACTGAAGTGACTTAGCAGCAGCAGAGAGGTGATGTTTAGTTTTTATAACTGGATACCCTATCTACTCCTTAAGTCAGTGGTCCTCAACCTTTTTGGCATCAGGGACCAGTTTTGCTGAAGAAAATTATTCCACAGACTGGAGAGGGGGGATGGTTTGGGGATGATTCAAGCATACAACCTTTATTGTGCACTTTATTCCTGTTATTATTACATCAGTTCTACCTCAGATCATCAGGCATTAGATCCTGGAGTTTGGGGACCCCTGCCTTAAGTCATATAATGCATTTAAGTTGTTCAATAATGCATTTGATTTTCTGTTTTCACCAAGAATTTTTTTTAATTAGTAAATTAATCTTTTCAGAAAAAATTATAATTAGTAAAATTGAAACACATGCATTTTTAAAATGTTGGGATTCCTTAGCTAATGATGTGAGGGTGTCATGCCAAATATGTGTAAACTCCACTTCAACTGTGAGGCTTTATGCTTCTACAAATTGTTTTCTTAGTTGTTTTTTTTTTCAAAACTTGCATATCAAATCCCTACTATTTTTATAAAGTAGTGAGAGAACTATAAAAATAATTACATTTTATATAAATAATTTGTCTAAATCTTGATTAAATTCCATCCAGGACTGTCAGACTTGGGAATTACAGATAACACCTCCATCTGCCAACCGTGATATTTATTGTTTGGATGTGGAAGTTTCTACCAAAAAGTAGATTGCTTCAGGCAAAGTCATCTTCTTTTGGGAGAAGCTAGGGGGTCAGTCAGGCAGATTTCTTCACTGGTGTTGACCAGGTAATTCCAGTTTGATGGCTTAAACATCACATTCTTTGGAGAGGCTTAAGTTACAATTAGGTTCAATATTAAGTTTTGATATACTGACATGGGTTAAGCACAATTGACTCCATTTTGGGCCTATTGCTTCTTTTTAACAATTCCCATATTTAGATCAGACTCTCAGCTTAACTGGAGAAGGCAGTGGCAACCCACTCTAGTACTGTTGCCTGGAAAATCCCATGGATGGAGGAGCCTGGTAGGCTGCAGTCCATGGGGTCGCAAAGAGTCGGACATGACTGAGCGACTTCACTTTCACTTTTCACTTTCCTGCATTAGAGAAGGAAATGGCAACCCACTCCAGTGTTCTTGCCTGGAGAATCCCAGGGACAGGGGAGCCTGGTGGGCTACCGTCTCTGGGGTCACACAAGAGTCGGACACAACTGAAGCGACTTAGCAGCAGCAGCAGCTCACCTTAACAGGGTTTTCCAATGCAGGAGAATCTGCCTCCCATTCCAAGAGATATAACAGGTGTGGGTTCAACTCTGGATCGGGAAGCTCCCCTGGAGGAAGAAATGACAACTCATTCCAGTATTCTTGCCTGGAGAATCCCATAGACAAAGGAGCTTGATGGGCTACGGTCCATGGGGTCACAAAGAGTGGAACATGACTGCGTGCCTGAGCAGAGTACAGCAGCACTCAGCTTAACAGAGACATGATCAAATTTTAAGGAATTGTTCTGTAAAAAACTTAGGAAGTGTTCTTTAGGAACATTTGCTTGGCAGTCAGGGACTGTGAATATGGCATTTAAAGTTTTGAAAGAATACAACATACCAGGGAGAGTATGATGACTATTATAGACAGGATAATTCCCAATGTCTGAAGTGGATTTTAGGACCAGGATCCCCAAGACCCAAGCCAATCAAAATCAAATAAGTTCATTTTAAATAGTGCTGCAGTGAACTTTAGAGTACATGTGTTTTTTGAATTGTGATTTTCTCAGGGTATATGCCCAGGAGGGGTATTTCTGGGTCACATGGTAGTTTTATTTTTAATTTTTTCAAGAACCTCTATACTGTTCTCCATAGTGTCTGTATCTTACAGAGTGAAGTAAGTCAGAAAGAGAAAAGCTAATATCATGTATTAAAGGATGTACATGGAATCTAGAAAATTAGTACAAATCAACCTAGTTCCAGGGCAGGAATAGAGACACAGACATAGAGAATGGGCATGTGGACACAGGAGTAAGGAGAGGGTAGGATGAATTGGGAGCTTAGGTTTGACATCAATACACTGCCATGTATAAAATAAATAGCTAGTGGGAACCTGCAGTATAGCATACAGAGCTCAGATTGGTGCTCTGTGATGACCTAGAGGGGTGCAATGGGGGCATGGGGTGGGAGAGAGGTCCAGGGAGGGATATATGTATCCATAGAGCTGATTCACTTCATTGTACAGCAGAAACATACACAACATTCTACAGCAACTATATGCATTTAAAAAAAAGAAGTGCAA
The DNA here is from genome assembly GCA_006410935.1 of Redunca redunca. NCBI lineage: Eukaryota > Metazoa > Chordata > Mammalia > Artiodactyla > Bovidae > Redunca > Redunca redunca. The sequence goes on along the minus strand of SJYQ01093898.1, from coordinate 857,192 downwards.
AAAAGAGAATGAATTAACAAGTAAGTCCATGTAAAGACCCCATTGAAAGAATCTTTTTAAGCCAAGTGTTTTGCTCAGTGATCTTATGTAACTGAATTTCCATTTCTCCACAAATGTTAATGCAGGTAGTTTTGACCACAACACTGCCATGCACCTTCTGTGTAGGCAATCGTAAACCCAAGGAAAATGATAACCACAATTAAGGTAAATACTATCTAGTCACAAATCACTTCCACTAAGCTGGCACTGTTTATGAATTACAGCATGAAGAACAGATCCAAGCCAATGCCAGAGTACTAAAAGGAAAGAAAGAGAAAAAGACAGTGTTTCACTTTTAGTTAAGCTATAAGGTTTTGATCTGGTATCTTGGGTGGAAGAAAATTATGTTGATGTCAGCTACTTCTCTTTCTCATCAACTTGATTTTGAGGTTTCTAGCTAGTATGAAGTTTCTAGAATCTGAAGGAGCCCTTCTTAATGGAGAGATGTGGACCTAAGGTTCTAGTTCTTGAAGTTTGGCTGCCATCTGTATAGTGGGGAAAACCTGGTACAGTCCCTTCTAGGAGATTTAAGGGCAGTCTTTGTTCTTAGTGACTGCAAAAGAAATGAGTGGGAGAAAATTGGCAACATTCATTTGGAGAGTCTTCACCATATATTTGAGGAAACTAGAAGAATTCTGGATTTAATCCAGTTTACAGGTATGTAACAAAGCCTCTCGGAGAAGGCAATGACAACCCACTCCAGTACTGTTGCCTGGAAAATCCCATGGATGGAGGAGCCTGGTAGGCTGCAGTCCATGGGGTCGTGAAGAGTCGGACACGACTGAGCGATTTCACTGTCACTTTTTACTTTCCTGCATTGGAGAAGGAAATGGCAGCCCACTCCAGTGTTCTTACCTGGAGAATTCCAGGGGTGGTGAAGCCTGGTGGGCTGCTGTCTATGGGGTCGCACAGGTTTGGACATGACTGAAACGATTTAGCAGCAGCAGCAGCAGCCACAACAAAGCCTCTGACGCAATTAACATCAGAGGCTTTGAGGACTAGAATCTAATGTCTGGGCTTCCCTGATAGCTCAGTTGGTAAAGAATCTGCCTGCTATGCAGGAGGCCTTGGTTTGATCCCTGGGTTGGGAATATCTGCTGGAGAAGGGAAAGCCTACCCACTCCAGTATTCTGGCCTGGAGAATTCAATGGACTGTATAGTCCATGGGTCCTCAAAGGTACAAACAGACATGTCTGTTAGGCATTCATGATATAGAAAAATCCCAACAATTTTCTTGGTTTCAAAATTGCAGTTTTTGACTCATATAAAGATTTTTTTAAGAACAACAATTAGAATTACAACTGCTTCAGTTAATTTACGTCTGCTTTTATGTACAAAAGCCTAGAAGAATACTTAGGACTCTAGAACAAAGAATGAAGGCCATGCAGGTTCCCTTTCTGACCGAGTGCCATTTGTCAAGTTAAGATCATATGGACATCTTGCTTCAGAATTACACAACTAATTTTAAGAGAATTGCTTTCCTGTATTTTATTCACCATATTAAAATGGAAGGGAAATCACTGTTAAACATGCCTCCTTTTAAATACTATCTTAGAAAATTTTGATATCTTTTAGAGTGTGGGACAAGTTGCCTAAAAGTTTTTCCATTGTGTTCAACTCTTTGTGGCCCCATAGACTGTAGCCTGCCAGGCTCCTCTGTCCATGGAATTTTCCAGGCAATGGAGTGGGTAGCCATTCCCTTCTCCAGAGGATCTTGCCAATCCAGGGATCGAACCCAGGCCTCCTGCACTGGGGGCGGATCCCTTACTGTCTGAGCCACCAGGGAAGCTCTAAAAGCCTTAGTTAAAGCAATTAAAAAAAAAAAAAGACATCTTGAGTGACAACTCATGATATTTTCCAAGTCCTGGAAACCTAGGATGTTGCCTAAGACATGAGACTTTCATTGCCAAAATTGGGAGCAACCATAGCAAACCAGGAAAAGAAGGTCACTTCACAAGATATTCCTGGCCCACCATTTCAGCTGTTCTAGCCAATGATGTCATTAGCTTAAATACTGAGCTTGCTGAAAAGCAAGCTTTTTTTTTGTATTGGGGTCATGATATAAAAAATTGTCACCTCACTGATACTTACTTATTAAGGCTTAGTGACAGTAATGCTGAAAACAAAATATATGCCCAATTTAGGACCCTGATGCTAGGAAAGATTGGAGGTGGGAGGAGAAGGGGACGACAGAGGATGAGATGGTTGGATGGCATCACTGACTCAATGGGCATGAGTTTGAGTAAGCTCCGGAAGTTGGTGATGGACAGGGAAGCCTATCGTGCTGCAGCCCATGGGGTCTCAAAGAGTCAGACATGACTGAGCCACTGAACTGAAATGGACTGAATTTAGACTATATAGAGTGTACTCAATTGTCTTTAATGTTTCATTCACTTTTTAACTTTTCTATGCAGGTCTGTGATTCAGACACCATGCTTGACCCTGCTGCAACTGTGGAGATGGTAAAAGTTTTAGAAGTAGACCACAAGGTTGGAGGTGTTGGGGGAGATGTCAAGGTGCGTATGGCTTCACTTTTGCATGGGTCACTTTTAGAAGCAAAAATGACCTCTTGAACATACATTTACTCCACACCAAACTCTGCCAGGTATTGGTTCTGGAGCTGGAGAATGTGGCTTTGGACATATTTTACTGTGTCTTCTTTTGTCTAAATTGAAATAATTTATGATTTCTTTGCTTAATCCTGGGTTATAACCCATGTATGTAGTGGCTAATAAGTTTAAAATATAAAATATATAAAATAATGTGTGTGTTAGTTACTCAGTCATGTCTGACTCTTTGTGACCCCATGGACTGTAGCCTACCAGGGTCTGCCATCCATGGGATTTTCCAGGCAAGAGTACTGGAGTAGACTGGGTTGGTTGCCATTTCCTTCTCCAGGGGATCTTTCTGACCCAGGGACTGAACCCAGGTCTCCCACATTGCAGGCAGTCTCTTTACCATCTGAGCCACCAGGGAAGCCCAAAAATATAATGTGTGTGTACTATTTCTACCATATCTTCTTGAGCCATAACTTAATGCTCTGATAAGATGATATTGGAACTCACTTAATACAAGGATTAAACAAAATGGAAGTATGGCAGGAATGGATTTATATTGTATACCTATGTCTTTAAAACTTGTGGTTTTCCAATTATTTATTTCATGTTATTTGCTATCAATGGGGAAACAGTTAATGAAACCAATATTAATGAAGGTGATTTGAAATGTGTGGGATAGTAAAATATATATGTGAAAGTTTGTGAGGTATAAATGAGTTCTTTGTGAAAGTGCAATTAGTTTTTAGCAAAAGATAAGAAGCATATGGAAATTTGATTTAAATTTAGGTATCGCATTACTGTATAACCCATATTTATATGCATGGTGATAGTGAAGGCAAAGAAGATGCACTAGATGGACTAAGAAATAGCCTGATGATAAAAACGAAGCATGCAAAATTCCACTGAAAACTGAACAAAGTTGAGATAGAGGAGATAATTATGAAATATTGCCAGAAAAGCAATGTTCAATAAACTGTATACAGAACCTTATTACAGGATTCAAGTTTTGGGTAGAGAACACAGGAAACCATTTTATCACTGGCACTGCAAAAAACTAGGGAGGAAGGAGAAGGGAAAATAGCAGAATTGCATGACTGGAAATTAACCAGAGCAGAAGAAAATAGGACTTAACAATTTTCAAATATTGAATGGTAAGGAAGATTGGGAGAGAATTTAGGAACTGAGAATTAAGGCTAAAGAAACCCATCAATATTATAACAAGAACAGGAACAAAAATCATAGTGAAAAGAGTACAGAGAGTGATAAAATAGAAAAAAAAATTATTATCTAGTCCTAATACATGCAATCCACTTATAAAATTAATCCAGTAATAGAGAATCAAAGACAATAAAATATAACTGTGTCAAAAATAGGGAGAAAGCCATAATAGGCAAACAAAATAATAATACACTCTAGGCAGTAACCTCAGGATGGTGCAGATTTTCCTGGAATTTTCAGCAGATTTACCTTTATGTAATTATTTTTTACTTACTTTTATTTTTCTTGCAGATTTTAAACAAGTATGATTCCTGGATCTCCTTCCTCAGTAGTGTGAGATACTGGATGGCTTTTAACATAGAAAGGGCCTGTCAGTCTTATTTCGGATGTGTCCAGTGCATTAGTGGACCTCTGAGAATGTACAGAAACTCCTTACTGCATGAATTTGTGGAAGACTGGTACAATCAAGAATTTATGGGCAGCCAATGTAGTTTTGGAGATGACAGGCATCTAACAAACCGAGTGCTGAGTCTGGGTTATGCAATGAAATACATAGCTCGATTCAAGTGCCTTACTGAAACACCTAAGGAATATCTCAGATGGTTAAACCAGCAGACCCGTTGGAGCAAATCCTACTTCCGAGAGTGGCTGTACAATGCATTGTGGTTTCATAAACATCACTTGTGGATGACTTATGAAGCCGTCATCACTGGGTTCTTCCCTTTCTTTCTTATTGTCACAGTAATCCGGTTCTTCTACAGGGATAATGTTTGGAACATCCTCCTCTTATTATTAACCATCAAGTTAGTGGCTCTCATAAAGTCATCCTTTGCTGTCTGCCTTAGAGGAAACATTGTCATGGTCTTCATGTCCTTCTACTCAGTGTTATACATGTCAAGTTTACTTCCTGATAAGATATTTGCAATTGCAACAATAAACAAAGCTGGGTGGGGCACATCTGGAAGGAAAAAAATTGTTGCTAATTTTGTGGGACTTATTCCAGTATCGGTCTGGTCTATAATTCTCCTGGGTGGTTTGATTTTCACCATTTATAAGGAAGTTAGAAAGCCATTCTCAGAATCCAAAAAGAAAGTTCTAGTTATTGCTTTATCCATCTATGCCTGCTACTGGGTTGTGTTTTTGATGCTCTATGAGGTTTTTGTTAAGAGATGCGGCAGGTGGAAGAAGAAAGAGCAGTATGACATGATGCTTGATGTATAATCTTACACTGAAGTTTGCAGACATTCACAAAACCTTATTCCTCTAGGAACTGTACTGATTGTACAGAACTGTGGAATCAGATGATGGCAACAAAGGAAATATATCACTGCTTCTGGGACAACTGAGAGAGTAGCATTGACATATGTACACAGATATGTGTAAAAAAGATAGCTAGTGGGAAGCTGCTGTTTAACATAGGGAGCTCTGCTTGGTGCTCTATAATGACCTAAAGGGGTACAATAGGGGGCTGTGGTGGGAGGAAGTCTCAAGGGGGAGGCAATATATGTATTAATATATTTATGGCTGACTCATGTTGTACAGCAGAGACTAATACAACATTGTAAACTCCATTTACAAATAATTTTTTTTAATTGTTTTGTTTTATTTTGATTTGACCAAGTTTTTATACCTCATCAACAAGAAGAAGCTCAGGTTTAAGCTGTTATTTCTATAAAAATGAGAATTTTGGTGTATGCACTTTCACCTACAGTACATCCACCAAACAGTGTTTTGCCCTATGTACCTCGCTAGCCACGCTTTATGTGGGTTATCATGGAAGAAAAGGATTTTGGAAACGCAAGGAAAAGTTCTTTCAACAAATACATGCTCTGTGTTTAAAACAGATAACCAACAGGGAATGCTGTTCAATGTTCTGTAAAAACCTCAATAGGAAAATAATTTGAAAAAGAACAGATACAGACATATGTATAACAACCATTTTGCTGTACACCAGAAACTGACTCAACATTGTTAATCTGCTGCTGCTGCTAAGTCGCTTCAGTCGTGTCCAACTCTGTGCGACCCCAGAGAAGGCACCCTACCAGGCTCCCCCATGCCTGGGATTCTCCAGGCAAGAACACTGGAGTGGGTTGCCATTTCCTTCTCCAATGCAGGAAAGTGAAAAGTGAAAGTGAAGTTGCTCAGTTGTGTCTGACTCTCCGTGACCCCATGGACTGCAGCCTACCAGGCTCCTCTGTCCATGGGATTTTCCAGGCAAGAGTACTGGAGTGAGTTGCCATTGCCTTCTCCAATACATGAAAGGGAAAAGTGAAAAGGAAGTCACTCAGTCGTGTCTGACTCTTCGTGACCCCATGGACTGCAGCCTACCAGGCTCCTCCACCCATGGGATTTTCCAGGCAAGAGTACAGTTTGGGTAAATGCAATTCAGTACATCATTTTGTTTTTTAGCCTCAGTATACCTAATCTTATCTATGCACTAAACTTACTTAACCTGCCTTTCTTTTTTTTCAGCTTTCTAGTTTGCTTTACATGTTTGTATGAGGTTTATACGGTTGAGTTGCATAAACTATAATAAACATAAAACATGTAGATTAAAGATCGGCAGATCCAGCTGTCCTCTTTTACTTTCTGGGAAGGATTTTTTTCTGAATTACACAGATAATTTTTTCATTTCTTCTGTTCTTGGCCTACACAAATATGCTTACACACTTACATTTATATTAATGTTTTCTTTTTAAAAAAATGTATATTCATATCTTCTGCCTAATTTGTAAAAATTATTTTTTTATCTATTTTTGGCTGCACTGGGTCTTCATTGATGTGCACTGGCTTTCTTTAGTTGCAGCAAGCAGGGGTGACTCTTCGTTGCGGTGTGTGGGGTTCTCATTGTGGTAGCAGTAGCTTCTCTTGTTGCAGAGCATGGACTCTAGATGGTGGGCTCAGGAGTGCGGTGCGTGGGCTTAGTTGCTCCTTGGATTGTGGAGTCTTCCTGGAGCAAGAATTGAACCTGTGTCCCCTGTATCTGCAGGCAGATCCTTAACCACTGGACCATCAGGGAAGCCCTCAATCAAGGTTTAATGTCAAGAATTAGCACATAAAAATAAATGCATCTGGTACAATTAACCTGGCTACTCCAGAGCTTCAGTTTTCCAGTTTGACTTTTGACATGACTGATCTTGCCCTGTGACTAGTGTTGTGCAGAATTACGTTAAAAACAAAAACTAGATTTCTTGGTTTGCTTCCTCTTGAACATACTTTGCCCTTTTTCTTTATCTTGGTTTGCATTTTACTCTAAAACCTGGAATGACTTTTCCTTCCCTCTCTCCATATTTACTTGTCAAAATTCTTCAACATCCTTCATTCAAGGCATAATTTTACTACCATTTTCTTCCCCAAATACCTCAGCTTAAAAGGTTCTCTTACTCCCCTTCACTCTTATACTTCATTTTATCTCTACCATGCAGCTCTGTTTTTTTGTTTTTTTTTTGTTTTGTTTTGTTTTCCTTCTGCCTTATGTTATGAATATCAGTGCACATGATAATATCCTGGAACACTAAAAGTTTTTGAACCTGATGCTACATTTTCATCATTTTTGAGTCCTCTGTGGTGGCTAGTAAAGTCAAGGGTTCAATATAATTTGGTGAATAAGTAGATAAATGCCTGAAAGAAGGACGTTCAGGATGAACTCAAGTAATGAATCTTATTTAAGGGGAGTTTGGCATTTTTCTCAATTAGCTTACAGGAAAGGCTGTGAAGGCTGCACTTTGGATTGGGGCAGTGGATTGTTACCTGTGTCGGGGGAAAGAGAGTCACCTTGGCACTGTCTACTAAGTTAAGACATTCACTCAACAAACAGACTTTGAGTGTGATTATGTGTCAAACTGCTGGGATTTCAAAAATAAGAAATGATGCCTGCTTTTAAGGAATTCTTTGAATTTCTCCAGCAAACCAGGCTCCAACACTTCTGTGGGCATTTCCAAAAGCTCTTCCCAACCAAACTTCCTTCCCCCTATTACCTTTAATTAACTCTTTTGTTGTTGTTTTTTTGTTTATTTGTTTTGGTCACGAGAAGAGTTTTGTAGGATCCTTGATTCCTGACCAGGGATTGAATCTGAGAACCCTGCAGTGGAAGCTCAAAGTCTCAACCAACAGATCTGCAGGGAAGTTCCCCAAATTAACTCTTATTCCATCCTTCAACCTCACTTTAGTCATATTTTCTCAGGCACTCCTTCCATGATTATTTCTCTATTATATTCTCCTATGAACATTGTCATACTTATTTTAAATTTTAATTCTATGATTCCTTGTTTGATATCTGTCTCTCTCATTATAGGACAAACTCAGTGGAAGAGGAACTGCGTGAGATTTTTTAAGCATCCCATCCTCTGAGTATAGTGTAGTTTGTCACGTGGTAGGAGCTCAATAAAAACTTGTGGACTGAATAAACGGGTGAAGGAATGAAATTCCCAATACAGCTTATGGAAAAGCCTGAATCTGATTTCTGTAAAAAAAAAAAGAAAAGAAAAAAGAAAGAAAGAAAAATCTCTAAACTTTTCATTTGTAAAGAATTCCTTTATACCTGAATAGACAAATAACTTATGGAAGAAAGAGAGCATAGAGATGGCAGTTTCATCAGTTTAGGGAAAGGAACATTTATGGGTAGGAAGCTCTTTCTTAGCTGTGAGAAAGGTAAAGTGATAATTCACTAGGATTTCTATAAAGATTTATAGACACTGTAAAAAAATATTATTCTTAATAAGTTAAATGTTAAATGCTGCATTTCCTATTGTGGTATGTGGTTCATGTTTTCTCTGATAAAATTTGGGTATTTCTGACACCTGTTCCTGTGTTACCTGTTTCCCTAGATTATGAAGCTAATCCCGTTATTAAATAAAAGCATTTCTGATAATAAATTTTGTCTTCAAAACATAAAATATACATGTGTATTAACATATGATTAATAGTTGCTTAAAAACAGCACATGCACATCAAATATATTTGTGGAAACATCTCTTTGCAAGGCTAAGTCTCATTTGTCAATGAACTCAACTCAGATTACCACCTTCTCCTAAAATCTTAATGCAAGTTTTTGTGCTCTCCATGCAGTGAGGACAACCAAACTGAAAAGGTGGAGTTTGGAGCTGAGAAATTTTATTGCAATGTGGGGCTAGGAGACAAGATGCCTCATGCTCTCAGGGGCCCTGAAGTCCTGGTAGGGTTTTGGCAAAGCACTTTAAAAAACCAGATGAGAGAGTAGGGGGTCACAGGCTGGTGTCACAGGGGTTAACTTTATCAGTCCTTAGGCTCCAGGAGGCCTGGGGCTCTGTGTTGCTGGTTGCCAAGTAGTTTGCATCTTCCATGTGTGGGAGATGGAGGGGTTTTTACACTTGCAAAACAATGTAGGAAATGAACATTAAGTACTATTATCTAGCTACTTCAAAGAAGAGCTAAAACAGAGGATATGGGGGAAAGCCTGTCCCTGGAAAGCTCCAGAAGGTCCTGCTTGGTTACACTGCCATCTATGTTCCATACCATCATATAGTTCATATATCTCTTCCACATGGGATATTGTATTACTATCATCTTGTTATAGATTCTGCAGTCCTCATCACAGACCAGAGAGCCAGTTAACTAGGAGGAACCTAATAAACATGGATCCGTGTGTGTGTGTGTGTACTTAGGCACTCAGTTCTGTCCAACTCTTTGTGATCTCAAGGACTGTAGTCCCCAGGTTCCTCTGTCCATGGGATTTCCCAGGCAAGAATACTGGAGTGGGTATCCATTCCCTTCTCCAGGTTATCTTCCCAATCTAGGAGGTGAACCTGAGTCTCCTGCATTGCAGGCAGATTCTTTACCATCTCAGCCACCAGGGAAGCCCCAAACATGGATTTGCTGTTGTTGTTGTTCAGTCACCCACTTGTGTCCGATCTTTGCGACCCCATGGACTGCAGCACACTAGGCCTCCCTGAACCTCACCATCTCCCAGAGTTTGCCCAAGTTTAGGTGATGTTAAACATGTTTCTTAAAAAATTATTGACAGCAAAGAGTGGGACACGACTGAGCGACTGAACTGAACTGAAAAGTCTGAACATATAAATAAATATACCCACTTTAGAGGATTTCACTCATTCATGTACTTATTTGACTTTCTACAAATATTTGTTAGAGAAGTGCACTGTATATCAGGCTCTGTGCTTAGAAGGAAGACTTTTAATATGGTAAGTGCTTGTTATATGTGTGCCCTGAGACACTGAAAGATTTTCCATGAAACTGTTATTGTTTAGTTGCTAAGTCGTGTCTGACTTTCTGCTGCCCCTTGGACTGCAGCCTGCCAGGCTACTCTGTCCATGGGATTTCCCAGGCAAGAATGTTGGAGTGGGTTGCCATTTCCTTCTCCAGGGGATCTTCCACCTTCCTTCTCCCAGGGATCAAACCTGAGTTTCTTGGCAGGCAGATTCTTTACCACTGAGCCACCAGGGAAGCCACCTTCCATAAAATAAAAGGATGTTATCTTTAGGCGTATTTAGAAAACACTGAAGACATCAAGTCTTTTCACTGAAGAGATTCTCACAAACTTTCAGTGTGCTGATTAGCTTTATGAATCAGCAAGAGAGGCACATTATATACATAAATCTTCCCATCTTGGTAACTATGATGCCCTTTCCATAAGGATGTTGATTAACATCTGGAAAAACACTTGGGTGCAGTCTCAAAAATGACAGAATGATCTTCGTTTCCTTCATTTCCAAGGAAAACCATTCAATATCACATTAATCCAAGTCTATGCCCCAACCACTAATGCCAAAGAATCTGAAGTTGGACTGTTCTTTGTTGACTTACAAGACCGTCTAGAACTAACACCAAAAAAACATGTCCTTCTTATCATAGGGGACTGGAATGCAAAGATAGGAAGTCAAGAAACACCTGGAATAACAGGCAAATTTGGCCTTGGAGTACGGAATGAAGCAGGGCAAAGGCTAATAGAGTTTTGCCAAGAGAATGCACTGGTCATAACAAACACCCTCGTCCAACAACACATGAGAAGACTCTACACATGGACATCACCAGATGGTCAATATCTAGATCAGACTGATTATATTCTTTGCAGCTGAAGATGGAGAAGCTCTATACAGTCAGCAAAAACAAGACCAGGAGCTGACTGTGGCTCAGATCATGAACTGCTTATTTCCAAATTCAGACTTAACTTGAAGAAAGCAGGGAAAACCACTAGACCATTCAGGTATGACCTAAATCAAATCCCTTATGATTATACAGTGGAAGTGAGAAATAGATTCAAGGGATTAGACCTGAGAGACAGAGTGCCTGAGGAACTATGGATGGGGAAGTTTTTGACATTGTACAAGAGGCATGATCAAAACCATCCCCCCCCAAAATTGAAAGCATTTCCCCTAAAGTCAGGAACAAGACAAGGGTGCCCACTTTCACTGCTACTATTCAACATATTTCTGGAAGTTTTGGCCACAGCAATCAGAGCAGAAAAAGAAATAAAAGGAATCCAAATTGGAAAAGAAGAAATAAAACCCTCACCATTTGCAGATGACATGATTCTCTACAAAGAAAACCCTAAAGACTTCACCAGAAAATTACTAGAGCTAATCAATGAATATAGTAAAGTTGCAGGACATAAAATCAACACACAGAAGTCCCTTGCATTCCTATACACTAATAATGAGAAAGTAGAAAAAGAAATTAAGGAAACAATTCCATTCACCATTGCAACGAAAAGAATAAAATACTTAGGAATATATCTACCTAAAGAAACTAAAGATCTATATGTAGAAAACTATAAAACACTGGTGAAAGAAATCAAAGAGGACACTAATAGATGGAGAAATATACCATGTTCATGGATCAGAAGAATCAATATAGTGAAAATGAGTATACTACCCAAAGCAATCTACAGATTCAATGCAATCCCTATCAAGCTACCAGCGGTATTTTTCACAGAGCTAGAACAAATAATTTCACAATTTGTATGGAATATAAAAAACCTCGAATAGTCAAAGCAATCTTGAGAAAAAAGAATGGAACTTGAGGAATCAACTTGCCTGACTTTAGGCTCTACTACAAAGCCACAGTCATCAAGACAGTATAGTACTGGCACAAAGACAGAAATATGTATCAATGGAATAAAATAGAAAGCCCAGAGATAAATCCACGCACCTATGGACACCTTATCTTCGACAAAGGAGGCAAGAATATACAATGGAGTAAAGACAATCTCTTTAACAAGTGGTGCTGGGAAAACTGGTCAACCACTTGTAAAAGAATGNCCCATCTTTGCATGAAATGTTCCCTTGGTATCTCTAATTTTCTTGAAGAGATCTCTAGTCTTTCCCATTCTGTTGTTTTCCTCTATTTCTTTGCATTGATCGCTGAAGAAGAGTTTCTTATCTCTTCTTGCTATTCTTTGGAACTCTGCATTCAGATGCTTATATCTTTCCTTTTCTCCTTGGCTTTTCGCTTCTCTTCTTTTCACAGCTATTTGTAAGTCTTCCCCAGATAGCCATTTTGCTTTTTTGCATTTCTTTTCCATGGGGATGGTCTTGATCCCTGCCTCCTGTACAATGCCACGAACCTCATTCCATAGTTCATCAGGCACTCTCTCTATCAGATCTAGGCCCTTAAATCTATTTCTCACTTCCATTGTATAATCATAAGGGATTTGATTTAGGTCATACCTGAATGGTCTAGCAGTTTTCTTCAATTTGAGTCTGAATTTGGTAATAAGGAGTTCATGATCTGAGCCACAGTCAGCTCCTGGTCTTGTTTTTGTTGACTCTATAGAGCTTCTCTATCTTTTGCTGCAGAGAATATAATCAAACTGATTTTGGTTTTGACCATCTGGTGATGTCCATGTGTAGAGTCTTCTCTTGTGTTGTTGGAAGAGGGTGTTTGCTATGACCAGTGCATTTTCTTGGAAAAACTTTCATTCCGTATTCCAAGGCCAAATTTGCCTGTTATTCCTACTTTTGCATTCCAGTCCCCTATAATGAAAAGGACATCTTATTTGGGACATCTTTACCCCTCATCCAAGGTAAGGAGCAGTTTCTGTGCTTTGCTGGAAGAGCTGTGAAGAAATACCCCACGCCCAAGGTAAGAGAAACCCAAGTAAGATGACAGATGTTGCAAGAGGGCATCAGAGGGCAGACACACTGAAACCATACTCACAGAAATAGTCAATCTAATCATACTAGGACCACAGCCTTGTCTAACTCAATGAAACTAATCCATGCCCATGTGGCAATCCAAGATGTGTGGGTCATGGTGGAGAGGTCTGACAGATTGTGGTCCACTGGAGAAGGGAATGGCAAACCACCTCAGTATTCTTGCCTTGAGAACCCCATGAACAGTATGAAAAGGTAAAATGATAGGATACTGAAAGAGGTACTCGCCAGGTCAGTAGGTGCCCAATATGCTACTGGAGGTCAGTGGAGAAATAACTCCAGAAAGAGTGAAGGGTTGGAGCCAAAGCAAAAACGACACCCAGCTGTGGATGTGACTGGTGATAGAAGCAAGGTCCGATGCTGTAAAGAGCAATATTGCATAGGAATCTGGAGTGTCAGGTCCATGAATCAAGGCAAATTGGAAGTGGTCATACAGGAGATGGCAAGAGTGAATGTCGACATTCTATGTATCAGTGAACTAAAATGGAATGGAATGGGTGAATTTAACTCAGATGACCATTATATCTACTACTGTGGGCAGGAATCCCTCAGAAGAAATGGAGTAGCCATCATGGTCAATAGAAGAGTCTGAAATGCAGTACTTGGATGCAATCTCAAAAATGACAGAATGATCTCTGCCTGTTTCCAAGGCAAACCATTCAATATCATAGTAATCCAAGTCTATGCCCCAACCAGTAATGTTGAAAAGCTGAAGTTGAATGGTTCTGTGAAGACCTACAAGACCTTTTAGAAATCTGTATAAAGGTTAAGAAAGCTGAGCATTGAAGAATTGGTGCTTTCGTACTGTGGTCTTGGAGAAGTCTCTTGAGAGTCCCTTGGACTCCAATGAGATCAAACCAGTCAATCCTAAAGAAAATCAGTCCTGAATATTTATTGGAAGTACTGATGCTGAAACTGAGGCTGCAATACTTTGCCACCTGATGTGAAGAACTGACTCATTTGAAAAGACCCTGATGCTGGGAAAGATTGAAGCATGAGGAGAAGGGGATGACAGAGGGTGAGATGGTTGGATGGCATCACCGACTCAATGGACATGAGTTTGAGCAAGCTCTGGGTTTTGGTGATGGACAGAGAGGCCTGGCGTGCTGCAATCCATAGGGTGGCAAAGGGTCGGACACGACTGAGTGACTGTACTGAACTGAATTGAAACACTAGATAATGCTGGTATATATGCCTAATACCTGGAGAAGGCAATGGCACCCCACTCCAGTGCTCTTGCCTGGAAAATCCCATGGATGGAGGAGGCTGGTAGGCTGCAGTCCATGGGGTCACGAAGCGTCGAACACGACTAAGCAACTTCACTTTTTCTTTTCACTCTCATGCATTGGAGAAGGAAATGGCAACCGACTCCAGTGTTCTTGCCTGGAGAATCCCAGGGACGGGGGATCGTGGTGGTCTGCGGTCTATGGAGTCGCACAGAGTCGGACATGACTGAAGCGACTTAGCAGCAGCAGCGCCAGCAGCTGCTAACACAAGTTAGACTTGTTTTTTAAGACTGAGAAACAGTACTCAGAGCTTAACTGCTTATGACCCGAGTCAACAGCTCCAGGTGTGAAGACCACAGGGAACAGGGAGGAACTTGCAGGCTCTTTTGTTTCAGCCTCTGAACTACAGAAACAGGCACTTCTCAAGAGTTAGGTTTACCCATGTGCTGTCAGAAAGTTTTCCACACTGTGGCTAGGACAAGCGTAAGCGACTTCTTTTAGCTCTGCTATTCAGGGCAACAAGGAGGTTAATCCTAATATGAAGGGGGAAAGTACAGTGAGTTAGCCTGATCTTTGAAATAACCTTGGCAATGTACGAGAGCAGTGACTCAAAAGAGATACAGTTGCTTTAAAAACAAAGGGAAAGGTCATGTTTTATTCTCTGTCTTGAACCAAGTTGATTGTTGAGTCACAAAATTAAATGCAATCATTTTTAACTAAATCAGGATAAAATCGCAGTATTACATATTCCCTCTCAGAACAGTGGCAATAAGAGTCTGCCACATAACTAAACTTCCCATCTCTATAGATAACACATGATATGTCTCTTGAATTAAAAAGCAAAACAGAACTTAAATAAGAGCTTTAAGGAGTTAAACATTCTGCAAGAAGGATCTTTTGGAATCAAAGCTGATTAGCCAGTTTTATGATACTATTTATCCCATCCTGTAGCTCAGATGGTAAAGAGTCTGCCTGCATTGCAGGAGACTCGGATTCCATCCCTGAGTTGGGAAGATCCCCTGGAGAAGGGAAAGGCTACCCACTTCAGTATTCTTGCCTGGAGAATTCCATGGACAGAGGAGCCTGGCGGGTACAGTCCATGGGGTCAAAAAGAGTCAGACATGACATGACTAAGTGACTGTTACTCACTCACTCAGAATTAGTGGAGAAAGAAAACTTCAAGTCCATTTAGTACAATTCAGCTTCCTCAAATCTTTGCTGGAATGAAGCAAGGTATAAAGAAAGAAAGCGAGAGTGGAGAAAGGCCAGAATCCTTCCCACAAAGGAGTAAATTGCAAATCACTTGGGTTTAGCACCTTGGTCAAGACTTCAGAGTTGGCTGTAAACCCTGATCTAGCCTTTTGGTCTCTTTTACCCAGGTGTTTAGGGCTCTCTTTTTAATGCAAAACCCCTAAATCTGCATTATCTCCAGGCAGCTACTTTACTCTTAAATCTGATATGTTAAGACTATGCTTGAATTCTTCTCCATTAAAAGGAGTTATAAATCAAACTCTCTGGCTTTTATGTTATTAGATTTCAAACAAAGTCACTCTGAATAGTCATCACAGTACATGAAATTTTTAGCACTAATGAAAGATATAATAACATGTTAAAAATGGATATTCTAAAATTCTTGCCCCAAATGAATCGTTGTCATGTTACCCACTTTGAAAGAACATGAGGACAGAGCAGAGCTTACCTGGGGGCTCAGCAGGAAAGAATCCGTTAGCAGTGCAGGAGACACAAGAGAAACGGGTTCCATCCCTGTGTCCAGCAGATCCCCTGGAGGAGAAAATGGCAACCCACTCCAGCATTCTTGCCTAGAGAATCCCATGGACAGAGGAGCCTGGCTGGCTACAGTCTATAGGGTTGCAGAGTCGAACACAACTGATATGACTTAGCATGGACACAGGTGGCCAGAACAAGTTTGGAGTTGATGATTTGCACCTCTCAGAATTATTGGGTAATCTATATAGTATATGGAAACTACTAGGGAAAATACTTACCACATAATTGGGGTTTAATAATTTTTTCTTTTCTTCTCCTCTCCTTCCTAAACCACTAACTTCCTTAGTGTTTCTTCCTGTTTCCTTCCTTCCTTCTGAAAGTTACATTACTCAACAAACTGTTGGGCCAGGCCTGGAATATTTACTTAAATATCAGGGCTTTTACTTCTCAAAAATGCATTTTAATTCACCTAATTTGGGGCTTCAATACAGCCTTCAAATTTTTCTCTAGAAATATTACAAATAATAGGTGGCCTTCTCCTTTAAACACAGAGCAATCAATGGCTATAATTATCTTGTATGTTCTGAATTCCAAAAGAACACTCAATACAGACAATTCTGCATATGACAAAGTAAATGCTTTGGAATGTTTAAAATGTGATCAGTGGGCCAGTAGGAAGAGCATGGCATGTCTTCAGATGGATTTGAGTCCTGGCATCACTTTCCATGTTCTGGTTGACTGTGAGTGGATACCGCTATTTCTTCATTTATAAAAGTGTAAGAATTCCCATCTACAAACATCATAAGATGTCAGAAATTCAAAGGAATTCTTCCGATTTGAGTTCTTATTAGTTCTGAGCATTGGAAGGAGACATTCAGGTTTTCCCATGGCACAGATCAGATAGGGCCTGACTCATCATGGACACTTGTCTTCATCCTCATTGCTACCACCCTAGCCATGTGGCCATCATCCTGTGTCTGTTGTCAGAGACATTTATTTCTCTTTCTTCTGCACTTGCTTCTCCGTATTTTCCCATGGAACAGCCAGTGTGAGGTCATGTCACTCATGTGCTTTGAAGTCTTCAAATGTCTTCTATCTCAGGATGCCCTGCTCCACAAGGTCCTGCACCATCTGCCTTCTGTCTGTTTCCATGACTTCCTGTTGAATTCTCTCTTTCTTCCTTCTTACATTACACACTGGCAGTCTTTGTGTTTCCCAGCCAAGACAAGCTTGTCCCCCCTTCAGGATCATTACCTGCAGCTCTTTATTTTGCCTGAAGCACTCCTCTCCTTGAACTTGGCATGGCTGGTTTCATCTTGACATTTAGGTCACCTCCTCAAAGAGGCCTAATTTTTTATTACTTGACTATTTTTCAGCCCCACTCAGAAGTAGTCTTCTTACCCAGTATAGCCAAGAATCTAGGCCTTGCTTGGTGAATTGGGAACAGTGAGCCTTCCCCAGGGAGATTTTGGCAGAAGAAACATAGCTAGATATTAGCGAGTGTCAAGAGGGCTGACAGCTTCCATTGATCTTCCAGGACCATGACTGAGGCTTCTTATGTTGCTGTGACCCCATTAGATGGCAGCTTTCCAAATTGTCCAGAGCCTTACTTCTGGGCATACAGAGCTGATATCTCACTATGTGGATGTAAGCCAGCCTGGACAAGGTCCAATTAAGAAAGCGTCTACGTGGAAATGATATTATTTGGCAAGAGACAAATCCATTGATGGCATTATCTATCTTTCCTTTCCATGCTTAAGTGATTTCCTTCACAGAGCAGATAAAAGTCAGTCTACAGAACTGTGACTGGATGAGAATATGTAGTTATTCTAACCCTGATGAACTTTTGGAGTTTAATAAATCTGGGTCCTCATAGCCTCATCTTCTCTTTTCTTCTATCATTGTGAATGAAATCATTTGGACTTTCTTTCTTTTTTTTTTTTTTTTTTTACTCTCAATGCACTGATAAAATCATTACTGTTTATTTTATTTATTTTTGGCAGCACTGAGTCTTCAGTGCTATGCACCAGCTTTCGGCTTTCTCTAGTTGCAATGAGTGGGGGCTGCTCTCTAGTTGCACTGTATAGGTTTATCGTTGCAGTGGCTTCACTTGCTGTGGAGCACAGGCTCTAGGGTGTGTGGGCTTCAGTAGTTGCAGCTTGCAGGCTTAGTTGCCCCACGGTGTGTAGAATCTTCCCTGACCAGGGATTGAACCTGTGTCCCCTGAATTGGCAGGTAGGATCTTAACCTCTGGACCACCAGGAAAGTCCTACTGTTTTTTTCTTGTTTAAACTAAATTGACAGATATGAAAAACAGATTAGTAGATAACCACTTCAATTCCACTAGTTCCTACCCATGTACTTGGTTAATATTAAACTTTACTCACTTAGTTTTATCATCCTACAAACCTAGATGAAATTACAACCTCCTCTGAGAAGCCCTTCTTATTATAATCATGAAATAAGAGTTGGTGACTC
>SJYQ01093898.1:788770-838777 GCA_006410935.1 Redunca redunca | reverse complement strand
ATTTCTAAAACACAGTCATATTTTTCAGTAATAATGCCTGATATACTAAACTAATTATTTAAAAATTTATTTTTTCCTCTCTCTAATAGGCTGTAATCTGTACAAGGAGGAGGAGGATATGTTGCTCATCTTTTAAAATGTATCTAATCAACATGAGATCCTTATTGATGGAGGAATTTGTCTTTATTGATCAAGTGAGCAAAAAATTGATTTTGTTGTTTATTACAATTAAGCAAAAAATACACAATTGAGTCAATAGCAAGTTAATATGGTTGTGTGCTGTGCTTAGTCACTCAGTTGTGTCTGACTCTTTGCGACCTCATGGATTGTAGCCTGCCAGGGTCCTCTGTCTATGTGGATTCTCCAGGCAAGAATACTGGAGTGGGTTGCCATGCTCTCCTCCAGAGATCTCCCCAACCTAGAGATCAAATCCAGTTCTCCCACTTTGCAGGCACATTCTTTACTGTCTGAGCCACTAGTGAAGCCCCTAATATGGTTGAGTTTCTACCAAATGACAAGCAGTTTGAATACATGGTTTAACATTAAGCAAATCTATCCATTATGTACTAATAACCCTATTTCATAGATGACAGAACTGGGACTCAGAAGTATAAAAAATTTCTCCAAAGTCCATTAGCACATGAAGGCAGAGTTCAAAACTGATTTATTCTCTGAGTCTGATGTTCTTTATGATCTCTAATAACCTCTTTACAATTGTTTTCTCCCAGGTGGCATAGTGGTAAAGAATATGCCTAACAATGCAAGAGATGCAGGTTTGATCCTTGGGTCAGGAAGATCCCCTGGAGGAGGAAATGGCAAATCACTCCAGTATTCTTGTCTGAAAAATTCCATGGACAAAGGAGCCTGGCAGGCTACAGCCACTGGGATTGCAGAGAGTCGGATACGACTCAGAACACACACACACACACACACACACACAAATACTAATGGCATTAAGTGAAATCATATATCTCAATATACACATTCTTCAAGCTATTAAAATAATAGAGTCCACTAATGTTATTTTGATTGCTGAACTACAGAGATAGCTATATATCTAACAATATGCAGCTCGGACAATATAAAAGACTGATGCATCGAGGTTTAGAGCGGTAAAAAGCATAGGTTTTGGACAAAGATGTGACTTTGAATCCTGTAAGATGAGTGGTCCTGTGCAGGTTACTCAGACCCAATGAAAGTAACTTTCCTTATCTTTCAATATCCATTTTCTTGAAAGCACAGAACTAGACTAGCTAGTTAAAGCAGAGTAGGAATGGATTGAAATTACTCATGATCAAAGACCAGAGAACCAGGCAGAGAAAAGGGTAGAAACATAGTCGCTTTGAATAATAAAAGGAGATTTCTCATTCTGATTCCTACTTTTTCCCATGCCCTCCTCCACCAAGGAATGTGCATTAACCCTGTTTCTGTCTTCCTGGTGCTCTGCAGTCAAAATTCAAATGCTCCCAAGGGAGATTCTGACTGGTTTAGTTTAGGTCACATGACTGCTTTTTACATAAATTTGACCAGATTTCTTCAGTAGCTCTGAGTGACTACCACATTGTAACTCAAGGTTTGCCTTTAAAAAAAGCTAAAAATATGTTTTAATTCTGAAAAATCTGAAGAGCAAGTTTTTAGAATCACTCATTTGGATCACAAACAAAGTCCAATAAAGTTTTGTTGAAGAGACTTCCCTGGCAGTCCAGTGGTTAAGATTTTGCTTTCCAATGCAGGGGGTGTGGGTCTAATCCCTGGTTGGGGTGCTAGGGTCCCACATGTGAAGTGTTAGTCCCTCAGTTTTGTCTGACTCTTTGCAACCCATGGACTGTAGTCTGCCAGGCTCCTCTGTCCATGCAATTCTCCAGGCAAGAATATTAGAGTGGGTTGCAATTCCCTTCTCCAGGGGATCTTTCCAATCTAGGGATTGAACACACATTCCCTTCATCTCCTGCACTGCAGGCAGGTTCTTTACCATCTGAGCCACTGGGGAAGCCCATGCACCTCATGGCCAAAAAAATAAAACAAAACATAGAACAGAAGCAGTATTGTAACAAATTCAATACAGACTTTAAAAATGGTCCACATAAAAAATGAATCATTTTAAAAAAGGGCTTTGTTAAAGGTTTGAAGTGCATCCTAGTGATGACAATCTGGAAAGTTTACTTCCTTTAATAACCAAATTGATCTGGCTTGGAATGATTCATTAATATCCATTTACCATGCTTTCTAAATATGATTGTTTTTAGTGTTAAATGTCTTGCTTTTATTTTAGACTACTATCAGTAGAATTAGTTTTTTGAATGCCTTGCATACAATAATGCTCCATGAATATTGCATTCCTCACTGTATCCCTAACTCAAGACATTATCAGAACTCTTTTACATTCAAGTTAGAGAATATAACCATGTAGAGCTGATATAACTTAAAAACAAGTTTGTTTTAAAGACCCTGAGGAAGAAATTGTGATTGGCTGATGTCAGCTGACTATCCCTCCATCTGAGTAGATGGCCCTTCTGAGGCAGGGTCACGTGCCTCCCCATGGTAAGCATAGAGGACAGAATATGAAAGATGAAGGAGGATGAGCATACTATTCCACCAGTATCAAGCACACATGTCAGCCCAGACTCTAACAGCAGAGCCGAAAGTCCATAATAATTAGGAGCCTTTTGGTGAACCCTCATGAAACTGACTACTGGGATGCCAATCCGCTTATTTTTCACCGACTCCCCTTCTCCTGCCCCACCTAGTCTCTGCTGTGCCCATCCAAGTCCCTTTCTTCCATGAGGAAGTGCAACGCTGTTCTGTGAACTGGAGACTCCCCTCACCCTCAGGTTACCTCTGAAGCTGTCCTCTTGCTCTGCTGCAGTTGTCCTGACAGGTCACTTCATGGCTTTTCTCTTGCTGATGCTTCTGATTGTCACCATTTCCACCGTTGCCTGCACAATGAGCAAGCTCTGCACAGCAGCCCTTTCCACTTGGTCTTCTGCTGCTCCTTTTGAATGATTCAGGAGTGTAATTGGCAACCCATGATGATTTAAAAAGGTTTTTGGACCTTTTACCATAGTCTAAAACTGAGAATGTTTGCTGTTGATTTTTCCTAAAGTCAGGAGATTAGCACCTCAAACAGTTAGAACAGTGCTGAATATTTACAGTGTCTTATATTTACTTCCTTAGCAAACAGACCTTGAGACTTTTTTTTTTCTTTTGCAGATGGTTTATAGGGGAATGCTTTTAGGAAAAACTGCCTGGAAGACAGTGAGGAAATTAGGAATAGACAGAGGAAAAAAACTGACCTAAGATGCAGTTTCATCTAAAGCCTCAGACTATCCCTCAGAGGTTCTAGAAATGGAATGGCCATGTAGAATACTGAATGGGAGAAAATATTTACAAATAATGTATCTCATAAGAGCTTAATATCCAAAATATATAGACTCATACAACTCAACATCAAAAAGGCAAACAATCAATTAAAAAATGGACAGGGGAACTAAATAGAAATTTTTCTAAACCAAACCAAATATACAGATGGCCAACAGACAAAAGGAAAGATGCTCAATATCATTAATTATTAGGGAAATGAAAATCATAACAAACTCAACCTGTGGTATCACCTCACACTTGTCCGAATGGCTATTATAAAAAAGACAACAAATAATAAGTGTTGGTGAAGATGCTGAGAAAAGGGAACCCTTGTACTCTGTTGGTGGGAATGTAAACTGATGTTTCTATTATAGAGAACAGTATGGAGGTTCCTCACAAAATTAAAAATAGAACCACCACTGTTGTTATTGTTTAGTTGCTAAGTCATGTCCAACTCTGTTGAAACCCCACGGACTATAGCCTACTAGGATCCTCTGTCCATGGGATATCCCAGGTAAGAATACTGGAGTGGGTTGCCATTTCCTTCTCCAGGGGATATTCCCTATCCATTGATCAAACCCCAGTCTCTTGAATTGCAGGCGGATTCTTTACCACTGAGCCACTTGGTAAATCCATCCAGCAATTTCACTCTTGGATATTTTTCTGAGGAAAACAAAAGCAGTAATTTGAAAAGATATATGTACCCCTATGGTCATCTTAGCATTATTTACAATAGATTTGAAAGCAATCAAAGAAGATGTAGTATTTATATACAATGCAATATTGTTCAGACATGTAAAAGAATTAAAAGAAGAATTAAATCTTATTATTTACAATAACATGAAAGGAGCTGGAGGTATTTTGCTAAGTGAAATGTGAAACATATAAAGTAAAATACCTTATAATTGTGTTTCTTTGTATAATCTGTAAAACAAAACAAATGAAAAAACATAACAAATGGGAAATAGTCACAGATACAGAGAACAATTATGTGGTAGTCAGAGAGAAGAAGGGGATGAGTGAAATAGTTGAGAGAGATTAAGAGGTACAAACTTCCAATTACAAAGTCACAAATATGAGTCATGGGGGTGAAATCTACAGCATGGAAAATACAGTCAATAATAATATGACAACTTTGTATGTGATATATGGTAACTAGACTATTGATGGGCTTCCCTGGTGGCTCAGCTGGTAACGAATCCACCTGCAGTGGGGGAGACCTGGGTTCAATCCCTGGGTTGGGAAGATCCCCTGGAGAAGGGAATGGCTACCTACTCCAGTATTCTGTTTGGAGAATTCCATAGGCTGTATAGTCCAGAGGGTCACAAAGAATCAGATATGACTAAGCAACTTTCACTTTCTATTTATGGTGACCATTTTGTAATGTTTAAAAATAGCAAGTCATTATGTTGTGCACATAACAGGAAATAATATACTGTTGTAAGTTACTTATACTTCACAAACAAACTCATGGAAAAAGAGATCAAATTTGTGGTTGCCATAGTGGGGAGAGGGAATTAGATGAAATTGGTCAAAAGGTACAAATTTCCAGTTATAAGATTACTAAGTACTAGGGATGCAGTGTCGGAGAAGGCAATGGCACCCCACTCCAGTACTCTTGCCTGGAAAATCCCATGGGTGGAGGGGCCTTGTAGGCTGCAGTCCATGGGGTCGCTAAGAGTCAGATACAACTGAGCGACTTCACTTTCTCTTTTCACCTTCATGCATTGGAGAAGGAAATGGCAACCGACTCCAGTATTCTTGCCTGGAGAATCCCAGGGATGGGGGAGCCTGGTGGGCTGCCGTCTATGGGGTCGCACAGAGTCGGACACGACTGAAGCGACTTAGCAGCAGCAGCAGCAGCAGCAGGGATGCAGTGTAGAACATGATTAGTGCAAGTAGAATTGAAGTATATTATACATGAAGTTGTTAAGAGTGAATCTTAAAAGTTCTCATCAAAAGGAATTTTTTCTTTGATTTTGTATCTAAATGAGATAAAAGATATTCACAAAACTTAACTTTGTTAATCATTTAATGATACATGTAATTCAGGGCTTCCCTGGTGGCTCAGCAGAAAAGAATCCACCTGTAATGCAGGAGATGCAGAAGACACGGGTTCAGTCCCTGGGTCAGGAAGATCCCTTAGAGGAGGTTATGAAAACCCACTCAAGTATTCTTGCCAGGAGAATCCTATGGACAGAGGAGCCTGGTGGGCTATAGTCCATAGCATCACAAAGAGCTGGACAGGACTGGAGTAACCGAGCACACACAAACATACTTAAATCATTATGCTGTCTACTTTAAACATATATAATGCTGTATGCCCATTAATCTCAATAAAACTGGAAGAAAAAACAAACAAACTTGACTCATGATTTTCTCCCAATTAAAAAAGAAAAAAGAAATAATACAGAGAAATCCTATACACCACCCAGTTTTCATCCCCAATGATAACAACTTGCAAAACATACAATAATACAATAAGGAAATTAAGACTGATACAACTCATTTATCTTATTCAGATTTCCCAGGTTTTTCTTATATTTGTGTGTGTGTATGTGTATTTAGCTCTATGGAATTCTAACACATGTGTGAGTTTTTTGTCCACCACCCCAGGAATGACACAGAATGGTTCCATCACAAGAATCTTTGTCTTGATCTTTCATAACCACACACTTCTTCCTCATACACACTCATGCATACCACTACCTTAAGCCCTGGGAACGACTCTGGTTGTTTTGTAGAGAACAGAGCACAGATCTGCAAGTAGAGAAGCAGGATGAGAAATTTGGAGGGTGTTGTAGAAATCCATCTAACAAATGATGTATGTCAGACTAGGATATTTTTATAAGGGTGGTGGAAACAAGATTTTGAATACACTGAACTTAGAATCAATAGTATTTCCTGGCATCCTGGATGAGGACTGTGAGAGAAAGAAAGGAATCAAGAATCATCTGAGATTATGAGTAAACCAGAAGGATGGAGATGACTTTGGAGAAAAGATTGATCTTTGAAGTTTCTATTAGACAAGTCCAGATATTTAGTAGGCTCCTGGCATTTGGAAAACAAGTCAAGCCTGGGAACTTAAATTTAGAAGTTATCAGTATGTGAATTACCTTTAAAGTCATAGGACTAGATGAGATCACCAAAGCAGTGAATGCAGATAGAAGACAGAGGATTAAGGTCTGAATCCCAGAATGTTCCAGTGTGAATAGGTTCCAGAGGAAAAAAAGTGGAATCAGTATAGAAGGCTGAGGGCTTGTTTCCTTTTCAGATTAAAGTAATTTCCCTACCTCTTTATCTTCTTATTTACATGCTCTCTACTTTCTTTATAAGTTTATTTCTTGCTTCCTACAGAAGAGTGAAATTTAATTTAGAAAAAACACCATGTCTTCCTTTTTGTCAGGGTCCATATATCAGTTTGGATACAACCAAGAGAGAGGAAGCACAGTAGATTGATCAGGGAGAGTTTAATGTAAATAATTATTAACTAAAACTCAGAGTAGAATATTGAGGTTAGACTGATAAGAAATAAATAGAACTGTATATAAACTGTATATAAATAAAAAGAATACATAAATGAGAGAGAATAGACACTCCTCCAAATCTGAGATAGAGACCCTGAGAAAGCATACAACCCGCCTTATGCAGTAGGCTGAGATCTTGATCTTGTTGGAGAGAACTTGACTGTGTCTCACCATTTAGAGCATGGGCTTGTGTTTAATTCTGTACACTGCTTCTCAAGTTCTGACCCCTGATATACCTACTGTATAGCACAGAGAACTCTGCTTAATATTCTGTAACAACCTAATTGGGAAAAGAATTTGAAAAAGAATAGATACACGTGTATGCATAACTGAATCACTTTGTTGTACACCTGAAATTAATATGACATTGTTCATAAAATATACTCTAATATAAAACAAAAAGTTAGGGAAAAAAGAACTTGATGGAAACCTGTCCTCTGGGGGTGCTCTGGAAAGCTCTTTCACGCAAAAGGGGCTTCCTAGTTTGCACTAGTGGTAAAGAGCCTGCCTCCCACTGCAGGAGACGTAAGAGACTTAGGTTTGGTCTCTGGGTTGGGAAGATCCCCTGGAGGAGGGCATGGCAACCTGCTCCAGTATTCTTGCCTGGAGGATCCCATGGATGAAGGGGCCTGGCGGGCTACACTAAATGGAGTCACAGAGCTGGATATGACTGAAGCAACTTAGCACACACACACCCACATCCTGCCAAAGTCACTCCGCTATTAACAACTTTCAAGGGACATACCAGGGAAAGCTGATAGATGCTGAGGATTGCCTGCTGTCATGCACTGCATGAGCTGGGCACTGGAGAAGCTGTCTGAGTTCATAATGTAGGAGCTGCATGCTGGAGAAACCACTTGCCTTGTAGCAGTAAAAGGCTGGAAAAGTTGCCTGTGCTGCAGGAGTTGAGTACCAGAGAAGAGGCTCATAGAAGACATGTAACACTGGAGACAACCTGTGGAGGGACCCTTCTAGAGACAAGTTACAACCAGGAAGCAGATCCCCTTTCTCCTGAAGAGGTTCTGCTGAGTCATAGCATACTCTACACAAAATGCTTCAGTTCAGTTCAGTTCAGTCACTCAGTCACGTCTGACTCTTTGTGACCCCATGGACTGCAGCACGCCAGGCCTCCCTGTCCATCACCAACTCCTAGAGTTTACTCAAGCTCATGTCCATTGAGTCAGTGATGCTATCCAACCATCTCATCCTCTGTCGTCTCCTTCTCTTCCAACCCTCAATGTTTCCCAGCATCAGGGTCTTTTCAAATTAGTCAGTTCTTTGTATCAGATGGCCAAAGTATTGGAGTTTCAGCTTCCACATCAGTCCTTCTGATGAATACTCAGGACTGGTTTCCTTTAGGATGGACTGGTTGGATCTCCTTGCAGTCCAAGGAGCTCTCAAGAGTCTTCTCCAGCACCACAGTTCAAAAGCGTCAATTCTCTGGCACTCAGCTTTCTTTATACTCAACTCTCACATCCATACATGACCACTGGAAAAACCATAGCCTTGACTAGACGGACCTTTGCTGACAAAGTAATGTCTCTGCTTTTGAATATGCTGTCTAGGTTGGTCATAACTTTCCTTCCAAGGAGCAAGTGTCTTTTAATTTCAATGCTGCAATCACCATCTGCAATGATTTGGGGGCTCAAAAAAATAAAGTCTGTCACTGTTTCCACTGTTCCCCATCTGTTTGCCATGAAGTGATGGGACCAAATGCCATGATCTTTGTTTTCTGAATGTTGAGCTTTAAGAACATTTTTACTCTCCTCCTTCACTTTCATCAAGAGGCTCTTTACTTCTTCTTCACTTTCTGCTATAAGGGTGGTGTCATCTGCATATCTGAGGTTATTGATATTTCTCCTGGCAATCTTGATTCCAGCTTGTGCTTCCTCCAGCCCAGCGTTTCTCATGATGTATTCTGCATATAAGCTAAATAAGCAGGGTGACAATATACAGCCTTGACTTCCATTGGCAAAAGATGAATTTTTCAAGGTCCCAAATCCATTTTCACAGAGCAGGTAAAATGGATAGATTTGGAGCTGATAGGCAATCAATCAGTAGCTAGCATAATAGTTTATACAAATATAATGCTCATCACCCAATATTTGGATGTTGATACTGATTGTTTCCTGGTAGCTCAGATGGCAAAGAATCTGCCTGTAATGCAGGAGACCTGTGCTCAATCCTTGGGTCAGGAAGATCTCCTGAGAAAGGAGTGGCAACCCACTCCAGAATTCCTGCCTGGAGAATTCTATGAACAGAGAAGCCTGGTGGGCTACAGTCCATGGGGTCGCAAACAGTAGGACAGGACTGAATGTGTTAAACAGCACACTGACTGTTTAACCTTGACATTGAAAAATAGGAGAAGAGACCAAGGAAGAGAACTATAAGGGAAGAAAAAAGAAAGGAAGGTAGCATTGAAAGGATGGCACTGGAAGGAGAATAACAGAAAGGAGGAGATCTCTGGTTTTTAAGCTACAGATGACTTATCACTGCTAATGGGCAGAATTTCATGATAAAATTCCAAATATTCTTGTCTCCTGCTCCTAAATATTAGTATCATTGCTCTCTTACAGTCATATTTCTGAGTAACTGACTTGATATTTTAGATTTTTAACAATCCTAGATTAATATTAGCTGGGTACTAGGAAGCTGGGTAGAGCTTTGGTTTGCTTACTGTGGTCCCTTATTTATAACACTTCTTCCATGATTGTTAAAGAAGTGCCTTTGTAGGAAGGAAGCACTTAAATATCAGTCACAGAAACATAATTTCAAAGTGAAAAAAGAAAAAATACTGGATGGGAGATTTCTCTGGCAGTCTAGTGGTTAAGACTCTGTGTCCCCTCTGCAGGGGGCAGAGGTTTAATCCTTGGTCATGGAACTAAGATCCTGCATGCCATATTGTGCAACAACCAAAAAAAAAAAAAAAACAACAAGCAAACAGAAAACACTGGACATAAATGAGATGGAAACCTATTTGGTGGAAAAAACCCTGAAGCTCAAATGAGAAATAGGGGTTTGCAAAGAACATTTCATAATAGTAAATCTTTGTCAATTTTATGATGAGTTTAAGAATAAAAGGTCAAATGGATGAGGTAACAGACAATATCTTTTATTCATACATGAGCTTCATCAAGTGAAATTGTGCTTGGGTATTTTTGGGGCCCAAGTCACTGTTTGTGTGTGCTGCCCAGGTGGCAGAGTGGTAGAGAATCCTCCTGCCAATGCATGAGATGTGGGTTTGAACTCTGGGTTGGGAAGATCCCCCAGAGTAGGAAATGGCAACCCACTCCAGTATTCTTCCCTGGAAAATTCCATGGACAGAGGACTCTGACGGGCTACAATCTATGGGCCCACAAAGAGTCAGATATAACTGAGAGACTGAGGACACACAGTTCGTGCACCCCTAAAATAAGTTGTATATCAGGGATCAGAACTTGAGAGGCAGTGTACAAAACTCAACACAAGCCCGTGCTCTAAATAAAGGGCCACAGCCAGTCTGGTCCCAGCCTAGGAGCTGTGAAAAAGGAGCCAGGGAAACAGTGAGAGGTGGTCTGAGGGAGGGACTAACAGCACCCGCCCCCTGCGGACAGGACTTTCACGTGTTCTGAGGTTACCTCTTAGGTGAAGGGGTTTCTTAAAAGATGCCCAACTCTCTGTCTTCATTTTTGGAAAATAAAACAAAACAAAGTCCCAAATTAAAAGTAAATCAAGGAAACATACACAGCTTTCTAGAGGCTCAGCAGGGAACATGGCATTCTGGAACACTTAATAGAGTACCCTGAGCTCTTTATAACCAAGAGGAAGGTCCCTGGCAACTTGGCCCCATTACAAAGCATGGGGGCAAAGTTCCAACTTTAGGCTCCCCCAGTGCTAGCCATGATGGTTTTTATTTAAGGCTGATTGGACCCCCAAGTAGGATTGGAAATTGCTTCTGAATCAGCTCTGCCATACAATTCTTGTGGTGCCAGGTTTGAGCAATAAAATAGAGAGAGAGGGAAAAAGAGAAAAGGAAAACAAGAAACACTCTTGAAGTCCAGAAGAGCTTAGCTCATGGATATAATAAAAAATAAAAAGGAAAAAAGTGTGTGTTTATTCTTATAAAATATGGAGTCAGTACTTCAAATTATTGTCAAACTTCTTTATCACAGCTCTTGATAAGTGTATTCTAGAAAGAACGGTGGGTGAGTGCCTAGATTGGAATTATGTGAATTATGGAATTATGTGAATTATGTGAATTATGGAATTATGTGAATTATGTCAATCCCTGCTTGACAACGCTGTTGATTTCAAGATCCAGGCTAAGTACCCAGGCAGGGCAGCCAGACCATTGACTATCTCCAACAGAGAAAATGGACTCCACATTCAGTGGAGTAACTTAAGCCTCTCTGGGTGTCCAACCTCTGCTCTCTACCCACTCTCAGAACAGGCTGTCCTGAGACTTTGTCTCTGAACTCAAGAGAACAAGGAAAGCAAGGAGGGATTTCTGTCTGTCCTTTCAATCTCCATCTGAGCTCAGGCTTCAAAAGGCAAATAAGAGATTCCCTTATCCTTGAAAAGTGAAAGTAAAAGTTGCTCAGTCGTGTCCGACTCTTTGTGACTATATAGTCCATGAAATTCTCCAGGCCAGAATACTGGAGTGGGTAGCTTTTCCCTTCTACAGAGAATCTTCCCAACCCAGGGATCAAACCCAGGTCTCCTGCATTGCAGGCGGATTCTTTACCAACTGAGCTATCAGGGAAACCCATCTCCCTTATCCCTACTCTTGACCATTTCTGCAATTCAATCTCCAGGATTTGAAGGGTTTTAAATCAGTGTGTCTCTACCCTGTTTGGGAGAAGGCAATGGAAACCCACTCCAGAACTCTTGCCTGGAAAATCCCATGGATGGAGGAGCCTGGTAGGCTGCAGTCCATGGAGTCACTGAGAGTCAGACACAACTGAGCGACTTCACTTTCACTTTCTTGCATTGGAGAAGGAAATGGCAACCCACTCCAGTGTTCTTGCCTGGAGAATCCAAGGCACAGGGGAGCCTGGTGGGCTGCTGTCTATGGGGTCGCACAGAGTCGGACATGACTGAAGCGGCTTAGCAGCAGCAGCTACCCTGTTTAGAAAGAATAATGGACATCTCCAAACCAAGTTGTATCTCAATTCCACTCCAGCCTGTGGGGATGTGTGAGGCCCTGTTATCTGTGCCCATCTCAGGCCCTTAGGTTTAGATGACATGGTGCCAGTTCTCCAGTGATTGACTGGGTTAGTGATTAAAGTCTATTTAGATGTGAAGTATAGAGGTTTTGAAAGGAAGTCACAGAATCAGATTGCCTGTGGCCAAATCTCAAGGCCAATGTTTAAAAGTTGTGTAAGCCTAGTCTAGTCAGTTAAGCCCCAAGTCTGTTTCCCCATTTAAAATACAGAGATAAGAAATAGCAAACATTTTTGTAATTCTTTCTCTATGAAATATATTCAAAGCACTATATACTTTCCACTCATGTAGTCTTCCTAATATTCCAATGAAGCAGGTATTATACTAATCACTGCATTTTATTAAGAATAACACAGCACAGGGTGATTCATAACATGTCCTAGGTCACAGGCCGCCACTCAGCGGATAAGGATTAAACCCAGAAAGTTTAACTCTAGAGAATCAAGTGCTCAATTGCTATGCTGTACTGCTCCAATTTTGAGAGATATATATAATGCTTAGCTCAAAAAGGTATAGTAATGTTTAAATGAGTTCTACAGGGACTTCCCTGGTGGCACAGAGGATGGTAAATCCCTTAGCCAACGCAGGGGTCATGGGTTCAATCCCTGGTCTGGGAAGATTCCATACGTCAGGGAGCAACTGAGTCTATGAGCCAAAACTACTGAGCGCAGGCTCTGGAGCCCACGAACTGCAACCACTGAGCCTGTGTGCCGCAACTACTGAAGCCTAGAACTTGTGTTCTGCAACAAGACAAGCCACCGCAATGAGAAGCCCATGTACCACAATGAAGAGTTGCCCCCACTCACCACAAATAGAGAAAGCCCGACAGAGCACAGCCAAAAATAAATGAAAGTGAAAGTTGCTCATTTGTGGCCAACTCTTTGTGACCCCATGGACTATACAGTCTATGGAATTCTCCAGCCCAGAATATTGGAGTGGGTAGCCTTTTCCTTCTCCAGGAGATCTTCCCAACCCAGGGATCAAACCCAGGTCTCCTGCACTGCAGGTGGATTCCTTACCAGCTGAGCCACAAGGGAAGCCCAAAATCAATCAACAAATACATTTTAAGAATGAGTTCTACACAAATGATGCAGGCTTTAGGACAGGGCCTGAATCATAGTAAGCACTTAATAAGTGCTAACTATAATTGATGAGGGCGATGACAATATGGTGGTTATATGAATATGATAATGGTAATAATGATGCATTTGGAGAAAATACACATCTATCCTTCCCAAGCACAGGTCAGCTTCTTGAGCACAGGTATCCAGGACATGGAGTTTCTCATCACCTT
Source organism: Redunca redunca (assembly GCA_006410935.1). Taxonomy (NCBI): domain Eukaryota; kingdom Metazoa; phylum Chordata; class Mammalia; order Artiodactyla; family Bovidae; genus Redunca; species Redunca redunca. Next base: position 825,394 of record SJYQ01093898.1, on the reverse strand, counting down.
GAACTGATGAAAACGGAATGAAGCTCTCACTTCTTTAAAAAAAATATAAACCTACTTAGGGCCCCATAGGCTTTCCTGGTGGCTCAGACGGTAAAGACTCTACCTGCAATGTGGGTTCAATTGACCAGGGTTCGATCTCTGGGTTGGAAGATCCCCTGGAAAAGGGAATAGCAACCCACTTCAGTATGCTTGTCTGGAGAATTCCATGGGCAGAGGAGCCTGGCAGGCTATAGGCCATGGGATCGTAAAGTGTCAGATGTGACTGAACAACTAACACTTCAGGGTCTCACAGTGATCAGGTTGATGGTGAAAGAGAAGGGACAGAGAAAAAGGAAAAAGTCAAAGCAATAACTTCTCTATTCTCCTTCCTCAAATTTGACTCATACTCAGGCCCTGTATCAGGTGATTTCCCCCAACAAATTTGCTGGATGGGTATCATTTTACAATTTTACCACTGAAGACACTGAAGCATTAAAGAGGCTAGGAAATCTTCTGAGTATGGCAAGCAGAGAATCTCTGAGCCAGAGTTTAATTCAAGCCTGTAGTGCAATGCAGGTGTGGTGGTAATCATTAATTGTATGTGAAAAATGATTGAGATAAACTGTAGAGAGTCCCCAAAGTAAGACGCATCCTTGTCTCTCTGCAACATCTCTCACTGAGAAACATATAAAGAACATCTTGTATCATAGGTACAATGCCTGACAGCTTCCACACATCGTGCACAGCAAGCTTCAGAAAGTGTCTGGTCAGTTGAAAGCTGGACTTCAGAGCAGTTAGGCCTGAGCCAGCTGTCCAGGAAGATATTACACAAGGACACAGGCTTATAATTCCTAACAGTTGGGAATTTGTTGTTTTAAATACCCTCCAGCTCCTCTTTAGTTTCCTGTAGGTAAAAATAACTCAGTTACCAAGAAACCTATGAGTGGTGATAAGTTCTTATGAAGCAGATGCACAAATTTATTGTTAAACGAAGCTCTAATACTGTTATCTAAAATTTCATTTTATGTATGTGCTATATAAGCACATAGCCTAATGTGTGCACATACCATATCATAATACCCTAAAATACCTTCTGACATTTAAATATTATAAATTAAGAGGAGAACAGGCTGACCACAAAAAGGTAGGGACCAAATACAGTTCTCGTGCATTTCATCTCAGAGTCATGGCCTCCCATGAGACTTGCAGCTCATCATAGCTTGAGGAAATTGTTTCTGAGGCATAATTGTCATGTTTCTAAATGAGTGAAACCCACAGCACACATTGTATACAGGCAACTGATTTTAGGATTACAGGTATTTATGAACTGAATTTTGTCCCAAAAGATATATTGAAGTCCTAACTCTCAGTAGCTCAGAATGTGACCTTATCTGGAAATAGGGTCATTGGAAATGTAATTAAGATGAGGTCATTCTGGAGTCGAGTGAACCCTTCAGTCAGTGTAGCTGATGTCCTTACAAGAAGAAAAGAGGTGCACAGCCAGAGGTGACCATGTGACAGCAGAGGCAGAGACTGAAATCTACAAGCCAAAGAACGCTGAGATGGCTAGCCCCCTTGGAGGCTAGAAAGAAGCACCGAGCATTCTCGTTTCTAGCCATTAGACAGAGCATGGTCTTGCAAAACCTTTATTTCAGACTTCTAGCCTCCAAAATTTAGAAAGAATACATTTTTGTTGTTTTAGGTCACTCACCTTTTGCTATCTTGTTACAGCAGCCTTAGCATTATATGAACACAGAGGCCATTCTGAGAAGAAACCCTGACTTAGTTTAAGATGGAAGGAAAATCTGCTCTGGGCTGTGCATCTTATGAATCTTATTCATTTGCCTGATTTATTTATGTTGTATTCTCAGTGCTAAACAAGTATTCAGTAAATGAATGCGTGAATGAGTGAACACATTTACTTAAGGAGATTTCCTCTGCTCTCCTTTGCCCCCAACTCCCAGAAGACCTTTCCTGATCCTTCCTACTATTTTTTGTAACTATTTTGGGGGGAGTGGTTTTTGTTTTCTTATTTTTTAGTTTTGAGTCTTGATCTGACAAATGATTTGCAAATATTTTCTCCAGTTTTTAAATTTTTATTTATTTATTAAAACAATTTTTTTTTTTTTTCTGCACTATGAGACTTGTAGGATCTCAGTTCTCCAAGCAGGGATTGAACCCAGGACAAGGCGGTGAAGGTACCAAATCCTAACTACTGGACTGCCAAGGAAAGCCCAATTTGTTAACTTTCTCAGGACATCATTTTGTTTTCTTGATAGAAGGAACTGCTTCAGTAACCTTTGAATTCTCCAACATGGTTAACAGTGCTTTGCATAAAATAAGTGCTTCATTGCTCACTGAATATCCATTAGTGATAGCGGCTCAGTTGTGTCCGGACTCTTTGCGACCCTGTGGATTGCAGCCTACCAGGCTCTTCCATCCATGGGATTTTCCAGGCAAGAATACTGGAGTGGGGTGCCACTTCCTTCTCTATTAGGTTGAATTGAAGTAGCCACACTTTCACTCTTCCCTTCTTTCAGTGTTTCATTTTCACTTTTTCTACTCAAGTTTGCCCCAAGCCCTGCTTTGTAACTTACCTAGTTTTTATCCCTTGTATCCCATGCTTTGAAGACCAAGATGTTCAAGACAAATGTCCCAGCCCTTCAGCAAGCCAATGGAAAACTGGTAACATTTTGTTATATTTACTTCATTATATTTTTGCTGAATTTTTTAAGAGGAATATTAGATATCATGATATTTTTACCACTAAATATCTTAGTATTTATTTCTAAAAACTAAGAACATTGTTCCTTAATGACAAGATTAGTATCTCACCTATTTAAAAATTCAGTTCAGTTCAGTTCATTTCAGTCGCTCAGTTGTGTCTGACTCTTTGTGACCCCATGAACTGCAGCACGCCAGGCCTCCCTGTCCATCACCATCTCCCGGAGTTNTGAAGTGATGGGACCAGATGCCATGATCTTTGTTTTCCGAATGTTGAGCTTTAAGCCAACTTTTTCACTCTCCTCTTTCACTTTCATCAAAAGGCTTTTTAGTTCCTCTTCACTTTCTGCCATAAGGGTGGTGTCATCTGCATATCTGAGGTTATTGATATTTCTCCCGGCAATCTTGATTACTATGATTTAATCAATATCATCTAACACCGTGCTAGCTCGTATTTACCTTTTCCTCCTTGTCTCTGACTGTATTTCATGGATGCCTTATTCATACAATCATCCAATCAGTTTCCATTCACTGTATTTGCTTGTTCAATCTTTTAAGTCATTTTTAATTTGGACAATTGACCCATTGCCCTGCCTTCCTTTTTCTTGTTGTTTAATAGCTAAGTCATGTCTGACTCTTTTGTGACCATATGGACTGTAACCTACCAGGCTTCTCTGTCCATGGGATTTTCCAGGCAAGAATCCTGGAGTGGGTTGACATTTCCTTCTCCAGGGCATATTCCCAACCCAGGGATTAAACCTGCATCTCCTGCATTGGCAGGTGGATTCTTTACCACTGAGCTACCAGGGAAGCCTCATTTTCATATTATGATGTGAAATCTAGATATGGCTTTTGGAGATTCATTATACATATTTTTCTAGCCATCTTATACATTCAAAGTCTGTTCTCAGTAAAACTTTTTTTTTTTTTTTAATAATCAAGATATGGGACTTCCTTGGTGGTCCAGGGGCTAAGAGTCCAAGCTCCCAAGGCAGAAGACTAGGGTTTGATCCCTGGTCAGGGAACTAGATTGTACATGTCTTAACTAAGAGTTCACATGCCATGACTAAAAGATTCTACATAATACAACAATGATGATCAAAGATCCTATGTGTTACAATTAAGATGCAGTGCAACCAAACAAATTAAATATTAATAAATATAAAAAATAATCAAGGTAAAATACTATAATATATACAAATATTACTGATGTGAAGCAAGGTAGCATTCTCTGATCTTTCTGTTTCCTCTTCCTATTTCTCTCTTTCTCATCCTTCTCTTGTTTTATCTTACATCTTCACTCACAGAATTCTCTTTGATACATATGATATTGATAAAGATTTTCTGGGTTCTAAGAGAATAAAGCCATATTCCTATATCAACAAATATTTAACTAGTACCCAACATACAGCTGGCAGAAACTTGGATTCATGGGAAGTAGTCTTAAAAGGAGAATTTCCTACTTTACCCAGTGCAAAACCCTTGATAGAATTGATTCTTGAATTTAGTGCTATGTCCCCCATCTTCTTTTTTGTAGCTACAAAAAAATATGGCTATAGCATAACAATTTCCCAGCATCTGAGAAGAGACACCAACCCCCAAATCAGAAAAAAATTGTAGAAACCATTGGCACTTTCAAAGCAATTTTATATTAATTCTGTCATTTGCTCCTCCTAAAATAAAGCCTATGAACAAGCTATCAAGAGTTTTAGCTCTTTTGTACAATCAAAGAAACTAAAACACAAATGTGTGTGTTTGTTTAAAGCTAGTTCACTTCTGTTACTGAGGCTGCTGCTGTTGCTGCTGCTAAGTCGCTTCAGTCATGTCCGACCCTGTGCGACCCCATAGATGGCAGCCTACCAGGCTCCCCCGTCCCTGGGATCCTCCAGGCAAGAACACTGGAGTGGGTTGCCATTCCCTTCTCCAGTGCAGGAAAGTGAGAAGTGAAAGTGAAGTCACTCAGTCATGTCCGACTCTTCGTGACCCCGTGGACTGCAGCCTATCAGGCTCCTCTGCCCATGGGATTTTCCAGGCAAGAGTACTGGAGTGGGGTGCCATTGCCTTCTTCAGTTGCTGAGACTAGCTAGCTATTAACCAGAAAACTTCTGCATAGACAACATTTCATCAGCTTCATTGCTGCTACATGTGATCACATATTTGAGTTCTGGTCAATGGAATGTGATGGGAAGTATGTTAAACAACACTTATGTATTTGGTTCTAAAAAGCTTCCTGATCTAGAAAAATGGTACTGACGAACCTATATTTGCAGGGTAGGAATAGAAACACAGACATAGAGAATGAACTAGTGAACATGGATGGGTTGAGGAGGGGAGTGGAATGAATTGGGAGAGTAGCAACCCACTCCAGTGTTCTTGCCTGGAGAATCCCAGGGACAGGGGAGCCTGGTGGGCTGCCGTCTATGGGGTCGCATAGAGTTGGACACGATTGAAGCGACTTAGCAGCAGCAGCAGCAGCATTGATGCATATATACTAACATGTAAAAAATAGATAGCTATTGGGAAGCTGCTGTATAGCGCAGGGAGCTCAGTTCAGTGCTCTAGGTAATGGCCTAGAGGAGTGGGATAGGGGTGGGTAGGAGGGAGGCTCAAGAGGGAGGTGATATATGTATACACATGACTGATCACTTTGTTGTACAGCAGAAACTAACACAATATTGTAAAGCAATTATTCCAATTAAACAAAAATTAAATTAAATTAAAATCTTCCAGTAAGAACTTCCATGCATTATATATTTCATTCCTGTGTGTCACGGTAGTTAACATTACCCTAACTTATAATTATTTCCTATCACTCCTATGTCTCTTTTCCCCCTTTTCCTCAAACATTCTGCACCTATGCTTGCCTTCTTGATGCTTTACTTTTATGAAATGCACTAACCATCAAAACTACATCATGTGAGTATTTCATGTTCCCCCCAAAATCTTTCAAGTGCTCTATCTATAAATATCCATAGCATCACAAATCAGTATTATACATTTTGCTACTTGATTAAATTGGAGACTATTGGTCATGCATATTGGATTTCACTCAAACCATACCGTCTTATTTTACCCCAGGTCCCATGATACCCCAGGAGGTATTGAAGATAAAGTAAGAACTTAATACATTTCTGCTGAGTAATTGAAAGTGACTGGTTTGATAAGCAAAATTAAAAATACCTAACCATTTCCTGGCTAATATATTAATTTCTATTATTTACTTAGTATGTTTTATGAGTTTGGCATTGCTTTAGAAACTAAGACCAAAGTAAGCACACTACCTCATTAACCTTTCCTTCAAAGTACATGTACCTTTTTTCTCCTAGACTTGTCTGCTTTCTTTGCATTGCCTGGGAATATCTACATGGTTTGCTGAATAAAGTGAAAGTGGCTCAGTGGTGTCTGACTCTTTGTCACCCCATGGACTACATAGTCCATGGAATTCTCCAGGCCAGAATACTGGAATAGGTAGCCTTTCTCTTCTCCAGGGGATCTTCCCAACTCAAGGATCAAACCCAGGTCTCCCTCATTGCAGGTGGATTCTTTACCAGCTGAGCCACAAGGGAAACCCTGAATAAACTAAGCCTTAAATTCAAGTAACTTGATGGTCAAATCCTGCTTCCTTCATTTATATTTTGTATAACTTAGGACAATATCATTATTATACTTATACCTCTAATTGTGTCACCCTAAAACAGAGTCATGTGTAACTTACAAGATTGTCATGACAATGATGTAAATATCACATATAAAGTGCCTTGTTGTTGTTGTTTAGTTGCTAAGTCATGTCTGACTCTTTTGCAACCCCATGAACTATAGCCTACCAGGCTCCTCTGTCCATGGGATTTCCTAGGCAAGAATACTGGAGTGGGTAGCCATTTCCTTCTCCAGTATAAAGTGCCTAAACCTAAATAAATCCAGTGGATGCTCATAAAATGTGAGTTCCCCCTTAGTGTGGCTAAGTCATTTTGGAAGAAGAGAGCATCTAAAATTATATTTGAAGTGGAGTAGGTGATCGCCCTGAGGAAGTAGAGTACTCTCTGCCTTTTGTTGATGAATCCCCCAAAGTTTTGTAACTAGGATTTTACGTAGAAAATATGGATGCAGAAACTTTACATAATCTTTTTATTCAGGAGGAGGACAGAAGAAAACTGTTATGTTATTAGACATGAGAAGTTGGAAGAAACACTATTCCTGATTTTTTCTTTTTTTTGGCATCTCTTTCTAATTAGCTCTTTTGCCTTAAAAAGCCAATTAATAACAGTTTCAGCTTGTTTCATCCCTATGTCATGATGATTAGGCAGTGTGTGAAATTTCCATAGTTCTAAATGAGACGATTTTAAGGAATATGAAAACACAGCATTCAGCCTCTGAGAAGCCCTGCCCCAAGCCAGGATGGGGGAGATGGAACTAAACAGCTGCACGTGTGAGCAGGATTAGCGATTTCAGTCGACTGCCAGCCCAACATGAGTCACCAGTGTCTCGAGGCTGCCAAGAGGATAATTTGATCTGGGGCTGAATTAACAGGACCGTAGTGTCCAGACCGAGGGGAGTGATACTCCTGCCGTCTGGGTATGAATTGGACCACACCTAATGGACTGCAGCTCTTGTTTATCCCAAATACGCATTTCTTTAGAGTGTACTGTACCAAGAGGGGTTTACTGTACTATGGGAATGGATGGTCTAACACTTGTATCCAAAAATGTAATCCTTTACCTTATCTCTACTCTAGAATTTACCACACAAGCTGTGACGTTATTTTAGAGGGGCATGTTTGTATCTCTAAGGGCTAGGAATGTGTCTTTTTCATTTGTGTATCTAGTAGTATAAATAGGGGGGAAAATGTTTCTACCTTTTTTTTAAAGAATCAACTTTTACAAGTAGTGGCTACTCTACTGAATTTGAACATTGTAGTCAAAGAGACCTGACTTCAAATTCTATTTAAATTATTATGAACAAGGAAAAACATGCCGTTCCTCTTCTAGTGTTCAGATTCTTACTTTGGGGTCAGAGTGTTTTTCTTTATATTTTACCCCCAAACTACCAGACACAAATTTGTAAATAGATGCTGTCCTTATCTTCCTTGTATATAGAGCTGTGAACATTGACTCCTGGGACTTTTGTCTCCATAATAAAGTAATTTGAGAAGTTAGCTGGTAGGGAACAGGGCAATGCAGAGATGGGACGATCCCTATCTCGGAAAGATAACATACTGGGGATTTTAGGCAGAGTGATAAAAAAAATCAGGCACTAGGGATTAGAGAGAATATCATTTCAAGTGAGTTAAAGCAGATGAATTCATGCCTGGAAATGAGGTCAAATATAAAGCCTATCAAGCTATCCCTCTTATCCTTCTCGTCAACCCAGCTATTAATCTGAACACGAAGTTGAACTAACAGCTAAATGAGCACTGAGAGAACCCAAGGGCAATTCACACAGAAATTTGTTGGCAAATAACATGTCTGGATAGAGCTCTCCTTTCAAAATTAATAAGAAAGACAATAAACAAAACAAAAATCAGTCCCAACATCAGAAAACAAGGGCCCAGTAAATCTACTAAAAGAGGAGTATATTATTCTGAAAACTCAGAAGAAATACATACCTCTGAAATATATTTTATAGAGAAAGCAGAAGGAAATTTTAAAATAAAATTTTACAGCAGGCTGTGAGATTATTTATGAATTAGAAGCAAAAATTTCTACAGAGATAATATAAGAGGGAAAGAAAGAAAAGAATGAGGAAGATACCACACTTAGATCATAAAGAAACAAGGTGAAATATAGAAATAAAATAATTACTTGAAACGCATAGTAGAAACAGGAGAGCCTAAAACAAAAACTATGGAGTTTTATTTGGTCAGAAATATTCTGACCAAATAAATAATTTATTGGGTCAGATAAATTATTGGATCACCAATAAATCAGTGATGAGAAGAACAAAAGTGAGATATCTCAGGAAAGAAAAAAATGATTAAACATTGACAAAAATAATAAGAGTAAAGATGGTTATAAAAAACAAAGAACATGTACCCAGTCTAAGAATTACAGTTATTAATATAAGGGTAATAGAATGATCTTAGATGAGTTTAGATAATGATACAACTGAAGAAGCGTTTACTCCACTGATAAAGACCTGAATATGCAGTTTGAAAAAGATCATCACATTCTGCAGAAACTAACTTAAAACATTTCTCACATATACTGAACAAAATTTACGTTTTAAGAATAAACAATAATACTAGAAAAGTATTATCAATCCATGTTGATAATTATGATTGAGTCATCCCTCCAACTGAGTTGAGGGATGACTTCTCAAAAAAAAAAAAAAACAAAACACAAATTGTTAGAAGCCTATGGAGGAACTCTACTGAAAATGAGGGGTTTGGCAGTGAGGGTAAAGTAGACTTGAGGAATGTTGAGAAAATTTGAAAGACCTACCATGACGAATAAGAGGAAGGCCTTGCTAGAGATACATGAAAGGTCTATTTGAGGGACTTCCCTGGTGGTCCAGTGGTTAAGAATCCTTCTTCCGTTGCAGAGGACTAGAGTTCAATCCCTGGCCTGGGAAGATCCTTCATGCTGATAATGATAATACCAAGTGTCAGTGGGGGTGCAGAGCAAAAGGAGACCTAGGGGGGATATTGAATGACAGAACAACCATTGAAAAATTTTTGATACTTCTTTTAAAGTTAAAAGAACATTTACTATATGATCCAGGAATACTACTCCCAAATACTTACTCAAGAGAAGTGAAGATATATTAATATTTCCACGCAAACTCAAGTACATGAACGTTCATGTTGGCTTTATTTATAATGTGTGCTGTCATGTCCGACTCTTTGTGACCCCATGGTTTGTAGTTCACGAGTCTCTTCTAGACAAGGATACTGGAATGGGTTGCTATTTCCTTCTCCAGGGGATCTTCCCAACCCACGGACTGAACCCATGTCTCCTGCATCGCAGGTGGATTTTTTACCACAAGCCACCTGGGAAACCCCAAGATTTTATTCATAATGGCCCTGTCTTATTGGCCATAATCAGTTCAGATTGCTATAACAAAAATATCATAGACAGGTGGTTTAAACAGAAATATACTCCCCACAGCTCTGGAGGTTGGGAAGTCCAAGTTCAGGGTGCCAGCAGGAATGGGTTTTGTTGAGGATCTGGTTTGTAGATGACAATCTTCTTGTTATACCAAGGAGGGCAGAGAACAAGTTCTTTTCTGTCTCTTTGTATAAAGGCACTAATTCTATCATAAGAGCTTCACCCTCATGACCTAATTAACTTCCAAAAGCCTGCTCTCCAAAAGACCATCACATTGAGGATTATGATTCCAATGTATAAATATAAGGAGGTGGACACAAACATTCAATTCACAGCAAACCCTAAATGGTAAGCAATTTAAATATTAATCAATAGGTAAGTGGATAAACAAATTGCCCTGCTAATAGGATAACAACATGAATGTATCTTGAAAGAATTATGCTTAGCGAAAAAGGACAGAAATAAAAGAACAAAAACATATGCTATATGTTGTTGACAGCATCTGATGTGACTTTGTCTAATCACTGTTTCCTGGTATTCACGGTCTTGTGTAATCTCTCTTTGCATGTGGGCTGAATCTAGTGATTTGCTTTTAATGAGTAAAATACGGTAAAAGTGGCATGATGCCACATGTGAGATTAGGTTCCAAGTATTTATCAGGGAGGAGTACCTTAGTCTAGACAGGCTAGATCCAAAGAAACATGTAACTGTTTTCCTCAATTATTTTTCATCGTCTGATTTGTGTTACTTAAATTTTATAGCTTTGTTTGGTTTTCCATGAAAATAAATTTATAAATAATTGCATGTGAGTTGTGGAGGCATAGGTGACATTTATTTGCATTTAGTGAATTTTTTTTTGTATTCTCTAAATTATGATAATTACAATGTGCTGCTTTTGTAACGACAGATAAGTAAATATAATTAAAAGTAAATTAGCAAGTTCAGCTATGTGAAGCAAATAAGAAAACAAAAACTATATGTGAAAAAATTGAGAAAAATATGTATTTTAAAATTTTTATGCTTTTCCTATATCATCTAATTTTTCTACAAATAGTATATGTTACATTTATAATAGGAAACAGTTTATACATCAAATGTTTTTATTTAAACTTAAGATGAATTACTATTTCCAAAATGGAGTCAGTTCATTGTCAGAAGTATACTGAGCTGCATTAAATTATTTGGAAAAAGCAAATATGTGGACCTCATAGGGGTATTAGTCAGGAGAGTAAATCTTAGAATATATTTTTGAAAAAAAATTTTTAGCAGAGTCAAAGAATAGACTTAGATTCAGAGTAAGGAAAGAAAATTGTGGGGTCAACTGTTGAGAAAAGTCTTCATGGGAAGGGATAAAAACTTGAAGGAAATGTAGGATTCAAACAATAGAGAGGGAACAAAAGGAAAGAACATTTTTGACAGTAACCACAATTTAAGTAATAATATGTATGTGAAAACAGGTGAATCTGGTAGGAAAGCAAATTTTTTGGGGGGCACATCAAGGTTGCTTAAGCTCTCATTGGTAATGCAATGTGGGAGAGACCTGGGTTCTATCCCTGGGTTGGGAAAATTCCCTGGAGAAGGGAAAGGCTACCCACTCCAGTATTCTGGTCTGGAGAATTTCACAGACTGTATAGTCCATGGGGTCGCAAAGAATCAGATATGACTGAGTGACTTTCACTTTCACTATCATTAAAATTCCTAGGTCACCACCATGCTAGTATTTTGTTGACCTTTTGATCAATCTCACACTTATTTTACCATTCATCTAAGGTTGCATCATTGCTATTGTGACCCTCTAATCATCTGTGGGCACAGCTTCTGCCATTTGACTTGGTATCAATTTATTTCATTGAGACACATGGTGGACATTTATAAGACTAGCAAAATCATCTTACAATATAATTACTGTTAACACTGCCATTTTTTATTCTGGTGAAAATGTTGGTTCTTTTGGATGGAAGACTTCAGTTATGTATAAAAAAAAAATGTATACTGAACTGGGAGTCAGAAAAACCTGTAGCCTCATTTTATTTCTAGAACTAATTTATATGAGACCTTGGTCAAATAACTTAAATTCTCTTCGAGACTGTACATAAAAGTGGTCAGAAATGACCTTCTAAAAAATAGCTTCAAACAAAGGACTAAAATGTCATCATTAAAGACATGTTAGGAGTGAGGATAGGCAACCTAGAAAGTTTTTCAGCTTTTAAGAGTTGCCTTAAAAAGCAAATTTTCCTTTGAGGGGAATGTAGTAGAAGATAAAAGCAGATAATTAAATTTCTGAGAATGATTGTGGTCCTAAAAGAAGTCTCTTATAGGAGTCTAGGAGTCTCACGTGTGTGTGTGTGTGTGTGTGTGTGTGTGTGTGTGCATCCACACATATGTGTGTTGGCACTGGGGGATGATTGGTATCGGTATGTAAAAGTTATAAAAACACACTGAGTAGTTTTTAGTTTTTTATGCTACTCTTTTGGAGGGAAAAAAATCAGGTAATGCAAAACAAAGCAAACAAAACAGAATAACCATCAAAGGAGCTACAGCAAAAAACAACTAGCCGGGGTTTAGCAAACAAAACAAAGCAAATATCCAGTGCCTATTGAACTCAGTAGCCACATAATATCCTCTCTTGTTTATAACCAGAATCTTGAATAATGAGAACCAATATTGGAAACAGAGGCTACAGAAGTCTGCATAAAAGTCAGAAGTTTTCATCAACTAACGTTATTGTTCAGTCGCTAAGGTGTATCCGACTCTTTGCAATCCCACAGACTGCAGCACGCTAGGTTTCCCTGGCTTTCACTATCTCCCAGTTTACTCAAACTCATGTCCATTGAGTTGATGATGCCATCCATCCATCTCATCCTCTGTCACCTCCTCCTCCTCCTGCCTTTAATCTTTCCCAGCATCAGGGTCTTTCCCAGTGAGTTGGCTCTTTGCATCAGGTGGCCAAAATATTGGAGCTTCAGCTTCAGCATCTGCGCTTTCAGTGACTATTCAGGGTTGATTTCCTTTAGGATTGACTCATTTGATTTCCTTTCTGTCCAAGGGACTAACAAGAATCTTCTCCAGCACCACTTGATAAAAGTCAACAATATTCATTGAATAACATTTTCTGAGCACTTATTATGTGCTAGGTAATTTGCTAAGTTTTAATAATATGCCTACGAATAAGGAAACTGACCTTGAAGTTCTTCTATATTTATTTTGGGTTTTAAAATTCTATGAAAACAGAGCCCCTTCCTTAGAATTACACTTCTGCATTGAGTTTCCCCAGATATTAAATGGAATACAAATAAATCACTACCTGAAGCCCCCTTCTCCAGAAAAATCTAAATTGACTCCTTCCCTGATGGAGGAGAGACTACAAAGTTGAATTTGGAGCATGTATTGGAAATGTTAGTAATGGAAAAGTAAACGTCCTCAAAAATTCAGTCCTTTGGAGGTTTTTGTGAGGTGGTTACCAACTGTTACTGGAAAAAAAGTTGGTGAAACTCAGAAGTTCTACATGACATGTGAAAGATACAGATTGCTTTGTTATTAACAGGAGCAGTTCATCTTGTCGCCTTGAAGGGCTAATATGGCACAATAGTTTTTTGTCTTTTTTTTTTTTTTAACTCACCAATGAAATTCAGTTAAAACTTCCTTGTTTATGTGTATATACATTGACAAAGAAGCTCACTGGGCTTGAGGGTTCTATAAAAGGCCCATGACGATAATATACCTTGAGTTTAAAATAATCTCCTAGGGCATGCTGCATCTCGTTGCTTCTCAATAGAAATAGCTCACACCAGCTGTTTCTTTCCACTCCCATAAGCCCTAAATGAGTAAACGTGAGCCAAACGGCTATGTAGTCATCTCGTTGGCATCCAAATTCTACATTGGTCTCCCTCAGTTAGAAAAATATTTGGTGTATCCTGGTTCAACCTGCTGCACTCGTATTTACAGTCAGAGAACACAGTCCTCTTTCTTAAAATATCTTGAAATGAGTAATGCAAAAAAAAAGCCAGGAATACCACAGGAAAAGGTTAATACTAAGTCCAGCTTTTGTCTACCGTGCACCCCTTATGTTTTCTGCCTTGGCAGTTCTTAACCCTCTCAAAAAGCAATGGCTTCCTTAACACTACCTGCCAGCAAAATCACAACCCACTGCGTGTGTGTTTCATTTCACAGATATGGGAGAAGTTCAACTTAACTTGGCAGGGCTTTTTGCTTGGTGGTGGTAAGAAGATTCCTGATTCTGCTCCATGGACCTCTGCTTTGAAGTTGACAGTCTGTCCAGAATATACTGTGTGACTTTGACTGTCTCCCCTTGACAGTTGCAGCCGCTGATAAAAATTAATAAATCTCATATGGACACTTTCTTTCCTCCTTATCTTCTGCCAGCAATGGCTATTTAGTGTGGTTCTCATTTGTGACCTTATGAGGCTAGGGAAAATCATGCTTTCTGACTAGATGAGGGGATGGTTGTTTATGTTATGATGGAAGAAAGGATAGGATCTTTAAAATAAACTCTGATTTCCTGTCGCTTCCTTTCTATATCTAGTGAAGTCAACGTGCAGCCATACGAAGGACTCTTCGTGCTGGCTGCTCTGTCTGGTAGATGGTTTTTCATCTGGACCAATTTTTTCCTCTAAAACAAATAATTAGAGTGTAGTAAGCCCTCTTTTTCTTATTTTAACCTTTTAACACTGCAAATTCACATACCCTTGTTACTGAGGCTTTTGCAATCACTTAGGGACCTATGTGTTACCTGCACTTGGAATGATGTTTTGAATTAAAAACAATAAAAGCATAAACCCCAGTAATACTTTAAACCTCTCGAGTTCCAAGTATCTTATGACAAAGAATAAAAAGATTATAGTGATGAAATAAAATACCATTTTTAAGTAGGGACATAAAATGCTCTCCCTACTCCAACCTGTGAACCATATTACAGTTACATCGTGTGGGTGTTCGTTATTTGTGTGTGTCTATGCTTCCGTATGTGATGCTTGTGTTTCAGCACTCTGCTTATCTGTATGTCTCTCACCAATGCCCTTCCCCATGGAGCTCAGTGCTGTTCCCAGCCAAATCCCACCCGCCATGACTCTGTTCTGATTGGAATGAGAGCTAGAACCCACAGTAGATAGCACCTGTAGAATAACCTTCCTACTTTGGGTGGGTTCTGCCCTCGCTACTTACCTTCCTAAGCTTACAGCTTTTCTATTCAAGGCTTCCTTGGTGGTTCAGATGGTAAAGGATCCACCTGCAATGCAGGCAACCTGGATTTGATCCCTGGGTCGAGAAGATCCCTTGAGGAAGGGAATGGCAACCCACTCCGGTATTCTTGCCTGGAGAATTTCATAGACAGAGCAGCTTGGCGGGCTACAGTCCATGGGGTTGCAAAGAGTTGGATATGACTGAGTGAATAACACCCTTTTCTACTCAAGGCTGAGGTCACCATACTCACCAGGAGCATGCACTTTAGTCTGTTGGCCACACAGTGTGTTGGTTTTCAGTTCTTTATTGTGACTTTTAAAAATATATTTCTCATTCTCAACAGCCCTTTTCCCGAGAGCCTACTTTGTTCTTATCTGAACCTGGAGAGTTCAGAACATAATTGTGACAGGAGTTTGGAGAAGGCAGTGTTCATAGGAAGAGGAGGTTTCAGGGAGACAGGAGACTTGACCCTTAAAGAAACTGTGGGATTTGTTTTATTCTTTGTCCAAATCCCCAAGGGTTTCCAAAAGCTATCAAAATGACAGCCCTCTGGAATGTTAGAGCTAAAAGAAACTAGAGGGTCTTGATGTAAGTCATTCTCCATGTCAGATGGCAAGGATGTACAAATTATCTAGATTAGAATAAGTCCATGAAAGAAGAGATCATTTCTCACTGCTGGAGGTGATGAGCTACTAGAATGTGTCTTGGAGCGGAGCTGTCACATGGTACAACAAAGGTGTCATTGTCACATGCCGAGGTATATGGAGCTGCCTGGAGCTGGGCCATAACCAGCTTACACGGCCACAAGCAGAGGTCCCCTTCAGGGGCACCTGGTGTGTCTCACTTTTCTGACTGGGGAATCAGCCTGCATATCAGAGAATCCCAGCTGGTCCTGGGCCATGAACACAGATACAAAACTGTGACGTATGTGAAATTATTGGATTGGCTTCAGCTGCCCCAGGGCTTCTTCTCTCATAGCTCAGTTGGTATAGAATCCACCTGCAGTGCAGGAGACCCTGGTTTGATTCCTGGGTTAGGAACATGCCCCTGAGAAGGGATAGGCTACCCACTCCAGTATTCTTGGGCTTCCCTTGTGGCTCAGCTGGTAAAGAATCCACCTGCAATGCAGGAGACCTGTTTTCTACCCCTGGGGTTGGGAGGATACCCTGGAGAAGGGAAAGGCTACCCACTCCAGTATTCTGGCCTGGAGAATTCCATGAACTGTATAGTCCATGGGGTCGCAAAGAGTCAGACACGACTGAGTGACTTTCACTTTTGGTTGCTCCATATCCTTGTTGTTCTGTCCCATTTCTTCATTCTACAGCTTCCCTCTCTCCTCCCACATCTTAGCTGGCACCTCTCCAGCAACTCCCTAAAATACATATTCTTATTTTCACATTTAAAAAATTTATTATTGGAGTATAGATCTTGAGAAATCTGTATGCAGGTCAGGAAGAAACAGTTAGAACTGGACATGGAAAAACAGACTGGTTCCAAATAGGAAAAGGAGTATGTCAAGGCTGTATTTTGTCACCTCGCTTATTTAACTTATATCCGGAGTACATCATGAGAAATGCTGGGCTGGATGAAGCATAAGCTGGAATTAAGATTGCCGGGAGAAATATCAATAACCTCAGATATGCAGATGACACACCACTCTTATGGCAGAAAGTGGAGAAGAACTAAAGAGCCTCTTGATGAAACTGAGAGAGGAGAGCGAAAAAGTTGGCTTAAAGCTCAACATCCAGAAAACTAAGATCATGGCATCCGGTCCCATCACTTCATGGCAAATAGATGGGGAAACAGTAGAAACAGTGTCAGACTTTATTTTTTGGGCTCCAAAATCACTGCAGATGGTGATTGCAGCCATGAAATTAAAAGATGCTTAGTCCTTGGAAGGAAAGTTATGACCAACCTAGATAGCATATTCAAAAGCAGAGACATTACTTTGCCAACAAGGGTCCGTCTAGTCAAGGCTCTGGTTTTTCCAGTGGTCATGTATAGATGTGAGAGTTGGACTATAAAGGAAGCTGAGCGCCGAAGAATTGATGCTTTTGAAGTGTGGTGTTGGAGAAGACTCTTGAGCGTCCCTTGGACTGCAAGGAGATCCAACCAGTCCATCCTAAATGAGATCAGTCCTGGGTGTTCATTGGAAGGACTGATGCTAAAGCTGAAACTCCAATACTTTGGCCACCTGATGCGAAGAGCTGACTCATTTGAAAAGACCCTGATGCTGGGAAAGATTAAGGGCAGGAGAAGGGGACAACAAAGGATGAGATGGTTGGATGGAAACACTGACTCAATGGACATGAGTTTGGGTGGACTCTGGGAGCTGCTGATGGACAAGAAGGCCCGGTGTGCTGCGGTCCACAGGGTTGCAAAGAGTCGGACACGACTGAGTGACTGAACTGAACTGACAGCTTTCTTACAATGTTGCGTTGGTTTCTGCTGTACAGCAGACTGAATCAGTTCTGTGTATACATGCATCCTCTCTTTTTTAGATTCCCTTCCCATTCAGGTCGCCACAGAGCACTGAGTAACGCTCCCTGTGCTATATAGTAGGTTCTCAGTTATTTATTTTGTACATGGTATCAACAATGTGTGTAAGTCAATCCCAATCTCCCAATTTATTCCCCCCACCACTTCTCCTATTGATATCCTTAAATTTGTTCTCTACATCTATGGCTCTGTCTCTGCTTTGCAAGTAAGTTATATGACATTTGTTTTTCTCTTTCTGACATTTCACTCTATATGACAGTCTCTGGTTTCTCTTCAGAGCCTATAAATCTTTTGTCATTTCACATATTTTTATCTTCAGCCTAATCTTGAGTAATCTCTCTAAATATTCTTGGTTATGCAGATTTTTTTGTTTAGATCAGCACTGCAATCCTAGCATGTAGTATTGGGTATGACCTATTATATGTTAAATATGTATTTAATGACTAAGTGAAGGATGTTAATTTCCTTTCTTTCTGGTTCTCCAGCTTCCCAACAAGAGACAGATGTGATGTTGATGAACTGGGTCTCATTTTCTATGACCTTCTAAAGTGAGGATTATTTTTATCTCCATTCTCACTACACTTTCCATATTTCTAGCGCCTGTTAACTGGTTCCACTTTCTGAAGCAAAATCTCTGGGTGTGATACCTTAAAGTCTAAATATCTTTGAGTATTTATAGCATGCATCCTGGGTAAATATTATATAACAATTCATCATAATTTTATAACAATTGAAAAAGATGGCAAAAAAAAAACTGGAGTTGAAGCATGGTGATTAATATAGAACACATGGAAAACAAACAGTAAACTATCTTGAAAACCTGCACAATGCAAATGTGTCTGTATATTTTGGTAGAGGTTTAACTTATTTACTGTTAGAATGAAAAAAAATACATTAAAATATGAGCACTACAAAAAGGTTAAAAAGGCTGTAACTCTTGAAGTTACAAATAAGGAATTCTTGAAATGGTAACCAGTTAAGAACCAGGGGATTTCTTATCTGAGAGGGAATGTTTGCAGTATTCAGGGAGAAAAAAACAACTCTGTAAAACTTAAATGCTCCATTTTTATTGCTCATAATTTATGATCCTTCAAGCTAACAGTGAAAATTGCCATTAAAGAAAGAGCTGGATTTGAGATAAAAGTTATTACAACTTCCTAAAATTTTTGATGATTCTGTATCATTTTTAGGAAAGTGTGGACTTGTGGTATATTATCTGTTGTTTTTCCAATATCCATTTCTCTAATTAGAAAAATTTCTAGGTATCAGTCAAGACTAATCCATTTTGAATGTGAAGTGAAAATATCATAGCCTATGTAGTACAGCTGCTTCTAAATGATTCATTTGACTTGGAATGAATGGTATGCTGGTAAACCTATCACAACTCATTTGCAGCATTCACCATTTCCATAGTGGAAATACTCCTACCATGGCCAATTTCCAGCACCAATGTGACTTCACTAAGCATGGAGTTGGGAAGGAGTGACCAGTAGTAGGCTGTTATGTAGTACATCTTCCATTTAGATAGGATAAATGTGAATAACCTTGGAGAATAGATGATATTAAAATATAGTAACATACTCAGAAAGTGATAAAGTTTGAGTATTAACTTTTTTCTTACTATGATTATTTAATTGTAAGTTAATATAATTTAAATTTTAATAAACAACAGGTTTACAAAATTCCTGAAAAATTAAGAGTCGGTTCTTATGTTTCAGGATAAGGCATCAAAAGCAAACTAAAAAACTCTCCAAAGGTAAACATGTTGAGGACAGTGTCCAAGTCTTTATACAGTGTTACTGTTCTCTATTGCAGATCAAGTGGATTTTTATAGCTGTATATTACTATTAATATATAAGAGGAAGTGATCCATTCTCTCTGAGGTAGTATGGGTAACTGTCAAAATAGTAATTCCTGAATAATATTACCAAGGGTGAAGAAAAATTATTTAACTGAATGCATTTTGAATGGACATTGTAAGCCCAGGTGATGCATTCAGGGAAATAGATGGAGTGTTCCTAAAAGGATGAGATGTGGCAAGAGATGAAGTATCCTCTTGATTAAAATGTCTCATGTGATTGTTCCCAATGAGACCTTTTTTCTCTCTGATGTGATTTTAGGCTTTTGATCAAAGCCAAAAGAGATCAAAATGATCCTTTGAAATCAAAAATCTTATACATACACCCCTTCCCTCTCTAGCCTCCCTCCCCTCCCCCATCCCATCCCCCCAGGTCGTCACAGAGTTTCAGACTGGGCTCCCTGTGCTGGCTGATTTGCATTATTGTATGGCAAAAGCCGATAAAACTCTGTCAAAAAACTTTTAAATTTAAATAAAAAATTAAAACAAAAAGAACCAAAGATCTTCAGAAGAACACTCGGATGGGGAGTTTATCTTAGTAATTAAAATGACCCCAAGATGCACATAAGCAGATGAAACACTGAGAGAATGGACAAGTGGACAACCATGTGGAGGTGTCTAAACAGGCTTACTGCTCTGCCCAGTAATAAACACCACGTAAGCTGGGAGTCTCTTATGAACTCAGGGAAAGACTGATGCCAACCAGCATGAAACACTAGACTGTCAAGCATATCATCTTGCTGTTTGTTCCTTGCAAAGACATAAATTGACTCTCAGCCTTCTTGCCTAAATTATAAAATGTCAGAGCAATTGTCAGAGTTAGTGCAGGCATTAAGAAAAAAAGGTAACCAGCAAAATTAATATGTCAATTAGAACCTCTGAAAACATTCCAGTTTTTTCTGCTGTGCACAATCAGTCTCACTCCAAGTATTTTATTAACTGTGCTTCTCAAAAATCAGTTTACTCTGTTTTTAAATACCACATACAAACACACATATGCACACATACATATGCACATACATACACATACACATTTTGCAACTAATAAAAGGGACAAGAAATTCAGGGGAAAAGCAACAATGTGAATTATATCTCAATAAAGTTGTTAATAAAGTTAAAAGCAATAACAACTGATTTTAAAAGAGGAAAAAATGCACATCATATTCCTAATCCTTTAAAAATCAAAGTAATTCAATTTCTAGTACAAGATATCACAGAGTTACTCAAACCATTATTGGTAATTTATTGTTTCTCCCTTAGATTCCATTCATGTACTACATTACTCCAATGGCAGTACATGCTTCTACCATATAGCAAAATGACTCATTTCTATTGGTCATGAGGAAAATCAGTTAATTCTATGAAATAGCATTAATAATAATGCAACAAAAGCCAGCATTCAGAGCATGTAATCTTTATCATAACACTCTGCAGCAACATTCACAGAGTGCTCTTTTGATACACAAACCACATCAAGTCACTTGCCTGATCAAAACCATCAATGCTTCTCATCATTCTTACTTGTTTATTCAGCTGTATTGGGTCTTAGTTGTGACACGTGAGATCTTTGTCGCATCACTTGGGATTTTTCACTGTAGCGCACGGACTCTCTAGTTGCGGTGGGCAGTCTCAGCAGTTGCTGTGCACAGGCTTAGTTGCTCCCTGGCCTGCGGGACCATATTTCCCCAACCTGCTATCAAACCCATGTCCCCTGCATTGCAAGGTGGATTCTTAACTATCGGATCCACCAGGGAAGATACCTCATCACTCTTAAAAATCCTAAGAGTTTTTCATCGTCTAAGAGGTCCTTCACCACCCGCCCCATGCTCATATGTCCAACTTCACTTCCTGTTCCTCTCTCTCATTCTCACTCCCATCCAGACACATGGGTCCTCTTGCTAGTTTACATACACACTAGGGCTCATTCTGTTGTTTCTTCTACCTTCATTTTCTTTGTCTTGATTCAAGAGGGCACTCACCAAAATGATACCTACTCAAAGAGAACATTCTTCACAACACTATCTAAAATAGTGCCAACCTCTTTAGTATTTTTTAGTAGCACTTAAACAGCTTATTGACAGGAGATGTATTAATACATCATTTGTTATTGAATGTGTTTGACCGGAAATAGTTCAGCATTCACTTACAAAAAAATTGTTGACCACAGGTGTTAGTTTCTGCAAAAATCCTTTGTCAATGATGTGTTAATAATACATGACTTATTATAAATTTCTTATTTACTAGTTACATCATTGAAATGTAGGTTTGACAATGGCCAGGGAACTATCATTTTTACTCCACATCTCATATATGACACATATTAGGTAGATCATAAATAACTGTGGCTCTGGAATTTAGCCCCAAATCTGACTTATCTCAGAACCTATATCACCTTGATTCACCAAGCCATTTAATTTTGCATTATTTAGTATTGTTCTTCAAGAATGTGTCTTTTCTAAGAGAACCCTGATAGACAGTGAAATGAATTTAGGGCACAATGTCTACTTGTTGTCTTGATTTTGGAGATTTTTAACATGTTAAAATGATGTGGGGATAAGAATGTCCACCCTCACCACTCCAGTGCTGATAGTAGCTGAATAATTCAAAATTAGAAATAATTCAACATTAAAATAATTTAAAATTATTCAGATAGTATCCAAATAATCTCAAAATTATTCAGATAGTATCTGAATAATTCAAAATTTAAAATGGTGATTAACATTATTATATAAATTGCCTAGTGAACGTATACTTGCATTTCATTGGGCTCTACAAATTCTGGAATGGAATTAGTGCTTTATTTATGTTAATCTTTAGTAGATGCTTACACCTTTTGGGGGAGTCTAGACACCGTGGATGATGCTGTGAAAGTGCTGCACTTAATATGCCAGCAAATTTGGAAAACTCAGCGGTGGCCACAGGACTGGAAAAGGTCAGTTTTCATTCCAATCCCAAAGAAAAGCAA
Source organism: Redunca redunca (assembly GCA_006410935.1). NCBI lineage: Eukaryota > Metazoa > Chordata > Mammalia > Artiodactyla > Bovidae > Redunca > Redunca redunca. Next base: position 803,127 of record SJYQ01093898.1, on the reverse strand, counting down.
TGCCAAAAATGCTCAAACTACCACACAATTGCACTCATCTCACATGCTAGTAAAGTAATGCTCAAACTTCTCCAAGCCAGGCTTCAGCAATACATGAACCATGAACTTCCAGATATTCAAGCTCGTTTTAGAAAAGGCAGAGGAGCCAGAGATCAAATTGCCAACATCCACTGGATCATGGAAAAAGCAAGAGAGTTCCAGAAAAACATCTATTTCTGCTTTATATGCCAAAGCCTCTGACTGTGTGGATCACAACAAACTGTGAAAAATTCTGAAAGAGATGGGAATACCAGACCACCTGACCTGCCTCTTGAGAAATCTATATGCAGGACAGGAAGCAACAATTAGAACTGGACATGGAACAACAGACTGGTTCCAAATAGGAAAAGGAGAATGTCAAGGCTGTATACTGTCACCCTGCTTATTTAACTTGTATGCAGAGTACATCATGAGAAACGCTGGACTGGAAGAAACACAAGCTGGAATCAAGATTGCCAGGAGAAATATCAGTAACCTCAGATATGCAGATGACACCACCCTTATGGCAGAAAGTGAAGAGGAACTTAAAAGCCTCTTGATGAAAGTGAAAGAGGAGAATGAAAAAGTTGGCTTAAAGCTCAACATTCAGAAAACTAAGATCATGGCATCGGGTCCCATCACTTCATGGGAAATAGATGGGGAAACAGTGGAAACAGTGGCAGACTTTATTTTCTTGGGCTCCAAAATCACTGCAGATGGTGATTGCAGCCATGAAATTAAAAGACACTTACTCCTTGGAAGGAAAGTTATGATCAACCTAGACAGCATATTCAAAAGCAGAGATATTACTTTGCCAACAAAGGTCTGTCTAGTCAAGGCTGTAGTTTTTCCAGTAGTCATGTATGGATGTGAGAGTTGGACTGTGAAGAAAGCTAAGCTCCTAAGAATTGATGCTTTTGAACTGTGGTGTTGGAGAAGACTCTTGAGAGTTCCTTGGACTGCAAGAAGATCCAACCAGTCCATCCTAAAGGAGATCAGCCCTGGGTTTTTTTCTTTGGAAGGAATGATGCTAAAGCTGAAACTCCAATACTTTGGCCACCTCATGCGAAGAGTTGACTCACTGGAAAAGACTCTGATGCTGGGAGGGATTAGGGGCAGGAGAAGAAGAAGACAACAGAGGATGAGATGGCTGGATGGCATCACCGACTCAATGGACATGAGTTTGAGTGAACTCTGGGAGTTGATGATGGACAAGGAGGCCTGGAATGCTGCAATTCATGGGATTGCAAAGAGTCAGACACGACTGAGTGACTGAACTGAACTGAGACACCTTGGGGGCTCCCCAGGTAGCTCAGTGGTAAAGAATCTGCCTGCCAATGCCGGACCAGCAAGTTCAGTCCTTGGGTCAGCCTTGGGTTGGGAAGATCCCTTGGAGAAGAAAATGGCAACCCACTCCAGTATTCTTGCCTGGGAAATCCCATGGACAGAGGAACCTGACAGGCTACAGTCCATGGGCTAGTAAAAGAGTCAGACATGACTTAGCGACTAAACAACAAAGACACCTTAGAATGGAAGGACTTACATATGTTTTCAGCTTCAATAAATACTGTCAAATAATTTTCCAATGTGGTTCTACCAATTTATATTCCTACCAGGTATATAGGAGAGTATCCTTACTTACATTTGATGGGCTCTGTATTTTTCATTCAGTTTTTTAGTTGATGTATAGGGCAGTGTTTTTGCATTTACTTGCCACACTCCTTGGGCAACACACTCTTCTGTACCTGAGTTTTCTTGTCTGCAAAATGGGAAGAAAGAGAGCACATTATTTTTGAGAAATAAAAGAAATAATCCACACAAAGTTTTTAGTGCAGTAACAGGTACAGAATACACCAGTGCAAATATTATGGGCCACACATCATAATCTTTGCCACCACCACTGTTAACTGGAAGGACTATTAAGCATTCAACAGCAAAAAAGCAATTTTCTAGACAAAGAGCCCAGCTTGTGCAAAGACAGAAAGGCAGAAAAGAGCCTTCTATGTTTGAAGCACAGTGAGACATTTCCTCTTTCACTCCATGGATATTTGGCCAGGGTGAGAGACAGAAATGTTTGACTAGTAACTAACTCAATTGTTCAGTTTTAAAGAGAGGGTTATTAAGTGGCCATTTCATTGAGAAGATTGTGCATCTCAAATAAGAAGCAAATAGTCAGTTATTTAAAACAGGGTGCGTCATGGGTGTCTCTTCCATAAGAATGAACTCAGAACAGGGCCTCCACTGTGCAGGGGATAGATCTGCTTTCTGTTTGACCAGTGGGGCTTTTTCTTAGTTTCCTTTTCATATAAATGTGTATTATTAGAAAAGCCATGGAAAGCCCCTGTCTTTGCAGGTTAGAATATTTCTGCACCCCCCAATATAGACAGCATCCCTGGTTGCTTTCAATGGAGTGCAGAATCTTGTCCTTGTCTCGTTGGATTTCGCCTCTGAGCAGTATGCCAGGCAGCCTACTACAACGAGAAGCTTCCCAGACCAAAGGCCTATTAGGTGCAGTTGTGCCCAGCCATAAACCAGCACAGCTCATAGACTCCAGAGAGGTTTCCCTGAACTACAGTTGAGTGGGCTTTGCATTTTGAAGTTTCCCTGTTGGTTTTATGCCTTGACCCTGGGCTTTTAAGACTAATGGACTCTCCAACTCACTTCCCCTGCTTCCCTTTTTGGGATAGGAAATCATAGTCACTGACTTTTGAGCACTGAGAGTGAAAGGTGGCTTTGGCTGAAAGGGTTTCACATGGGAAGGTGGGGCACCAATGTGAGAGCAAAACGTTTGCTCAGATCTTGTCTCACTTTCAGGATGCTGAGACCAATATTCTGGCCTCAGACCCACTGGCTGGCCCTTATTCTGAGCATCATGTGACACAGCTGTTTAAGGTTCATTGCACTGAAGCCAGAAAGAAATCCTCATCTGTAGGAAGACAGGAAAGTGATCATGAACCTGGACAAAGGGGTTCTCTTTTCACTAGACTGGAACCTTGGTATTCCCAGTGTGGCCTTGGGGAGAGGGGAGGGGAGGGATAAGGGAAAGCCTTACTCTGCATTGGCTAAGAGTAGAAGGAACAGGTTCCAACCACAATTCTTCTGCTAATTAATTCTATGGCTTTAGGCAAGTCTTTCTTCATCTGCAAAAGATCTGACTTCATATGGTTGATGTAAAGACTTCAATACAAGTAAAGAACACAGCAGTGGCTGGCACAGAGCAAGCATTCAATAACCAGTGCCTATTATATTCAATGTTCTCTTTCCCTACTCTTTACCCTCTTTTCAATGGTTGACTTTGGCTATTCCTTTAAGTCTTGTTCAGATATCTCTTCTGATTTATCCAGTAGCAGCTTCTACTGCCCTGATTGTAGCATTTATTATCTGCTGCAGTTCTCTGTTGCTCAGTCATATCCAACTCTTTGTGACCACATGGGGACCATAATCTGCCAGGCTCCTCTATCCATGAAATTTTCCAGGCAATAATACTGGAGAGGGCTACCATTTCCCACTCTGGGGGATCTTCCTGACCCAAGGATTGAACCTGCATCTATTGCGTCTCCTGCCTTGGCAGGCTAATTATTTACCCACCACCTGGGAAGTCCAGCATTTACTATACCACATTGTAAATGTAATTGTATATTTAGTTATTACTTTCTGCAAATGAGTCCAGCTATACCTTACTTGCCATGGCATGTGACAATGAATATTAAATGGTAAAGTCAATAAATATTACATTTTATGATTATTAGGGGTACAATATATCTATTTAAGCAGACCCACCTATATTTTCTCTAGTACCAGAAGACCCTTGCCACTGCACTTCTTTCACCAGACTGGGTACAGCACAGCAAGATGACGTAGGACAATATTTGTATTGGATGCTCCTAAACTTTCCTCCTCTCTCCCTTCAGTTTATTGGTGTGCACTTCATCCTGCACATCAGAATATTTGGCAGCCCCAAATTATTAATTGCTGAATCAATCAACCATTGCAGCATAATAATACAAAATATCTTGTGAGTTAAAAAATCGTGTATTTTTATAGCTTATACAAGTGAATGTTGGCTGCAAATTAGATAATCCAGACTGGAATTGCTCAGATTATTTGCAGCTGGACTGAAGATTCTACACCAGGTAGGATTTGACTAGGGAAGTTTCTGTCTCATTTGTCTCTCATCCTCCTTCTGGAAGGGCAGACCAGTCTGGATATGTCCTTGTCATGGGGATGGCAGAAGTACAAGAAGGTCAGTGCTGATAATCAATGTTTCCCTAGGCCTAGGCTTAGAAATGGCACACAACCTTTTTTTTTTTTTTTCATTTTGTTGATCAAGAAAGTCACATGACTGGATTTTGAACCAAACTATGAGTAAAATTCCTCTCATGATAAGAGAACTGCAAAGTCACTTGGCAACGATGGCAATACAGGGTAAAGAAGCAGTGCGGTCCACAAACCAATCTACCACTTAGACTGCATTAAAATTTTTCCTTGGGACAACATCAGATAACTCATTCCCACAGAAATATAAATAGCCAAAGAGCAATCTATCCAATGTTTCCTCTACCTAAAGACACAAATCTCTGAGTTCTATATGCTTAAGGAATTTAGGTAGTGGGATAAGGAACTTCTGCCCTTCTGAAATGAGTGATCACCAGATATTTAGCAAACACATACCATGAACTTGACACTTCAGAGAACACAGAGAGGAAAACTTTATGGTTCATGATTTAAAGAAGTCAACTGATTTATTATGAAAAAAATACTTTTAAATAAGCACTCATGAAATTGCAAAACAATACAAGATACAATAGAATTAAGGGACTCTTTTTTTTCTTTAACTCCTTCTGTGTAATGGCCACTACAAAAGTCCTGTGCAGATGTTACCTTTATTTTACCTTTAATCTTTACAACAAGATATGGAATATCAGTTCTGATTCTGAAAACTATACATACACAATCTTTGTGAAAAACAAATATACCTGCCCAATAAGCCTCTAAACTGTTGAGGAAGACAAAAACGACAAAAAGTTTGAGAAACTGTCACAGCCAAGTGGAGTCTAAGGAGATATTACAAGTAAATTAAACCGAGTATCTCTTTGATAGGATCTTGGAATAGAAAAAGAATATTGGGCAAAAACTGAGGAAATATGAATAAATATGGACTCTGGCTAAAAGTAATGTATCAATCTTAGCCATTAATCATAAGAAATTTGCTATATTAATTCAAGATATTAATAATTGGAGAAACTATGTGGGGAATATATGTGAATTCTGCTATCTGTTCAGTTATTCTGTAAATCTAAAACTGTTCTGAAAGTGAAAGAAGAGAGTGAAAAAGTTGGCTTAATGCTCAACATTTAGAAAACAAAGATCATGGCATTCGGTCCCATCACTTCATGGCAAACAGATGGAGAAACAGTGGAAACAGTGGCAGACTTTACTTTTTTTGGCTCCAAACTCACTGCAGATGGTGACTGCAGCCATGAAATTAAAAGATGCTTACTCCTTGGAAGGAAAGTTATGACCAACCTAGACAGCATATTAAAAAGTAGAGACATTACTTCGCCAACAAAGGTCCGTCTAGTCAAGGCTCTGGTTTTTCCAGTAGTCATGTATGGATGTGAGAGTTGGACTATAAAGAAAGCTGAGCACTGAAGAATTGATGCTTTTGAACTGTGGTGTTGGGGAAGACTTGAGAGTCCCTTGGACTGCAAGGAGATCCAGCCAGTCCATCCTAAATGAGATCAGTCTTGGGTGTTTATTGGTAGTACTGACATTGAAGCTGAAACTCCAATACTTTGGCCACCTGATGTGAAGAGCTGACTCATTTGAAAAGACCCTGATGCTGGGAAAGATTGAAGGCAGGAGGAGAAGGGGATGACAGAGGAGGAGATGGTTGGATAGCATCACCAACTCAATGGGCATGAGTTTGGGTGAACTCTGGGAGTTGGTGATGGACAGGGAGGCCTGGCATGCTGTGGTTCATGGGATCGCAAAGAGTTGGACATGACTGAGCAACTGAACTGAACTGAAAACTGTTCTTCTAGTGACTCCCTTAGCAGTCTAGTGGTTAAGAATCCACATTGCAATGCAGGGCACACTGGTTCAATCCCTGGTCCGGGAAGATTCCCCAGGCCACATGGCAGCTAAGCCCATGGGCCACAACTACTGAACCTGTGCACCTAGAGCCTGTGCTCTGCAACAAGAGAAGCCCTTGCAGTGAGAAGCCCCTGCATCACAGCTAGGGAGTAGCCCACTTTTCCACAACTAGAGAAAAACTGTGTGCAGTAACGAAAACCCAGTGCAGCCAAAAGAAATAAATAACAATAAAAAAGTATTCTAAACAGTAGTTTATTAATTAAAATATATAATAAGAAACCTGAACAGACCTATAACAAGAAAGGAAACTGAATTAGAAATTAAATTTCATTTACAGTTCCATCCCAAAACTCCAACATAATTAACAATAATTTGAAAAAAAGTAGTGTCAGACTTGTACACCAAAAACTACAAAATATTGTTAAAAAATTAAGGAAAACTCTACAAAAATAGAAAGAATTCCATGTTTGCGGACTGGAAGACTTAGTATTACTTAAATGGTCATAATCCTCAAATTAATCTATGAATTGAAATAAATCCCTACCAAAAACTAACTTGCTTTTTAAAAATAAATTGGTAAACTGATCCTAAAATTCATATAGAAATGTAAGGGAACCTAAGTAGTCAAAGCAACTTCAAAAAAGAACAGAGTTAGAGAGATCACACTTAGTGTCACCATATCTGCCAGGTTCTTTTGCCATGGAAGGTAACATATTTGCACATGGCACTAATGGTAAAGAAACCCCCTGTCAACACAGGAGATGTAAGAGACTTGGGTTCGATCCCTGGGTCAGAAAGATCCCGTGGAGTAAGAAATGGCAACCCACTCTATCTTGCTTGGAGAACCCCATGAACAAAGGAGTGTGGCAGGTTGTGGTCCATGGGGTCGCAAAGAGTCAGACACAACTGAAGCGATTTAGCACACAGCAGTGTTAGACTGTAGACATCTTTGGATACAGATGATGGCATTATTCAGCCTAACACAGATGCCTTAGCCATACAGAGCCACTCTCCATTCCCCAGATGCATCCCATCATTCACGTCTCTAGCTCCCTGCTCACCTCATCTTATCAGTCAAGACTGACAGTTCTCCACCATCTCTTAGTGAACGACTTCTGAACCATCAGTACTCTACTCAAGGGTAGCCTCCCTTGTGAAGTCTTCCTCTACTTTCTTCATCTCCCCAAAAACTCAGGGTGGAATGAATACTTCCCTCTCTATTAATAGCTATGATTCATGAAGGTTTGTTCAGCTGTTAAAATTAATATAGTCCATTATACAGATAGGTATGCCAGTCCTCTAATGACTTGTTTTCTCAGGCATTACCAGCAGTGATATAAAGCAAGGTAGAAGCTTGGTAAGGGTAATGAAGATGCTTTTCTAGTTCTCATAAGCTACTTGTCTTCCACAACTAATATCACTGAGAGATTTTTCCTAGGCCCACCCACTCCACAGGTTCACCTGCAAAGACAGCTCATGTCCAACTGAGCTGCCTGTGCCTTTAAGTAAAATCAATTAAGGCATTTGCACGCATGTGAAAAGTAACCATGGCTAAGAAACTATCTCATTATGATTGATTTCCCCATAAAAATGACTTTCCTGTTAAAGACTCAGATTTCCTATTAAAAGTTGGATCCCCCTAAGAAACAGCTGAAGAAACTGTACTTGGCATTTGCAGTGTATCCTTCATTGTACTGACCTTGTTATATTTTTTTAAGTGGAGAGTTGAGATCCATGGGAACTTCAGTTATGTAACGTGGCTCCTAGTGGAAAGCTGTATCACCTTCTTATGAAAAACACACACACACAGAACATTCATGTCAGCTTCCAGTATCATTTCATCATTCTGCCTGGTGTTAACAGTTATTTGTAAGCTGGCCTTATCCACTTTACCTACATGCTGTAATTGCTGAAGGCAGAGATTCTCTGTTCTGCTCTTCTCACTTTATCCTAGCAATTGTCTGATGTAGATTAGAAAATAAATGTCTATCAATATGAATGAATGAACAATGCTTGGAATGTGTTTATAAAGCTAAACCCCAGTGTTTCTCCCTCTACAACAGAAAATATCAATATTCTATGAATGTCTAATAGGGTTCCTACCTTATCCTCCTTTTCCCATTCCTTTCCTGGTTTTAGCACTGAAAAACCCTTGTCCTGAGAACACTCTTCCTCTCGGGCGTGCATACTAAGTCACTTCAGTCGTGCCTGACTCTTTGCGATCCTATGGCCTGTAGCCTGCCAGATTCCTCTGTCCATGGGATTCTCCAGGTAAGAATACTGGAGTGGGTTGCCATTCCCTTCTCCAGGGGATCTTCCCTACCCAGGGACTGAACCCGGGTCTCCTGCTTTGCAGGCAGATTCTTTACCATCTGAGTCACCAGGGAAGCTCCTCCTCTTAGTCTTAGACACACTGAGATAGGCGGTCACCGTAATTTCTAAGTACTCTGCTAGTACAAACTCACAAACTCAGATGCCTTCAGAGACTCTGAGGCAATAAGAATGAGAGGTAACCAGGCTTAAGGACAAACTGGAAACCAGCCAGAAGATATTCAGCTATGAACAAAAGCTGTCAGTGAGCTCAGTCAACTTGATGGCCTGCGTTGCAGCCTGTGGGACAGCAGTGCTGCCAGAGTTAACAGAAGGAGCAGGGATAGTTCCATTTTATATTCAACCATGCTTTTTTTTTTTTTCCAAAAAATCAAAACCATTAATTGTGCAACTACCAAAAATTTACCATGTCAGCCTCCATTTTCTTATACATGAAGTTAATATGTAGTAAGTATGTACTGGATACACAGAATTGTGAGAATTAAATTAGATCAAAAACAGATAATGTGAATAGTTTTTATTTAAAAAAAAAATAACACATGTGGTAGAAACGTTGGATTGTGAATTTGGAACCTGGCTTTACTTGTTTTATAAGCTTAAAGAATTCTTTTAATATCTGTGGATCTCAGGTTTCCCATCAAAAATATAAGCAGGCTTGACAGCTAATTGCTGTGGTACATTATATTATTAGGATCTGATTACCTGGAGAGTGCTTTCTGGAAGGAAACTCGGTGCTAAGGATTAAGAACTCTGGCTTAGGGATCACACAGACCCAGGCTCTGATCCTGTTTCTGTCATTTGATAGATGTGTAAGTAACCATAAGTAAATTCTTTAACCTCTTCTTGACTAACTTTCCTTACCTATAAAAATGGGGATTTTAGTTATGACTACTTCATGTGGTTTCCGACATCAAGAGGACCAAATGAAATAATGCATGTAAAGATATTAGCATGGAAAATGCAAATAGATATTAGCTTATGCCATTATTAAAATCTCCATGACTAATATACACAAATGATCAAATCTAGTAATTAAAAGATGTTGAAAACAGAGTGCTTGCTAGTTTGGAATTCTAACTCTTTCCTTTATTTCCTAATGTTTAGGCAAGATAAAAGTTAAACCCTTTAAACTTTAACACAAAATTATAACTCAATTATACTTAATTTTTTTTTAAGTTTAACCCTTTTAACTACCATGTTGTTAGCCCTTTTACACTATATACAAAGCTCCTGTGTCCAGAAACAAAGTTATCCTGAAGCTTTCTTTATTCTCAGTCTCTCCTGTAGTTATAGTTCATTATAGGATGTTAGCTCCTCTTCTTTTGAGCAGTTTTTTCCTTTTCTTTGCAGTATAGTAAAAAGAAAAAAGTGGCTTCCCATGACTATCCTCTTCCTGATTTCCTTCCAGTTTCCTTTCTCTCTTTACTTAGAAGCCAGAGCATGCAACTCAATTTTAAGTCAAAATCTGAGATTACACATCAATCTCTAAACACTGCTGTTTTTGCTGGTGATGGAATTAACAAGCATTCAGTTCAGTCACTCATGGAGCTGCTTCTAATTTTTTAAAACCTTTTTTTCTTTCCTCCAGAGCCGATGTTTTAAAACACAATAAAACTGAATTTAATTTGCCATTTAAAACATCATAAAGGATGTTTGTGTGTGTGCATTAGTATGTACTGGGTATTTTCTAGAAGTCTACTTTGAGACAGCACTTTAAGTGTGTGTGTGTGTGTGTGTGTGTGTGTGTGTGTTTAAAGGCATTTAAGTAGTTCCAGCTGTTTAAGATTCAGAGATGCAGGGAGACCTTGCCATTTTAGGTGACCTTCAATTAAAGCTTGCTAATGGATCAAATTTGTCTTCACCCTCCACAGGAGTTTGTTAAGGGGCTAGCCATGTGTGTCCTGGGTAATGGACAAATCAGCACCAAATTAAATTAACATTATTACTGTGGGTTAATTGTGTAGGAACAGAGATGGACTTACTATGCAAACATCTTTGGGTAAGTGAAGGCCAAATAACATTATACAGACAAAAGTTTCTCAGGTCATTGAATAAACATAATAGGTGAGAGATTGTATTATCATAGGATATATCAGTTCAGTTCAGTTCAGTCGCTCAGTCGTGTCCGACTCTTTGTGACCCCATGAATTGCAGCACCCAGGCCTCCTTGTCCATCACCAACTCCCGGAGTTCACACAAACTCAGGCCATCAAGTCGGTGATGCCATCCAGCCATCTCATCCTCTGTTGTCTTCTTCTCCTCCTGCCCCTAATCCCTCCCAGCATCAGAGTCTTTTCCAATGAGTCAACTCTTCGCATGAGGTGGCCAAAGTACTGGAGTTTCAGCTTTAGCATCATTCTTTCCAAAGAACACCCAGGGCTGATCTCCTTTAGGATGGACTGGTTGGATCTCCTTGCAGTCCAAGGGACTCTCAAGAGTCTTCTCCAACACCACACTTCAAAAGCATCAATTCTTCGGCACTCAGCTTTCTTCACTGTCCAACTCTCACATCCGTACATGACTACTGGAAAAACCATAGCCTTGACCAGATGGACCTTTGTTGGCAAAGTAATGTCTCTGTTTTGAATATGCTATCTAGGTTGGTCATAACTTTCCTTCCAAGGAGTAAGTGTCTTTTAATTTCATGGCTGCGATCACCACCTGCAGTGATTTTGGAGCCCCCCCCCCAAAAAAAGTCTGACACTGTTTCCACTGTTTCCCCATCTGCACTCAATATGCCAGCAAATTTGGAAAACTCAGCAGTGGCCACAGAACTGGAAAAGGTCAGTTTTCATTCCAATCCCAAAGAACGGCAATGCCAAAGAATGCTCAAACTACCACACAATTGCACTCATCTCACGCTTTAGTAAAGTAATGCTCAAAATTCTCCAAGCCAGGCTTCAGCAATTCGTGAACCATGAACTTCCTGATGTTCAAGCTAGTTTTAGAAAAGGCAGAGGAACCAGAGATCAAATTGCCAACATCTGCTGGATCATGGAAAAAGCAAGAGAGTTCCAATAAAACATCTATTTCTGCTTTATTGACTGTACCAAAGCCTTTGACTGTATAGACCACAACAAACTATGGAAAATTCTTTAAGAGATGGGAATACCAGGCCACCTGACCTGCCTCTTGAGAAACCTATATGTAGGTCATGAACCAACAGTTAGAACTGGACATGGAAAAACAGATTGCTTCCAAATAGGAAACGGGGTACATCAAGGCTGCATATTGTCACCCTGCTTATTTTACTTATATGCAGAGTACATCATGAGAAACACTGGGCTGGAAGAAGCATAAGATGGAGTCAAGATTGCTGGGAGAAATATCAATAACCTCAGATATGCAGATGACACCAGCCTAATGGCAGAATGTGAAGAGGAACTAAAAAGCCTCTTGATGAAAGTGAAAGAGGAGAGTGAAAAAGTTGGCTTAAAGCTCAACATTCAGAAAACTAAGATCATGGCATCTGGTCCCATCACTTCATGGGAAATAGGATATATGGTAGTCAGAAATGCCAGGCTCAAAATAGCTCTTCCATAACAATCATTACCATGGTCACATTGCAAATGTCACTTCAGTACAAAGTTGCCCATTTAAACCTTGCACTTATGGAACAAAAAATTTAATTTTAAAAAAATTAAAATGAAAACACAAAGGACTCCGAGTTACCAAAACAATCTTGAGAAAGAACAGAGCTGGAAGAATTATGTGAATTCAGACTATATTACAAAGCTACAGTAGTCAAAGAAGTATGGTACTAGCTCAAAATCAGACACATAGATCAACAGAACAGGATAAAGAACTCAGAAATAAACTCATGCACTTATCATCAGTTAATCTACAACAAAAGAGGAAAGAATACACAATGGAGAAAAGACAGTCTCTCAATAAGTGGTGCTGGGAAAACTGGATAGCTACATATAAAAGAATGAGACTGGAACATTCTCTAATACCATGTACAAAAATCAAATAAAAATAAATTGAAGACCTAACTGTAAGACCAGATACTATAAAACTCCTGAAAGAAAACAAATGCAGGACACACTTTGACACAAATCACAGCAACATTTTCTTGGATCTGTTTCCTAGAATAATAGAAAGAAAAGCAAAAATAAACAAATGGGGCCTAATTAAACTTGAAACCATTTGCATAGCAAAGGAAACCATAAATAAAATGAAAAGACAATCTATAAAATGGGAGAATATATTTGCAAATGATGTGACTGACAAGGGATTACTTTCCAAAATATACAAAGAGATCATACAGCTTAACATTAAAAAAAAAAACACCTAATAAAAAATTGTACAGAAAACCTAAATATACATATCTCCAAAGAATACATACAGATAACCAATAGGCACATATTGGTTGTATCACTAACCAACTATATCACTACTAGAGAAATGTTAACCAAAAACACAATGAGGTATCACTTCACATCAGTTAGAGTAGTGCTCTTCAAAATGTCTACAAATAACAGATGCTGGAGAAGATGTGGAGAAAAGGGAACCCTTCTACACTGTTGATGAGTATGTAAATTGATGCAGCTACTATGAGCACATTATGCTACTGCTGCTGCTAAGTCACTTCAATCATGTCTGACCCTGTGTGACCCCATAGACAGCAGCTCACCAGGTTCCTCTGTCCCTGGGATTCTCCAGGCAGTGCTTTAGGCAAGAGCACTGGAGTGGGTTGCCATTTCCTTCTCCAGAGCACATTATAATGATTACTTAAAAAACTAAAAATAGAGTTACTATATGATCTAGTAATCCACTCCTGAGTATATATCCAAAGAAAACTAATTTAAAAAGATATGTGTACCTAATATTCATATCAGCACTATTTATAATAGCCAAAACATGGAAACAGCCTAGATGGCTGTCTACAGATGAATGGATAAAGAAGGTATGATACACAAAAAACACACAATGGAGTATTACTCAGCCATAAAAATGAATAGAATAATGCTATTTGTAGCAACATGAATGGACCTAGAAATTATCATACTAAGTGAAGTAAGTCAAAGACAAATACCACGTGATATTACTTATATGTAATTTTAAAAAATTATACAAATGAACTTATTTACAAAACAGAAATAAACTTACAGACATAGAAAACAAACTTATGCTTAACAAAGGGGAAAGTAGCAGGGGATAAATTAGGAAATCGTGCTTAACAGAAGCATGCTAAGTCACTTCAGTCGTGTCCGACTCTGTGTGACCCCATAGACGGCAGCCCACCAGGCTCCCCTGTCCCTGGGATTCTCCAGGCAAGAACACTGGAGTGGGTTGCCATTTCCTTCTCCAATGCACGAAAGTGAAAAGTGAAAGTGAAGTCACTCAGTCATGTCTGACCCTTAGCAACCCCATGGACTGCAGCCTATCAGGCTCCTCCATCCATGAGATTTTCCAGGCAAGAGTACTGCAGTGGGGTGCCCTTGCCTTCTACTAAATATACTACTATATATAAAACAGATAAATAATCAGGACTTACTGAATAGCACAGGGAATTATATTCATATCTTGTAATACCCTATAATGGAAAAGATTCTGAAAAAAGAATATATATATATATGTATATATATATGATATATGTATATGGATGTGCATGTGTGAGTGCTCAGTTGCTTCAGTTGTGTACAACCCCATGGACTACAGCCTGCCAGGCTCCTCTGTCCATCGGATTCTCCTGGCAAGAATACTGGAATGGGTTGTAATGCCCTTCTCCAAAGTATCTTCCTGACTTAAGGATTGAACCCGCATCTCCTTGTCTGCTCTAGTAGATTACAAGTGGATTCTTTATTGCTGAGCCACCAGGGAATCCCCATATATATGTATATGTATAACTAAATTACACTGTAAATCAACTATACAACTGAAACATTGTAAATCAACTATATTTTAAT
>SJYQ01093898.1:724810-788552 GCA_006410935.1 Redunca redunca | reverse complement strand
TGATATTATTTATATTATTTGGAATTTTATTGAACTTTTAGCTTTATTTAACTTGTAACAATTTAGATTTTACAGTCATAAAATAATTATAAGCATATAAAGTACTTAACTGGTTTTATATTTATGTGTCTTTATATAGCATAATAACAGTTATTTAAGTCAATATTGGGGATCCAAAAAAAATTTTTTTTATATGCCTCATAATATCAAAGACATTGCTTAAGTCTGAGAAACACTGGTTAAAAGTGCCACTGAAAGAGGTAAAGAAGAAAATATTTATAGATGAATATAGAACAGAACAGTAAATAAAGATACAGAATTTAATATCAGCTGTACTTAAATTTCAGCTCCAGTTCTACATTAAGTAAATCATGGGGTTTTACTTTTCTAAATCTTTGTTTTCCCAAATGAAAATGAGAATGACAACAGGAATTATCTCATGCAGTTGCTATGATGACTCACTGAGATAACCTTTATAAAGGGCTTCACCCTTTGAGAGGCAGGATGGGGGTATAGTCAATATTGTGAATGATGTAGAGAGACTTCTGGGTACAGATCATGGCCATACTATTTGCTAACTGTGTGGGAAGTTACTAGACCTCTTTGTACCTCAGTTTTCTCATTTGCAAAATGGGAACAATACAAATGCCAACCTCATGGGATTGTTATAGTGAAAATTGAGTTAACTAATGCAAAGCACACAGGGCATGGCCATGGTAAGCACCCTATGAGTTCCTCTTATTACTGTTAGTATAGAGTTTGATGTATAGATCTTGATAAAGTTAGCTGATTTTAAAGTAGGTGTTAGCTTAGTTTGGGGACCAGACCAAGATCCATTCCACTTGGAAGAATTATGACTATGGTCTTATGAAATGATCACCTGGGCTAGAAAATTAGGCATAAAAAATAATCGAGGCTGAGCTAGTGGTCAATGGAGTATAGATATAGTTGACGAGTAGAAAGAGGGTCCACAGACATTAGGAAGGTAAAAAGTGGTGCTAAAGTATGAAGTAGCTAGTCTAATTTGAAATGGAAAAGAGTGTCCCAGCATGAGTTTCAAATTTGTAGTGGGGTCTCCTGGAAGAGAAAAGAGAATCAAGAAAATGAGATTTTAGAAAGAATTTCTGAGTGTCTGCATTCCTGGTTGTCTTTGTTGTTGCTGTTTCCCAGTTGCTCAGTCGTGTCTAGTTCTTTGTGACCCCATGGACTGCAGTACCCCAAGCTCTCCTATCCTTCACTGTCTTCCTGAGTTTTCTCAAACTCATGTCCATTGAATCGATGATGTCCTACTCCAGTTCATATAGAGACACATCAGTGTTTTTGGAGAGAAGAGTGATGATAGGAACAATTACAAAAAAACAAAAATCTACTTCATAGAGAGCTTTGAAACTCATTTGGACATTATATTAATATTCATATAGAAAAAGAACTGAAAGCAAGACCAATATACACTTTGGTATGTTGGGGACTTTAGGGGAAAACGGGGATGCCCGTATTGAGACAAAGGCAACTGATCTCTTAGAGAGGTACCAGAAAAAAAGAGAGAACCAAGTATCACATCCTACTTGATTCAATTTGTTCAGGAGTACATTTGAGATGCTACCCTGTTTCAGAACACCCTGGAGTAGACTTTTCTGGTAGTTGGCCTTCTGCATTGCAAGAAATTCTGCAAGTCAGATAACTATCAGGAAATATTTTTAGTAACTAAACAAGAAGAGTTAATGATCTGCATTTCTCTAATAATTAGTGATGTTGAGCATCTTTTCCTGTGCCTCTTGGCCATATGTATGTCTTCTTTGGAGAAATGTTTATTTAGGTCTTGTGCCCTTGTTCTGATTGGGTTGTTTGTTCTTTTTTGATATTGAGCTTCATGAATTATATGTATATATGTGTTGCTGTTGCTAAGTCACTTCAGTCATGTCCAGCTCTTTGCGATCCCATAGACGGCAGCCCACCAGGCTCCCCCGTCCCTGGGATTCTCCAGGCAGAAGACTGGAGTGGGTTGCCATTTCCTTCTCCAATGCATAAAAGTGAAAAGTAAAAGGGAAGTTGCTCAGTCGTGTCTGACTCTTAGCGACCCCACGGACTGCAGCCTACCAGGCTTCTCCATCTATGGGATTTGCCAGGCAAGAGTACTGGAGTGGGGTGCCATTGCCTTCTCCGGTATGTATGTGTACATATAGCTAATTCACTTTGTTGTACAGCAGAAACCAACACAACATTGTAAAGCAGTTGTGCTCCAATAAAAAAGAAGAGTTCAGTGGATAAACAAACAAATTAGTATGTTTTGGGAGAGAATGTTGCAACCCCCCCCCCCCAATCCATCTTCTAGACAAAAAAAAAAAAAAGCAAACTTTTCAGGTAAACCTTGCCACTGGAACAGTTTTGCTACCATTTAAAGGCTAGTGGTTCAGACAGTAAAGAATCTGCCTGCAATGAGGGAGACCCAGGTTTGATCCCTGGGTTGGGAAGGTTCTCTGGAGAAGGGAATAGCTACCCACTCTAGTATTTTTGCCTGGGGAATCCCATGGACAGAGGAGCCTGGTGGGCTACAGTCCATGAGTTACAAAGAGTCGGACACGACTAAGTGACTAACATAAAGGCTCTCTTAGTGATTCTTTATCTGTTGCACACTCAGAGATAGTGTTGGAGAAATAGCTATATAGCTACCATTTATGGGCAGACTGTAGACTCAATGACCATATTTGGTTTCTTCAAATCTTGCTGTATTTTCTTCGAAAGAAAACCCTGGGATGATCTTCATTCTCTTCTTCCCACTGGACAGTCACTCCTGGAAAAAAAAAGAAATGAGGTTCTGAAAAGTGTCATTGACAGAAAACTAACTGAATTATATTAAATTAAAAGAGACAATTGACTGGGGAATAAATTAGTTTCTGTTCATCACATTAGGGACAGTTATAGTCAATAAACTGTCAGAGTCAGAATCAGAGAGTCAAGATTTGGGTTCTTTCTACTGTCAGTGAAAAAAAATCAGAAGAGACGGATGGGGATCTTTGGGGGAACTTAACTTTGTTTCGTCTTAATTTTCACTTTTTCCTCTCTTTCCCAGAATATTCGTTTCAGTTTTATTAAGGGTGTTTTCCAGATAATTTTCTTCCCCTCCCCCTGGCAAGTTGCTGTCATGAGTCACAAGCAAATCTCTGAGGAGTAACTGCCAACCGCTGATGGTTCCACCCTAGTTCATCTCTGATTGACAGACTCCTTTTAGTCCCTATAGACCAGTAAAGGGGAACAATGCCTTGGGCCAAACATCCAGAACATTCTGAAAGCATTTCCTTCACTTAGACTCTGGTTAAGTCTGACAAATATGTGGGAACATTACAGAGAGACCCGACGTGTTTCATGCAGCTCCTTGGGGCAGTTGGCCTGTGGCCATAGGAGAGGAGAGAAAGCTGGTCAACTGCCCAGGAGGAAGTGGGTCCATAAATAGCTGGTTGCACTTCGAGGCTAAAAAGGCACCTTCTCCAAATAACAGCAAAAGCACTGACAAGCATTTACTCATCTAAGCATTTGCCATTTGTAAGAATCTTCCATGTTCTTGATGTAATTTAATCTTCAAAACAACTCTATGAGGTAAGCATGTCAGGCTTCATGAGCCACTTTACAAAGCACTAACCTCAAGCCTAGGAAAACCTAGAATTTTCCACCAAGATGACAGAAGTTATAAAAACCAGAAGAATGTCTCAAGGCAAGGTCCTCTTGCTCTAAAGTGGTTGTCTTTTTACTAGTGTAGTAGTTTCCAAAATGTGGTCCCTGGACCAGCAGTATCAGCATCATTTGAGAACATGTTAGAAATGTAAGTTCTGGAGCCCCCTCTCAAAGACCCACTGAGTCAGATCCTGAGGTTGAGCCCAGCAATACGTTCCAACAAGCTCTCCAAGTGTGTCAGTTACCCTCTACAGTTTCAGAACTGTTGTGCCAATGCTGCATCCTAAATGAGGCTTGAGGCTTCTGATTTATCACAGGCTATATGTTTGGAGAAGGAAATGGCAACCCACTCCAGTATTCTTGCCTGGAGAATTTATGGACAGAGAGAGGAGATGGGCAGGCTACAGTCCATGGGGTTGCAAAAATTAGGGCACCAGTGAGCAACTATCACTCACTCACTCACATACATTTGGAAAGCCTAAGGTAAATGTTGGATTTGTCCATTGATTTGACTTCCCTGTTAAAATTTAATATAGATTAATAAAATATATCAACATTTTATGGAAAAAAGAGGCATAAAGTAACTGATCTTCGAAGGATTCAGAATCAAGTGGCAGTATTATTTCATATAAAAGCAACCAATAGGTTTGCTTTCAAGAACAAAATCTGACCTGCAGTTTATAGCTGTCTGGAGTGTGTTACTGAGAAGTTCTGGGATCACTCTGGGAAAGAGATTTGTGATTAATTAGCAATATCTTCAGAGTTAAGGGAGCGGGACCCGCATATTTGTCACATTTCGGTGAAGGAAAGAGAATATTAGTTGTGATATTTCAGTTTCGGTTCAGCCCTTACTTTTCTGGATGACCATTGGCAAACCAACAGTAATAAGTATACTTTGTACTTTTACATGATCTTCTGACTTGTTTCATCTTAGATTTGTGAGATAATAAGGATTATTATTCTCAGTTGACAGATGAGGAAAACTGAGACTAAACATTGGAGACTTCCTGAGGGTCTTCTAATGCATTTGCAGGTGTAAAATTCAAAATTTGTTCTCTGTTTTGAGTCCTTTGTACCAAACTTGATGCTTCCTTTCAGCTATTTGTGTTTCAATGTCCTTCCTTGACAATGGGATTTAAAATACTTTTCCTATATATTTTATTTTTTTTTTATTTTTATTTTTTTAAAAGAGTAGAATAAATTTTTATTATGCAGCATTTTATTTTTTTAAAAAATTACCTTCATGGAATACATTTTCACAGTAGAAATTCCCAGTGGGAAAACAACTTATCACTTATAATTTTATATTTGTGGACAGATTATTTTAGGACAAGTAAAATAAACACATTTGAGGATTAAGTCTTGGTTTAGAATCTGTAACAATTTGAAACATCTATAAAGGGACCTCTTTCCTAAATGGAACTTCCCTACATTCAGAAACTCTCCAGGCTCTTCTTCCTAGGATTTAGGAATCTGTAATGTGAAATATCAGTATTTCTAATTTTTAAATTTCCCTAAGACATGTAACCATCAGTAACTGGTATCAAGTGAACAGAGGGGGAGGTTTACAAAAACTAAACACTGCCTAATTTTCTGCAGTCTTTACTTATGAATTAAGTCTTTCCCTTTCTCCATCATCCTAGGACAAATACAGACGTTTGATCAGATATCGAGAGTAATAAAGCTGAATTCCCTTTAAGAGTTTGATCAATTAAAAGGCAAAAAGCTCATATATAATGTTCATTTATACTATGAGACTTGTGAAAAGCTGAGACACCATTAGCTCCCCAGAATACAGAATTCAGTCTTATAATTTCTTAAGATACAACTTCTCTTAAATCTTTCTTCAAAGATTAAATTCTAAAAACAATCAGGTGATTAGGAGAAGAGGTTTGTCTCACCAATGTTTTTCCTTCTTATTGTGAGTTGAAATGGCATGACAGAGCAGAGGCAAGGAGGTGTACAATCAATTCGCAAGGTATTAGGTCTAAAAGGTCAGAGCTTCCACAGCATAGCCACAGCTTTGCAGATGCCCACGTCATGATAGTTGAAGTAACAGAGCCCAGCAAAGGTGAAAGCTGAGAGCACCAAAAGGCCTGTCTTGGCAGCTTTCTGCACTGCATCTCCATGAACATAGTCAGTAACAACTTGTCCAATGCCCCAGTGACTGTGAAGAGTGAGGGTTGCGGCCAGAGAGTAGTCCATCGCAGAACAAGGATTCAAATAAGCAGCTGGAATTAGGCCCAGGAGCAAAACACTGACAACCCTCTTGCCAGTCCAGTGGAGAGATGCAGCCTTGGAACCAGAATGGTGGCTGGGTGACAGGTGAATATGCTGTGTTCCACACCATCCTTGAGCAGGTCGGTCCTGGAGAAATGCTGAGACAAGAGCTGGTCTGACCACTGGGGTTCGGAGGAACAGAGCTCGCCCTTCTCTGGCGCCGCAGAGGACACTTAGCCTCCAGAGAGTCGCCATGTCGCTCTCTTTTCCTATATATTTTATAGTAAAGTACTCATTGAAATATTCTGAAAATTAGACATGTCCTTAGTAGCTCAGATGGTAAAGAATCTTTCTGGATTGCCAGAGGCCCAGGTTCGATTCCTGGAGTTGGAAAGATCCCCTGGAAAGGGAATGGCAACCCACTCCAGTATTCTTACCCAGGAAATCCTATGGACAGAGGAGCCTGTTGGGTTATAATCCATGGGGTTGCAAAGAGTCGGACATGACTGAGCAACTAACACACACATGAAATGGACACAAAAACAATATGATTTCACAGACTTTTCTGTGTCAACCTTATGAAGCTTAGCAGCAGAGGTACTAAAGAAAAGTGGATGTTTTGATTGATTCAAGCAGTGATTCTCAAAAGAGGTGATTTTGCCTCCAAGGAGACATTTGGAAATGTCTGGAGATGTTCTTGAATGTCACAATTTGGGCGGAGGGGCTGCTACTGGCACTTAAGTAATGCTGTAAACATTCTATGGGGCACAGAATAGCCCCTACAACAAAGAATTTTCTGACCCAAGATTGAGGTTGAGAAACCTGGATTAAAATGAATGAGAAGCACACTCTTTAACCAGAGATTTATTGTCATTCAATGCAAGAGAGAGTCTGTGCTTTCTCCATAAGCCAAGAAAGACTGCTGTGTTCTTTTACTCCTAAAATATGGTTTTCTCTATTTCTAGTCAGTGATCTAGTCCCCAGGGAACTCCTGATGCTGAGACCTCAACTCCATCACTTAGTACCTGTGTGATGTGTATCTCAGTTTCCTTGTTGATCAAATAGGAATCATTGAATCTACTCACTAAAGCTATTGTGAAGATTAAGTGATGTGTCCATAAGACAGTTAAACTCTGGCTCATAGTCAAAGCTTCATAAATGTTAACAAACTTTTGTTATGAAAAAAAGTTTTGGAATACAGTGTGTCTCCACACCTTGTGCTCACTATGGTTTCTCTCCAGGAATATGAGCTGGTTATTAATATTTCATTTTCTAAAAGGTCAACATTAACTTAAAAATCTTGTCATATTAGCATTGAACAATTAATGACATTTACTAAATATCAATGATTGTCCAATTTAGCAAAATAAATACATTTTGAAATTTCATTCACTTAAAAAGAAGTTCTACACGCAGAGCATATTTTCATAATCACCCACATCCTTATTTCTTTTCCCCATAATAAAAAAAACTGAAAAATTTTCCATATGGCATTAATAAGGAAGGGAGACAAAAAAGGAGTTGCTTTTCATGATTAGGAACAAATCATAGTTTTCCATTTACTATGGTCTCCCATTTCCAAAATGAGGAAGAACTGGAGAAAGCCAAGGTACTGTGGGCAATTAAACAGACTATGACACCTAAATCTGCTGTTTTCCCTCATACTTCCTTTTTTCCTGGTATTTCTCTGGTAGTATGGCTGTGAGAAGTGGGTGAGGAATGTGGGGGTGATGTTCTACCCTGACTTAGAATAAGAGTTGATGAAAATGTGACTTTTAAAATACGGGTTTGTGTAAATGTACATTTACCGCTGTTTGATTTGGACGTGAAATTCTTTGCGTTTTGGTATATTTCATTATACTCACCACTGACATCTGTTTCAAACATGTTTTCAGAATCTCTCTATTGATTGGGTAATACTGAGAGTTTCCTAAACTGTGTTTTGGCGCATTTCCTCATTACCGTAATCCTTTATCTACCCTCTCAGCACTTGAAAAAAGAAAGCTTGCCTCATATCTGTATGCCTCAAACATGTGTGCTGATACTCTAAATAAATATTAGAAAATATTAAAGTTTGTATTGAGATGAAATGGAATAGTGAAGGGAGAAGAGATCACATACTTTGGGAAAAACTTAGGAGAGATTCATGCTGACCAGAAGCAGACCTGAGACATCCATCTCTTGATTTCTAACATAAGACTTGTTTGCATCGCTACACACTACTACTACTAGTATGGTAATGGGTCATTTCTAGCAGTATGATAGAGGGTCAAATGATATTCAGATAGTCATACTTCTATAATTGGTTTTGATAGAGACATATGCCATCAAAACTGGTAGTATGAATGTCTGCCTGCCTGCCTAGGAGTCAGGAAATACTGTTGCTTAGTTGCTAAGTCCTGTCTGACTCTTGTGTGACCCCTTAGACTGTAGCCCACCAGGTTCCTCTCTCCATGAGATTCCTCAGGCAAGAATACTGGAGAGGGCTGCCATTTTTTCCTTCAGGGGATCTTCTCGACTCGGGAACTGAACGTGCATCTCCTGCATTGGCAGGCGGATTCTTTACCGCTGAGACGCCAGGGGAGCCCATGCCGAAACTGCACAAGAAAACTCACCAACTTTGTCATTTCAGACAAAATAGAATGAGAGATAGAAGATATAAAAAGGACTAGATCAGTCTCTTACTTTTATACTTATATACTTATTTGCACACTTGTATAGCTGTGCAAATACACGTGCATATGTAAATGCTTTATTAGGATTGCTCTATTGAGTTCCCTCATATGCAAAGAACTAGCTGGAATGGATTTAGTCATCTCCTTGTCAACAAATAAGAATTTATGTTCTTTGGTTCTTCCGCGGATTTTGGGGTCTGAATGTCTGTTCTTTGGAATTGTACATGCAAGAAATTTCACTAAGGGTGAGGAAAGATCACATACAGTTAGTTTTTAAAGGGAAAAATTCTCTCTCCTCTTCTTTTCTCTTAATCTTGTTCAGGTTTTGCTAAGTTTCTTTTCCTGTAACTTTGGGTGGAGATCAAACAGCCAAATTCCAGTGACAAGGATCAGAACACTGTCCCTGACTTTGAGCTGCCCGTACATCTGGGTAATTGCATAAAACATGCTCATATTTAATTATCAGGCCTCCACAGAAAGCCCCCAAATGAAAAAATTTTGGTCTAACAGTGAACACTTACTTTCCAGGAAGCTGATGGCTCAGGTTCAAGTTAGGTAACAGAATCACTTGGCATTATATCTGTCAAGGAAAGGAGAAAAGCCATCTCACCTTTGTCTGAAAACAGTGATTCTTGACTCTTCAAAATCCTGTTTCCCTACTCATGGCAACAACTGAAATAGAGTATATAGTAAATGTGTCTGGACTATTTAGATGATTGGTTCAAGAGTCTACACACAGAAGGTAGCAGGAATAAACACCTCCACCTGGATCCATTCTCACCCTCATTAAAATATATTGAGCAATATCACATCTAAGCAATTTACAAATATTATCTTTTTTAATACAACAAGCCTATAAATTAAATGGCATTATTACCCCCATTTTATGTATGAGGAAAGGGAGAAGCAAAGCAGTTAAATGACAGGTAATATATTACTGCTGCTGTTGCTAAGTCGCTTCAGTCGAGTCCGACTCTGTGCGACCCCATGGACTGCAACCTACCAGGCTCCTCCGCCCATGAGATTTTCCAGGCAAGAGTACTGGAGTGGGTTGCCATTGCCTTCTCTGAATATATTACTACTGAGTCTACAACAGAGGGTGCGTGTTCAGTCATGTCCGTGGACTGCAACCCTCCAGGCATCTTGTCCTTGGAATTCTCCAGGCAAGAATACTGGAGTAGGTTGACATTTCCTTCTCCAGGGGATCTTCCTGACCCAGTGATTGAACCCTTGTCTCCAGCATTGCCTGGCAGATTCTTTACTGCTACACCACCTGGGAAGCCTAGATATAACTGAGCAGTTCCACCTAATAGCCACACCTGAGATTTTCTAAATATCAGATAAATGTAATCAACTCCAAGAGACACTATAAAGACATTTTGTTTTATAATAAAGATCTCTTGCTCTAAAATTTTATTTGATTCATTTTTGTATTCTATGAATTTCTAATTATATAACCTCTCAATAACAATATTCTGTCCAAACTAAGTATGATCCCATGGTTGAGTCCCAAACACTAGTCCCTGCCTTCCTACCTGTCACTCTACTTCCTTTGCATTGCTAATACTACCCTCTTAACACAATCCCATACTAGAAATTCTTGACTCATCCTTTTCTTTTAACTAAGGTCCCAGTCTCTCCAATTCTGTCTCCCTTGCTTCCACCACCTAGTCAAGACACAGTTACTTCCTATCTGAATTGCCATCCTGCCATTTGATACCATCCTGTCTTTCAATTTACCTGTGTTCCATTGGCAGGGCACCTCCTAAATCTAAAGCATTAACTGATCCCTGAAAATGCTTTGTAAAAACCACAGACTAGGAAAGTTTTATCTGTGTTCTTTCATGCTATGAGCTTATTGTGTTCAAAAACCTCCAAAATTCTCTAAACTGTCAAGACTCATGCTAATTTATTCTCTCTCTATATATATATATGTATATATATACAAAGAGTCAGACACGACTGAGTGACTTCACTTTCTTTCTTTCTTTCTATATATTTAATAGCATTTATTAGGCTTTCATTTAAATACAGAAAGTGTTCAGAAGACACAAAAATGTCTTATAGTTCTGCCTAAACAACATTTTTCACTTTGGGTAAATAAGAGGAATATGACATAACAGATAATATTTTAGAAACTTGAAATATGCAAACACTGTTTTGAATGCTTTAGATGCATTTCTTTAATCCTTTGAAAGAAAGATGCATTTCTTGTTTAATCCTTTTAACAAGTCTGTGAATAAAATACTCTTAGTATCCCCATTTTAAAGTTGTAGAAACAAACTATAGAAATGATCCCTGAACATCAGTCATTATCAGAGAAATGCAAATCAAGACCACAATGAGGTACCATTTCACACCAGCCAGAATGGCTGCTATCCAAAAGTCTACAAGCAATAAATGGTGGAGAGGGTGTGGAGAAAAGGGAACCCTCTTACACTGTTGGTGGGAACGCAAACTCGTACAGCCACTATGGAGAACAGTGTGGAGATTCCTTAAAAAACTGGAAATAGAACTGCCATACAACCCAGCAATCCCACTGCTGGGCACACACACCAAGGAAACCAGAATTGAAAGAGACACGTGTACTCCAATGTTCATCACAGCACTGTTTATAATAGCCAGGGCATGGAAGCAACCTAGATGTCCATCGGCAGATGAATGGATAAGAAAGCTGTGGTACATATACACAATGGAATATTACTCAGCCATCAAAAAGAATACATTTGAATCAGTTCTAATGAGGTGGATGAAACTGGAGCCGATTATACAGAGTGAAGTAAGCCAGAAAGATAAACACTAATACAGTATACTAACACATATATATGGAATTTAGAAAGATGGTAACGATAACCCTGTATTCAAGACAGCAAAAGAGACACAGATGTATAGAACAGACTTTTGGACTCTGTGGGAGAGGGAGAGGGTGGGATGATTTGGGAGAATGGCATTGAAACATGTATAATATCATATGTGAAACGAATCGCCAGTCTAGGTTTGATGCAGGATACAGGATGCTTGTGGCTGGTGCACTGGGATGACCCAGAGAGATGGTATGGGGAGGGAGGTGGGAGGGGGGTTCAGGATTGTGAACTCATGTACACCTGTGGCAGATTCATGTTGATGTATGGCAAAACCAGTACAGTATTGTAAAGTAAAATAAATAAATAAAGTTGTAGAAACAGTGGCACAGAGAGGTAGTTATCTTATTTGTACCACTTCAAATTGTGGCAGACTGGTATCAGAGTTGCCCTTAAAAAAACTGTAATATATATACTCATAGCTAGAAACTTTAAACTGAACAGAAAAGATATAAGGCAGAAAGGAAAC
The DNA here is from genome assembly GCA_006410935.1 of Redunca redunca. Taxonomy (NCBI): domain Eukaryota; kingdom Metazoa; phylum Chordata; class Mammalia; order Artiodactyla; family Bovidae; genus Redunca; species Redunca redunca. The sequence goes on along the minus strand of SJYQ01093898.1, from coordinate 776,658 downwards.
ACATTCTTTCTTCCCTAGAGCCCCTCTTCTCAAGGGAAATTACTATTGATAGTTTCTCATACATGTTTCCAGAAATAAAATTATGCCCATTCCAATTTATAAATAACCTATATTTTTACACAAAATAGATCATAATATACTTTTTCTATATATTTATATTTTCTGCACCTTAACTTCATTATGTAATAATATACCTTGGAACTCTTTTCATTGCATTATTTAATAGCCAAAGAATACTTTGTATATTCATACTAAAATTTATTAAGCCAGCTCACTAGCAATGGTAAATTGAATTCTCTAAGTTTTGCTACTACAAACGAAGTTACAGTCAACATCTTTGAATTTAAAAGCAATTGTACTTTTTACTGATATATGGGTAGATAAAATTAAAACAGTGGAATGAGTGGATCAAACATTATTATACATTTTAGGTAGATATTGCCAAATTATCCTTCCCAAAAAAGGCTGTAACTATTTACACTACCAAAAATAATATAAGAGAAAGTCTATTTTCCATATCCCTATATTCATAGTTAGCACTAGATTTTATCAGATGTTAATTTTATCCTACTGTGACAGGTTAAATTCTACTGACATTTAAATAAAGTCTGTTCATGCCAACAGACCTCTATCCTCTCTCCACTGACTCCAATACGACTTCATTTATTGGATTCTTGGAATGGTTCTTGTAGTAGACTGGAAAATAACCCCCAAAGATATCTAAATCTTAATCCTGGGAACCTATGAATGTTACCTTAAAAGGCAAAAGAGAATTTACAGAAGTGATTAAATTAAAGATCTTGAGATGGAGAGATTATCCTGGATTATTCTGGTGGCTCCTAAATGTAATCACAAGCATCTTTATATGAGAGAGAAGCAGAGGGAGATTTGACTACACATGTAGGAGATACAATGATGAAGGCAAGACGTTGGAGTGATGCACGAGGAATGCACAAGGAATGCAGGGAGCTTTGAGGAGCAGGAGAAAGTAATAAAATGGGTTCTCCTCCATAGCTTCCATCAAGGACTAGCCATTCCGTCATCTTGACTATAGCCTGGATGGAGGAACTGATTTGAGATTTCTGATCTTCAGAGAGAATAAATTTTTATTGTTTGAAGCTACCAAGTTTGTAGTCATTTGCTACAACCATACAAATCTAATAAAACTCTTTTTTTTTTTCCTTTAGAGTCAATTAAAATTCTTGAAAATTTGTGTTGCACCTTTCTTGAGGCTTTTCTGGTGGCTTCAATGGTAAGAAATGTGCCTGCAATGCAAGAGACCAAGGTTCAGCCCCTGAGTTGAGAAGAACCCCTGGAGCAGGGAATGGCTACTCACTCCAGTATTCTTGCCTGGAGAATTCCATGAACCGAGGAGCCTACAGGTGGGCTAAGATCCTAAATAAAGTAATAACATTTCAGAAAGTGAGACCTCAAAGAGCTACTGAGCCTTTTAATTATACAAATGTGAAAATAGGACCTGCCCTTGGTTGTGTGACTCACCCACGCCCCAACCAGATTAGGACTTCATCCTCTGACTCCCAGCACAGAGACCCTTTGCTGCACTTTTTTGCTTCCAAAGAGCAACTGATCCCTTCATTTCTATTACATAAAATTTAGTGCCAAATTATGATAGATTCTCCCCTAGCACAGGAATAAAGTTATATTTTAATTTTTATTTATTTCAAAATATATTTTAATTTCTCTTGAGAGTTTTTTCTTTGTCCTCCATGTTCTTTAGAAGTATATTGTCTAATATAGTAGTATTTGGGGGTTTCCAGGTAATTTTCTGTGATTAATATTTGGTTCAATTCCATCATTGTCTGTGAATATATAATTTCTATTATTTGTATTTGTTAAGGTATGTTTTATGGCCATGAATGTGGTCTATATTGATGAATGTTCCATATGAGCTTGAGAAAAATGTATGTTCTATTATCGTTGGATAAAGTGGTCTATAGATATCAACACTGTTCCCTTGACTGATGATGCTGTTGAACTCAACTATATCATTACTGATTTTACACATGCTAGATCTGTCCATTTCTGACAGAGGAGATGCTGAAGTCTCCAACAACTATAGTGGATAGATCTATTTTGTTTTTGCCTTTCTATCAGTTTTTGACTAATACTTTTTGGCACTGTGTCAATAGGCACATATACATTAAAGATTGTTATGTTCTCTTGGAGAAGTGATTCCTTTAATATTATGTAATGACTTTCTTTATCCCTGACAATTTTATTTTCTCTGAAATTGGTTCTGTCTGAAATTAATATAGTATTTCCCACTTAATTTTTATCAGAGTTAACACTGTATGTTTTTCTCTGTTCCTTTATTTTTCATCTTTGTGTATTTTTATATTTGGGGCTTCCTTCATAGCTCAGTCAGTAAAGAATCTGCCTGCAATGAAGGAGACCCAGGTTTGATTCCTGGGTCAGGAAGATCCTCTGGAGAAGGAAAGGGCAACACACTCCAGTATTCTTGCCTAGAGAATCCCATGGACAGAGGAGTTTGGCAGGCTACAGTCTATGCTGTCGAAAGAGTCAGACACGACTGAGGAACTAAGCACACAGCACACATTTTTATATTTTAAATAGGTTTCTTTTAGGCAATATGTAGTTGGGCCTTATTTCTTGATTCACTCTGACAATCTCTTTTAATTGGTGTATTCAAACCATTTTAAAAAGTAATAATCGATAGAACTGGATTAATATTTAACATATTTGTTACTGGTTTATACCCTTCTTTATTCCTATTTTTGTCTTCCATTCTTTTCTGTTTTCTGTGGTTTTAGCTGACCATTTTATAGATTCCATTTTCTTTCCTTTATCAACATACAATTATATTTCTTTTTATTTATCATCATCATCAGTTCAGTTGCTCAGTCATGTCCAACTCTCTGAGACCCCATGAACCGCAGCACCCCAGGCCTCCCTGTCCAACACCAACTCCTGGAGTCCACCCAAACCCATGTCCATTGAGTCAGTGATGCCATCCAACCATCTCATCCTCTGTCATCCCCTTCTCCTCCTGCCTTCAATCTTTCCCAGCATCAGGGTCTTTTCAAATGAGTCAGCTCTTCACATCAGGTGGCCAAAGTATTGGAGTTTCAGCTTCAATGTCAGTACTACCAATAAACACCCAAGACTGATCTCATTTAGGATGGACTGGCTGGATCTCCTTGTAGTCCAAGAGACTCTCAAGAGTCTTCTCCAACACCACAGTTCAAAAGCATCAATTCTTCGGTGCTCAGCTTTCTTTATAGTCCAACTCTCACATCCATACATGACTACTGGAAAAACCAGAGCCTTGACTAGATGGACCTTTGTTGACAAAGTAATGTCTCTGCTTTTGAATATGCTATCTAGGTTGGTCATAACTTTCCTTCCAAGGAGTAAGTGTCTTTTAATTTCATGGCTGCAATCACCATCTGCAGTGATTTTGGAGCCCAGAAAAATAAAAGTCAGCCACTGTTTCCCTATCTATTTGCCATGAAGTGATGGGACCAGATGCCATGATCTTTGTTTTCTGAATGTTGAGCTTTAAGCCAACTTTTTCACTCTCCTCTTTCACTTTCATCAAGAGGCTTTTTAACTCCTCTTCACTTTCTGCCATAAGGGTGGTGTCATCTGCATATCTGAGGTTATTGATATTTCTCCTGGCAATCTTGATTCCAGCTTGTGTTTCTTCCAGTCCAGCGTTTCTCATGACGTACTCTGCATAGAAGTTAAATAAACAGGGTGACAATATACGGCCTTGACATACTCCTTTTCCTATTTGGAACCGGTCTGTTGTTCCATGTCCAGTTCTAACTGTTGCTTCCTGACCTCCATACTGGTTTCTCAAGAGGCAGGTCACGTGGTCTGGTATTTCCATCTCTTTCAGAATTTTCCACAGTTTATTGAGATGCACACAGTCAAAGGCTTTGGCATAGTCAATAAAGCAGAAATAGATGTTTTTCTGGAACTCTCTTGCTTTCTTGATGATCCATCGGATGTTGGCATGTTGATCTCTGGTTCCTCTGCCTTTTCTAAAACCAGCTTGAATATCTGGAAGTTCATGGTTCATGTATTGCTAAAGCCCGGCTTGGAGAATTTTAAGCCTTACTTTATATATATTTTTAGTGATTGCCATAGAATTTGCAATACACATTACAATTAATCCAAGTCTACTTTCAAATAACACTGCACAGTTTTAAGGGTAGTCCAACTACTTTATAATAACAAAACCAAATGTCTTCTTCCATCCCTCAGATTATTGCTATCATTTATTACTCAAACATAAGCTATTATCATTGAACATATTGCTGCTGTATTATTCTGAACAAGATGTTGTCTGATAGATCAAGGATAAGAAAAATAAAAGTTTTTGTTTTTCCTTCACTTAATGTTTCTTGAGTGCTCTACCTTTTGTTATATAGATCTGAGTTTCTGACCTATATTACATTCCTTTTCTTTTAAACAATTTCTTTTAACATTTTCCACAAGACAAGTCTTTTGGCAAGAAAGTCCCCAGAGTTTTGTTTTTCTTGGAAGTGTTTCTCCTTCACTTTGGGTGCATAATTTCACAGGATTCAGAGTTCTAGGTTGGAGGAGTTTTTCTCTCAACACTCTACCCTCTTCTTGCTTGCACAAGGTCTTAAAATGTATGTGGAATTTGCTTTAAGCAGATTTTAAGATTGGGGTCCATGAGATCCCAACTAATTAAGCAAGTCTTAAGAGCCAAAGACTTACTTTACTTTTAGTTTATTATCATTATTATTAAATTTTTTAGCTGTGGCTCAAGGCCTGTGGGCTCTTAGTTCCCCAACCAGGGACTGAACTTGGTCCCCAGAAGTGAAAACACTGAGTCCTAACCTCAGACCACTAGGGCTTTCCCTAGTTCATTATTGAATATGTTAGAGAGCCTGTTCTCAGTCCTGGCAATTGTCTTGGTCAATTTGGGCCACTAAAACAAAGTATCATAGACTAGGTGACTTATTTCACATCATTCTGGGGGCAAAAAGTCTGAGATCAGGGTGTAAGCAGGGTCAGATTCTAATGAGAACCATCTCCTGGACTACAGACTGCTCACTATTCTCACAGGATAGAAGGACAGCTCCTTGGCTCTCTGTCCTCTTCATTTAAGGCACTAATTCTGTTCATGAGAACTCCACCCTTATGATGTAATTACTTCCCAAAGGCCCCACCTCCAAATACTACTATATTGGAATGAAGATTTCAACATATTAATTTTAGGGGAGGGACACATTCAGTCCATTGCAGGTATCTTAAGGCAACAGGTGCCACAACCATAGGAAAATTAAGGCAAGGCTACAGTTAAAATGAAGCATAACTATTTTTTCCTTCTATCTTATACTTCAGTTCAGTTCAGTTGCTCAGTCATGTCTGACTCTTTGCAACCGCATGGACTGCAGCACACCAGGCTTCCCTGTCTATCACCAACTCCAAGAGCTTGCTTATAGTCATGTCCATTGAGTCAGTGATGCCATCCAACCCTCTTATCCTCTGGCATCCCCTTCTCCTCCTATCTTCAATCTTTCCCAGCATCAAGGTCTTTTCCAATGAGGCAACTCTTTGGGTCAGGTGGCCAAAGAATTGGAGCTTAGGATTGATTTCCTAAATAAATTTCCTTTAGGATTGATTTTATACTTAGTTACTTTTTAATATTATATAGGGAAGAATGCTTAAATTTAATGGGGTCTCCAAGTATAACTATAATTTCAGCCCCATGGATGAATGCTAAGTCACTTCAGTGGTCTCTGACTCTGTGACCCTATGGACTATAGACTTCCAGGCTCCTTTGTCCGTGGGATTCTCCAGGCAAGAACACTGGAGTGGGTTGCCATTCTATCCTCCAGGGGATCCTCCTGACCAAGGGATTGAACCCATGTCCATAAGCCTCCTGCATTGACAGAAGGGTTCTTTACCACTAGCACTGCCTGAGAAGCCCAATTTCAGCCTCAGTATTAATTAAATCTATGAAGCTTTGTTAATTTGTGCACTTTAGTAAATGGTGAAGTTAACTCACAACCTATGTTGTAGAAGTAGAAACATCTTGATTTTTGCTCTATAAAAATTTTATCTATATAATTATCACATATAATTTGCCTTATATAATCTTTATCTTTTAAATATTGGATTTTCACTTGAATCAGCTTATGTCCCTGTTTGGCTCACACTAGCATGTTAGTTTGGAGAAGGCAATGGCACCCCACTCCAGTACTCTTGCCTGGAAAATCCCACGGATGGAGGAGCCTGGTAGGCTGCAGTCCATGGGGTCTCGAAGAGTCAGACACGACTGAGCGACTTCCCTTTCACTTATCCCTTTCATGCACTGGAGAAGGAAATGGGAACCTACTCCAGTGTTCTTGCCTGGAGAATCCCAGGGACGGCAGAGCCTGGTGGACTGCTGCCTATGGGTTCGCACAGAGCAGAACACGACTGAAGCGACTTAGCAGCAGCAGCAGCATGTTAGTTGTAGAGATAGTGAGAAGAGAGCAGATTTCTGAGTGTGGTTGGAGAGAAAACAAAGAGGATTTATGAGCCAAGAACATTACAAGGTTTTCAGGGACAGTAACTGGGTAGAGAGAGAGTTACTGTCAACTGATATGGAAACCACTCAGGAGGAATAGGTTTTGGATGGAGAAAAGGAAGAGTTCAGAGTGAGGCATGGAATAACCTACTTAATGTGGTACTGAATTCTCAAACTTGAACTATTTTGTGCCAAAGGAGGAGAAAGTAAGGGACACAAAGACAGATAAAATGAGGGGAAAAAAAAGGAAAGTAATTGTTTAGGATTTTATTAGATGATTTGTGAATAAGGTAGAAAAATGAACAAGATTTAAGAACCCATGTGGCTCTAAACCTTAGTCTCTAACTGTATGGTAGCTGATATTTTAGTCTGTATCACCTTATAATACTGAAGGATATTATAGATCTTGCCCCACAAGGTTAACACAATAGTTTTGTAGTTTTAGGATTCATTGATTGCCATAGAATATACTGAGTGAAAGCAGCTATAAAATAATTCCCCTTTTAAATGAATAAAAAATATATTAAATGCATCATGTGCATTTAAAAATGTACTTTTCATATGTGCATGCATGTTAAGTTGCTTCAGTCATGTCTGACTCTTTGTGACCCATGGACTGTACCCCACCAGGCTCCTCTGTCCATGGGATTCTCTAGGCAAGAATACTGGAGTGGGTTGCCATGCCCTGCTCCAGGGGATCTTCCTGACCCAGGGCTCGAACCCAAGTCTCATGTCTCCTGCACTGGCAAGCAGATTCTTTACCACTAGCACCACACGTTGGAGTCTTCTAATTAGTTACAATATTTGATATGTAGGTATATTCATCAACTACTTCACTATCTCTACTTAGACTTACATGTCTTTAATCTACATTCCACAGATTGGGTTGTAGGTCCAAAACAGGTTCTAAAATGAAAAGTTTTCCAGAGAAAATAAATTAAGAATTAGCCAAAACAAACAGTCATTCTGCTCAGCTAACCAAAATCAACAGCTATAAGGAAAGAGTGTGCAGCTAGATAAGTTTTAGCAACTTCTTTGTGCCTTCAAAAGACAAGTTACCACCTATTTTCTTGGAAAAATTTATTTGCCATTGTGAAATATGATGTCTCAACAGAAACTCTGTAGGCCAAGTCTTGGTTGAGATCCTAGGACAATCAGGGGGAAATTTGCAATAGACAATCGGGGGAAATTTTAATTATTTTTTGCAATTATTTAGGATTCTGATTTTGCAATTGAAAAACAAAAAAATGTGGTTCTGTGACCAGATAGGGGATTTAACAGTATCCCAATTCCATTGTTTCTCTAGAAGACATCTCTATTGTAGACAAGTCCACTGGAGTTTATCCTCTGTATATAATATTCAGTTGGCCAGGAAGTTTGTTTGGGTTTTTCTATAAGCCGTTATGGAAAAAACCCAAACGAACTTTTTGGCCAGCCCAATACAATAAATCATACCTCCATGTGCTTCCTTTTGTATCCTCCCAGCTTTGTGTTTGTCTCCTTTAGAAAAGGTTTCCTTGTCAATTTACCTCTTCCTATTAACAGTCAGTATTTTCTTAGTATACTTTTCTAAAACCCTTGCTAGTGGCCCAAACTGTACTAGAAGTAAAAAGGGATGAAAACTTGTATAGGACATTGTCTCAATACTCGAAGCCCAGTGGGCACACAAAGGAAAACAGTGTTCCTTTCTACCTGGAACACTGGGATTTTAAAAAGGCTTAAGCAGGAGGTGATGCTTAGATTAGTAAATACTTAGTAGATATTTTCCAAGGAAATAAAACAAGAGAGGTGACTAGAACTAACATTTCCAAAATCAGTAGCTCAGCATCTTAGAGCCTAACCCATAAGCAAGTGAGTGAAAGTTGCTCAGTCGTGTCCGACTCTTTGCGATCCCATGGACTATACAGCCCCTGGAATTCTCCAGGCCAGAATACTGGGGTGGGTAGCTGTTCCTTCCTCCAGAGGATCTTCCCTACCTAGGGATTGAGCCCAGGTCTCCCGCATTACCAACTGAACCACCAGGGAAGCCCCCCATAGGCAAAGGGGGACCATTTACAAGTTTAGACTAATAGAATCATACCTTAGAATTTGGTGTTCAAAATACCGCTCTGAAGGAGTGTACTGGTGGGTGATCTGGGCAGTGATCTGCTGGTAAGAGGGACTCCCCTGGTGGCCCAGTGACTAAGACTCTGTGCTCCCAGTATAGAAGGCCCAGGTTCAATTCCTGGTCAGGAAACTAGACTCCACATACCACAATTGATAGTTCGAATGCTACAGCTAAAAATCTCACAAGATGCAACTAGAAAAAGATCACATATACTGCAACTAAGATGAGCCACAGCAAAGTAAACAAATAAATATTAAAAAAAAAAGAAAAAGATTGCTGGTAAGGAGAGCTAAGAGACAAGTGCCATATTTCATGCCAGTGCTGAGACAGTCATTCTGGAAAGAAGTAAGAGAATGTTAAGAAGTACTTATCCTCTGGGTCGATGTTAGGGTTAAAATTCCTTCTGCTACTGCTGCTAAGTTGCGTCTGTCATGTCCAACTCTGTGTGACCCCACAGACGGCTCCTCTGTCCCACCCCATAGACGACTCCTCTGTCCCTGGGATTCTCCAGTCAAAAATACTGAAGTGAGTTGCCATTTCCTTCTCCAATGCATGAAAGGGAAAAGTGAAAGTGAAGTTGCACAGTCGTGTCTGACTCTTCGCAACCTCATGGACTGTAGCCTACCAGGCTCCTCCATGGGATTTTCCAGGCAAGAGTACTGGAGTGGGTTGCCATTGCCATCTCCGATTAAAATTGAGGCTTACTTGTTTAGAATGAATAAGCTTTGCTGGTGGCTCAGATGGTTAAAAAAATCTGCCTACAGTGCAGGAGACCCAGCTTTGATCCCTTGGTCAGGAAAATCCCCTGGAGAGGGGAATGACTACACATTCCAATATTCTTGCCTGAAGAATTCCATGGACAGAGGAGTTTGGCTACAGTCCATGGGGTCACAGAGTCGAACATGACTGAGTACCACTCTAATCCTTTGAGTGAATGGATAAATTGTAATGGGAACCTAGGAGATAATACACTCTTCATAGGGACAATAATGAGTTCACTGAGGTAAATACTTTAAAAGTCTGTACTGAGTGCCTCCTGAAGGCGAGACACTCATTTAAGCAATAAGTATATATCTGCTCGGTAAGGGCAGGGGCTTGGGGAGACAGAAACTAAACTGCTAATAAATACATAAACAGGATCATGTTCAAGAGTGAAAGCCTGTCAGTGATCCCACCCATGTGGAAATGCTCTGCAAGCACGCAGCTTGTAGAGCAGCCAGGGAGGCAGGAGTGAGGCCTTGGCCAGAGTTACATGTCTGTGAGTCAGCATCAGTTCATGAGTGGCCATTGATGTGATTGGAGTGAATGAGAATTCCCAGGAAAGGGACAGAGTGAGAGCCTAGAGGCTTGGGGAGCAGCAACATTTAAGCAAATGATAATATACTGTGAACACATCAGCATGTATGCAGAGCCATGAGTAAGTTGCTATGGAGACTAGGAGAAAAAGAGCTATTGACTGAGCCTGCATTAGTCAGTGGAGACTTCCTCAGAGAGATGTTAACGCAGATGAGGAGGATATTCTGGGTACTCAAGAAGGTGAAGAGAGTTCTGCCCAAAGTATCCATGTGACAAAGGAAGGAGAGAGTGTCCTAGAGAGAGGGCAATGGGAAGGGACCTGAGGGACTTTATTGTGGTGGGTGTATACGGTGTTAAGAGTGAAGATGTGGCTGGAGATGGAGCTGAAATCATAGGAGGACCAACCGGAGCCAGGTCAGACCCCAACCAGCATGCCTCCTGGCATATACATCAATTAAGTGCTATTCTTTGTCTTTTGTGTTAATGCGCCTTTGTCTATTGTCTTTATGCTTTCTTTGTCTTTTTGTTTTTAACCTTGCCTTTCTGTGATCTTATAAGCTCTTTGTGAGCAGAGACCTTTGCTTCCTTTATTCCTCATCTCCTTTCCCCTTATGTCTTACATCATTCTCTTACTCAATTTGATTTCAGAGGCTTATTTTAAAAAATAATTTAAAGGCAATATTATTTCTCAGATATGGAGAGACTCATAGACTTGGCATTCCTTTCACAAATGACCAAAGATGAGTAGATGACTTTTGTGGGATTTAGGGTATGATTCTTTTACATACAGAACACTTTTGATTGGCTAAGCAGCAAAATAGGCAGATTTTTTATGTTGAGAGAGAAGCCTTTACAAATGCAGGGCAAGTCAAATAGCAAATGTAGAGATGTAATACTTTGGCCAACTTGATGCAAAGAACTGACTCATTGAAAAAGACCCTGATACTGGAAAAGATTGAAGGTGGGAGGAGAAGGGGATGACAGAGGATGAGATGATTGGAAAGCATCACTGACTCGATGGACATGAGTTTGAGCTGGTGATGGACAGGGAAGCCTGGCGTGCTGCAGTCCATGGGGTCTCAAAGAGTTGGACACGACTGAGTGGCTGAACTGAACAGAGAGATGTAATGGAAAGTAATGACATTTAAGAGTTGAATTTGGCTAGTGAGCTGATCCAGAATTATTACGAGTACATACGTGTGTGTGTGTATGTGTACTTCATTATGAGACTGACATGTTCAGAGAGTGATACAGATGGGAATACTATCTCCACAGAAATAGTGAGGTTTTTCTATTTACACCTCTAATCGTTACCTCCCCACCCAAGAAAAAGTCTGGGAGAGGCTGATAACTTCTACCTCATATAGCACTTATCATGACTTCAGCACAAATAGCTCAGAAATAATTTAAAACATAGCTATGCAGCTGAGATTGTTAATATTATCTACAAAGACATACTCCTGCTTTACCAGCATCACTAGCAGCTGCAGTTTCCTAACAACCCTCCACTTTGGATCTTTGCCAAGCCCTTCCCCCTTCATCACCATGCCTGACCATTTCCTCATACATGGAAAAAAACACATTGGTAAATGTTCCCAATTTTGTAGCTTCATGCCAATGATATTTCAACTCGTCCACCATCCATCTAAACAGAGTGTCACCCCTGCTGAGGAGTTGAATGCTTACTCCCTGTTGTCTACTTGTTTCCCCTTTTCTTTCCATAAATGTTTTAATATTTCATTATTCAACAAACTATCTAGTTCAAGGTAACATTTTACACATAAAGAAACTGAGACCCAGGGAACTTCCCTGGCAGTTTGGTGGTTAATATTGCACCCCCAATGCAGGGGCTACAGGTTCGAGTCCTGGTCAGGGAACTAAGATCCCACATGCCACATGGTGTGGCTGAAAAAAAAAAGAGAGAGAGATCCAAACAGATGAAAGGAATGACTCAAAGGCACAGAGCCAGTTTGTGGCAGAACTAGATAGAGGCAGGTGGTCTCATTAGAGGGCACTTTTCTTTCTGTCCTTTCATTCCTTCTCTAGCAGGAGCAGGAACATAGAGGTCTATGTAATGCTGTTTGCAAATAAGACTAGTTTACATATCCTTCTGTGGATCTTTTCTTTCCCAACCCCATCCTTTCAGACTTCCTCTTTTTTTCTTTCCATTTAAAATCAAAACACCAATACTTCTAGGTTATGAATATTTCAGGGAATCCAGATAAGTAAAATTCAAAGTGGGTAAGCAGATACAGTAGGTAAATATAATAGGGGATTGAGAAGAGGAAAGAGCATTGAACTCGCCAACTTTCATTGTTATTATAGATGAGAAGATTCTCCTCTGAGGCAGAAAGTGGCCTGAGAATGGTGGAGGGGGAGGAAGGGAGGAGGTGTCAGATTATCAGTGATTTCAGTTTTCTTGTCCAGGGAAGTTTGCACTTAGAAAATGCTCGTAAGACTTCGCTGGTGGTCCAGTGGTTAGGAGTCTGCCTTTTAATGCAGGGGACATGGGTTCGATCCCTGGTCCAGGAAAATTCCACATGCCAAGGAGCAACTAACCCCAAATGCCGCAACTACTGAGCCGGTGCACTCAAGAGCCTGTGAGCCTGCAACCAGAGAGCCCCCGCTCTTGCAGCTAGAGCAAACGCATGCACAGCAATGAAGACTCAGCACAGCCAAAGATAAGTAAAGAAATAATAGAATTTAAAAAGAAGACAAAGAACATGCTAGTAGTTGGTAGGGCACACCCAGAATTTTTTCCCGTTACTCTGGCCTAAAACAAGCCGAAGACATACATGCACATGTTGTATTCAGAGCGTCTTCAGTTGGCTCTGCCACGCAAGTGTGCTAAGTCTCTTCAGTCTTGTCTGACTCTTTGAGACCCTGTGGACTGTAGCCCACCAGGTTCCTTAGTCCATGGGATTTTTTTGAAGCAAGATGTCTGGAGTTGGTTGCCATGCCCTCTGCCAGGGGAACCTCTAGGCCCAGGGAATGAACCCCATCTCTTATGTCTCTTGCATTAGGCAGCCAGGTTCTTTAATACTAGAGCCACCAGTAAGCCCTGGCTCTGCAACATCCTCTGAATTTTCCCCTTTGCAAAGGGAAAAAGGCACCAAATGTTTATTTCCCTGAATGCTAAGGAGGAGCAATTTGTACAATGTCTCTCCTGGGTTAAAAATGATCCATTCTCAGTCATGAACGGTGAGGAGAAAATATCTCAGAAGTGAATGGCAGGCTGCAGGAAGACAATCTATCTCTTGGGACCTCTTTCTTTTTAAGGAGAAATTGCAGGAAATCTGCGATAGTCCAGAAACCTGTCACTGCAATTCCACCATGGCAGTTTCACTGCATTCTTGCTGAGGCGATGGTTTGGGACAGCTCCACAGAAGAAGGTCTTCTGTTCCAGTCTCCCCTGTGAATCCTCTCTGCGTCATCACCCACCTGCGGTGGTATCTTGCTAAATGTAGCATACCTCAAAGAGTTCCAGGGACAGGAAATGCACTCCATACTGGAGCAATTCACAACACTTAGTGACATTTTTAACTGTTAAAAGTTCTTTCTGTGCAGCACGGGGAGCCCAGTCTGGTGCTCTGTGACGACCTGGACAGATGGGAGGGAGGGAGGGGAGAGAGGTTCCAGAGGGAGGGGATGTATGTGTAATTATGGCTGATTCTCATTGTTGTATAGCAGAAACCAACAAAACACTGTAAAAAGAAAAAAAAATGTGAAGTTCTCCTTTAGAGTTTTAGCCAGAGTCCTTTCTATAGATGCTACCCACCATACTTTATCCTTCATGGGGACATTTCTCTTCCGGAATTTGGAGCTTATATGTTAAGGAATGAAAAGCAGAAAAGATCTGCTATGATGTACAATGCATTTTAAAAATTGTAAATATACCTTCAAACAATAATAAAAGTGAGAACAGTGATTAACTTTCTCTGAAAGGAACATTTAATAATGTTACTTAAAAGTCATATGTTACAGAGCTCTGTAATAAACATAAAAAATTTGTTTTTGGAAATTCTAATCCTTCAGAGGCTTCCTGAATTCTCAATATCTGGTGCATGGCTTTTCACTGAAAAATTTTAAAGGAGAGTGAAGATCCTTCTTTTTCCAGAGCATATTCTTTTTAACCCATCCAGTACCTATCATCCATTCCTATAAAGATGTACAGTCCTAGTAATATGGGGGTTATGAATCTGTTGACAAAATACCATATATCCTCTTTGCATGATACTACAGTCCACTTGCACCAAATATATAGGGCAGCTATTATTAATTTTAATTTAACTTTATTGACATACAATAATTTGAACAAAGTTAAAGTGCACAATTTGATAAATGTTGACATGTCTACATCCATGAAACCATCTCCATAATCAAGATAGTTTCTTCATGTCCTTCTGTAGTTTCTCCTTCCAGATCACCACCTTCTGCTTTTGCCAACCACTGATCTGCCTTTGTCACTGTATATTGGTTTGCATTTTGTAGAATTCTTCATAAATAAAGTCATACTATATGCACTTAAAAAAATTAGGAGTAGGGGACCTGGTTTCTTTAACTCAAAATAAATATTTTAAGATTCATCCATGCTGTTGTTTGTATCAACAGCTTATTCCTTCTATTGTTAAGCAGTATTTTATTGGGTGAATATATCATTCAGCTTTTAGTGAACACTTGGGTGTTTCACATTGGAGCTATTACAGATGAAGCTGCAATTAATATTTTGCTACAACCTTTGTATGGACATATATTTTCATTTCTCCTTGGTAAATATCTAAGCATAAGGTGACTAAGAATATATTATTACTTAATTACTGAGTATCAGTGAAGATCAATCTTTCCATCAAATTCAGTTGTAGCTCCATGGTGCTCCATTGACTAAATGTTATGAGGCTTAATGAAAAATTGTTGAATAAATAAATCAGTTCCTTTTTCTAAATAACTTGCATCTCCTCTTCTTTAATCCACTCAAAAACTCAGGAGTTCCCTGGTGGTCCAGTGGTTAAGAATTTGCCTGCCAGTGGAGGGCATGCAGATTTAATTGCTGGTCTAGGAAAATCCCACATACCTAAGCCCATGCACCCACAACTAAGCCCTTAAGCCTCAGAGCCTGTGCTCTGCAACCAGAGAAGCCAGCACAATGAGAAGTCCTCAGATTGCATCGAAGAGTAGCCCTTGCTCACTGCAACTAGGCAAAACCCATGTGAAGCAAGAAGACCCAGTAGAGCCAAAAACAAATTAAAAAATAAATGAAACTTTAAAAACCCATTCAAGCACACATAACTGTTTATAAAATAAAGACAAAGATGTTAAGGACTTTCCCTTCCAACACAAAGCTTGTCAGTTGCAAAGATGAGCCTCAAAACCACTTTAATGTTTCTCTAGAACCTATGCTTCTTTCTCCCTGTGTCTCTCTTTGCCTCTTCCTATCCCCTTTTTTCTCCCCCTCCCCCTCCTTCCCTCTCATCATGCCGTTTATGCTTGCGAGTTTTATGGAGGAAGTAAGATTTTAGTTAGTCTATGATAGGTGGGTGATACTTGAATAAGAGCAAAGAAGAAATGCCAAATGTGTGGAAATAGGAAATCATGAGGTGTGTTTGGGAGACTATAAAGAGACTAGCCTGAAGTACAGTGGAGATTTATGTCGGGAAGTAATGGACTTTGACTAGTTGTCTTCCCTCATACCTCAATTGGTAAAGAGTCTGCCTGCAACGCAGGAGACCCAGGTTCAATCCCTGGGTTGGGAAAGATCCCCTGGAGAAGGAAATGGCAACCTACTCCAGTATTCTCGCCTGGAGAACTGCATGGACAGAGGAGCCCGGTGGGCTGCAGTTCATGGGGTTGCGAGAGTCGGACACATCTTAGTGACTAAACCACCACAATGGACATTAAGGCTGGGATCAGTATCCAAGCTGTAAGAGTTGCCACTTTTTCCTCTGAGAAGAGAACAGCTATTGATTTCTGAGGAAGAGCAAGATATGATGAATTGAAGTAATCAAGTCAATAATCTTGCTTGTTAGAGTTAGGCTGGTTGGTTAACTATATACTAAAATACCCCAATTATATAGCAGTGAGAAGTGGAAAGAGAAGATGGTAAAAAGAAAGAAAGAAAAAAAAAAAGAATGGAAAGGAAGGTGCTGGTGTAAAAAACACTCAAAGGAGAAATGGCTCATATTTTGTAACTAATTATTAGGTACAATTAATTCTTTACTTTTTCTCTTATAACTTGCTCCTCTTTTATGTGTAATGAGTCTGGTGGTTTTCTTTGGGTCATCCAAATATAAATACAGGATGGTTGAAAGATGAAACTGAGTGTAAGCAACATCAAACAATTCCCTGCAAGATGCTAAAAAAAAAAAAAAAAATCTCAGATTGATGTCTTGACAGTTTCTTCTTTGCTCCCCAAAAGAACTGTTCACCAAATTTCAGTTATTTGAGAAACCTCCATTGTTTGGTAGCAGTTATTTGAAGTTCAGCAGCATGAGATTCATGTTTAAAATGCGTGGCTCATGTTTAGCCTCATTGGATTTCAAATGAAAAGGAGGATGTCAGAAAGCACTAGTGCATAAACAACTGAAGCCCAGCCTTTAAGGAAAAGATTACAAAACTGAAAGGGCTGTCAAGTTAGAGAAGTCTTAAAAAGAACCTCTGGATAATGGTTTATAACGTTATCTCTCCCTAAGGACCCAAGAAATGGAAAATATATTTGTTTTTCTGAGTTGCGTTTGGCCAAACACCATAAATGCACTTCGTTAAAAACGTCTTGGTGCCACAAATTCACAGGCTGGAATATGTAAAACATATGTTTAGGGGCTAATGAGGCCTTCCTTATGTGGGAATGATCCTTGGGAGATCCCCTGAGAAAGACACTCATGGAAACAGACTTTCCTGATTCCTTACATGAGCCTTAAAAATCCAATGAAGGAGCCATTCAACTGCCATGACATTGGTTTCTGTTTGCTACTTTCTTCTCTCTTCTACCCTTATTTCTTCCTTTTAAATGGAGGTAAACATTCCCTATATCAGCCTGGAATTATGAAGTCATAGGTGTACTTGTTTTCCACATCCCAATACTAGCTTTGAGGCTGTAGCTGGATCTCTACCCACTGACTGAGTATGGTCTGAAGAGAGCTTGGATAGGGAGAGAAGGATCACCCAGAGAATGATCACCGAGTAGCTTTCAGGGCAGAGACAATGAGTGAAATGCTGCTACACAATCAAGCTCTTATTTTCACAGTAAGCCTACAGAAAGAGCATCGTGGAACTGGTCAAAGCTCTCTCGGCTAACAAGTGGGAGAATTGAAGTTTGGAGCAAGCAGATTGGACTCCTGTAGGAAAAGCTATTGATACCCATTTGTGTCCCCTCCCACGTGAGCAAGCCAGCTACTGCCCTGTCTGAGAACTTTCAGCAGCAGCACCCAGGTAGGGTAGAGATCCCAGACAGCACCTCCAACCCTACGCACATACATATAGCAGACAGCTGATGTTGGATGATGGCAGGCAGTGTATATATACTCTGACTTCCATATCTTCTGGATGGGAAATCTCTGAGGCTCATATATGACTGACTTTCAGAGATCTCCAGTGGGATAAAGCTACTGCTTGGGGTGAAAGAAGCACAAGCTGGATTGCCAGGAGAAATATCAATAACCTCAGATATGCAGATGACACCACCCTTATGGCAGAAAGTGCAGAAGAACAAAAGAGCCTCTTGATGAAAGTGAAAGAGGAGAGTGAAAAAGTTGGCTTAAAGCTCAATATTCAGAAAATGAATATCATGGCATCTGGTCCCATCACTTCATGGGAAATAGATGGGGAAACAGTGAAAACAGTGGTTGACTTTATTTTTCTGGGCTCCAAAATCACTGCAGATGGTGATTGCAACCATGAAATTAAAAGACACTTACTCCTTGGAAGGAAAGTTATGACCAACCTAGATAGCATATTAAAAAGCAGAGACATTACTTTGCCGACTAAGGTCCATCTAGTGAAGGCTATGGTTTTTCCAGTGGTCATGTATGGATGTGAGAGTTGGACTGTGAAGGCTGAGTGCCGAAGAATTGATGCTTTTGAACTGTGGTGTTGGAGAAGACTCTTGAGAGTCCCTTGGACTGCAAGCAGATCCAACCAGTCCATTCTAAAGGAGATCAGTCCTGGGTGTACTTTGGAAGGACTGATGCTAAAGCTGAAACTCCAATACTCTGGCCACCTCATGCGAAGAGTTGACTCATTTGAAAAGACCCTGATGCTGGGAGGGATTGGAGGCAGGAGGAGAAGGGGACAACATAAGATGAGATGGCTGGATGGTATCACCAACTCGATGGATGTGATTTTGGGTGAACTCCGGGAGTTGGTGATGGACAGGGAGGCCTGGCATGCTGCAATTCATGGGGTCGCAAAGAGTCAGACATGACTGAGAAACTGAACTGAACTGAACTGAATAAATTTGTGTTTCTAATAATCTGTCTTTTATCCAAATGACTCTCCAATGAATGCTGGATCAGGCATTCAATAGAAATTAAAGTCTTCTGGCTTTGTGATATACAACAAGGAAACTGAAGAAACAGGTGGGAATTTCTTGAAGAAGCTGGGTAAGACATGACCAGGGACCTCACAGGAGCTGGATCTTGCAAGACAAATAGGACTGAAACAGGTTGCAAAGGGAGACCAGGGCATTTAGCAAAAGGACTATTTTTTTTGACTGTGGCCAGACTTTCTCTGGTGGAGGCCAGTGGGAGCCGCTCCTAACTGCAGTACACGGGCTTGTCCTTGCAGAGGCTTTTCTTGTTGAGGAGCATGGTCTCTGGGACATGCAGGCTTCACTGGTTGTGGTACCTGGGCTTAGTTGCTGTGTGGCATGTGGAATCTTCCCAGACCAGGGATCAAACTTGTGTTGGGAGATTCTTAACCACTGGACCCCAGAAAAGCCCCAGGACTCTATTTTTAACTCTTAATTTTGAAATAATTTTACCTAAGAGTTTCAGAGATAATTGGGCTTCCTTGTTGGCTCAGCTGGTAAAGAATCCACCTGCAATGTGGGAGACCAGGGCTGGGAAGATCCCCTGGAGAAGGGAACGGCTACCCACTCCAGTATTCTGGCCTGGTGAATTCCATCAATTGTACAGTCCATGGGGTCACAAACAGACAATGAGTTGGACACAGCTAAGTGACTTTCACTTCACTTTTTCAAAGAGTTCCTGGACACCCTTCACCCGGCTTCCTCTAATGTCAATATTTTTCATGTCCACAGTACAATCTATCAAAATTAAGACATTAGTAATTGTATAATGCCATTAACTAGACTATAGACTATTCCTATTTCAACATTTTTTTTTAACAGTAATATCCTTTTCATCTATTCCAGAATACAACCCGGGATATCAGCTTGCACTTACTCATCATGTCTCCTGGGGCTATTTCTGGCTATGGCAATTATTCCGTGTCTTAGAAAGATTGCTTACCTTTCACAATCCAAGCTATTATAAGTATTCACCTATTACAAAACCAATTTTATAGATAATAAAACTGGGATTTAAAAATAAGTAAAGAAATAGAGACACATGGGACTTTCCTAGTGGTCCAGTGGTTAAGAATCACTTTCCAACAGTACCTACATTCAAATGCAGGGGAAATGGGCTCACTCCCTGGTCGGGGAACAAGAACCCACATGCCACTGAGCCTGTGTACTGCAACCAAGACTCAATGCAGCCAAATAAATTAATTATGTAAAAAACAGAGACACAGACATAGAGAACCAATATAGGGATACCAGGAGGGGAAGGGGGAGATAGAATGAATTGGGAGATTGGGACTGACATATGTACACTATTGATACTATATATAAAATAGATAACTAATGAGATGAGAACCTACTCTACAGCTCAGGGAACTGTACTCAGTGCTTTGTGGTAACCTGTATGGGAAGGAAATTCAAAAGAGGGATTATATGTATACATAGAGCTGATTCACTTTGCTGTACAGTAGAAACTAAGATAACACTGTAAAGCAACTATACAACAATAAAACTTATTTAAGAAAAGGATGGGGACAATTCATGAAACCTCATTTATCTGTATATTTCCACAGATTCATTTCTTACTAAAAAATAAATAAAAAGAAGTGAACGTTGAGGGTCACACAGAACTAGAATTAGGACTAACCCATGTCTGACTAAGAACTCCTGGAGAAGGAAATGGCAACCCACTCCAGTATTCTTGCCTGGAAAATCCTATGGATGGAGCAATCTGGTAGGCTACAGTCCATGGGGTTGCAGAGTCGGACACGACTGAGCTACTTCACTTCGCTTCATGTCTGAGTGCTCGACTATCAGTCATTCAACCATGCCACATTTCATTTTTTTTCTCTTTATTTTTACTCTTTCCCAACCCCTTTCTCCTACCATGTCTTTTTTGATTTTTTCCTATACATGCTCATTTTCTCCCCTTCTAGTGTTTTTCCTATGTGTAAGACAGGAAGGAGAGGCAGAGGATGAAATAATGCCTTTTACTATGACTTAACCATAAGACCAGTCTTTTCCAGTCTCAAACAGAATGGACCAGCAGAAACCCTACCAAAAAAGTCTGTTAGAAGTGGGGAGGAGCTTTATTTTTCATTGCAGCTAAAAGAAGGGGATTTTGTCAGTCCAGTGGAGGTCTCAGGCCAGATGACTTTTAATCATGAAAAGTTTTCTTTCACCATTGATCACATATCTCTTCCCCCCATGCTCTTGTGCTTTTATTAATTTTGGTCTAGAGTTTTCTTTCTAAAGGTGGATAAAAAAAGCAAGGAGTTGCTGCTCCCCAGCTGGAGTGTTAGACTGTAACAATGTCCTAGAGGAGAATGGCACAGTTCCAAGATGACCATCAGCAGCCAAGGCATTAAAAGGCTCTGTACCATGGGAAGATATAAATCATGCTTCACACCTGGCCTTGTCTGTTTATTAGGCATTATTTGCAAAGCACTCTGCTTACCCTAGCACTCTGTAGTTAATAGCACTTTCCTTCCTGGAACAAATTTGCCCTAAAGCTGAGACTTTAGAGGGTTACCTTGAGTTTTATTTATGAATGAAACCCAGAGACAGAGCCTGATCTGAGGAATGAATGCTGTAAAGGCTATTAGCAGGATTGCAAGATGAACTTGGAGACCTCCACCTCCCCACTCCCAAAAACACTTGTGAGAAGCCACAGGGAGTCTATGCAACTGGAAAGCAAGAACTAGCTCAGCATGGGGTAGAGATGACATCACCTTTTGTGCCTGGGGCTTCTTCTTCCTCTTTTCCATTCTCTCCTCCCCAGCTTGTGATAGACCAGATGCTGATGGAACAATAGGAGAAGTAGATTCTCAAATAGGATTATAAAGTGTGTGTGGAGAGGGAGGCATGTGTGAGCTGCGAGACACAGTGGTGATGAGAAGAAGCAGACCTTGCACTGAGAATAAGCCCTTAGAACAAATCCAGGTAAATTCCTTCACTGAGAGAAGAGAAAACTGAGGTCCTAAGGGGGCACTGACTTATACAAAGGTAACCACTTACTGGGAGCAGAGTCAGAACTAGAGCCAGGGTCATTCTTCTGCAGAATTGATTTCTCCCTTCTAGAAATTGTGCTACTTTTGTACTGAAGAGATCAAGTCTCCAATTCTCCAAACTCAGTCCAGGCAGATTGGGCAATTAAAAGAATCTAGCAGTATGGCAAGAAAGTGGGCATTCTCAATAATACTGCTGCTGCTGCTGCTGCTAAGTCGCTTCAGTCGTGTCCGACTCTGTGCGACCCCATAGACAGTAGCCCACCAGGCTCCCCCGTCCCTGGGTTTCTCCAGGAAAGAACACTGGAGTGGGTTGCCATTTCCTTCTCCAATGCATGAAAGTTAAAAGTGAAAAGTGAAGTTGCTCAGTCGTATCCAACTCGAGCCCATGGACTGCAGCCTACAACGCTCCTCCGTCCATGGGATTTTCCAGGCAAGAGTACTGGACTGGGGTGCCATTGCCTTCTCCAACAGTACCTTATATTCTTCACAAGTTAAGGCACCAGTGCATATACTTAGGTAGCATAAGGGTTAAGTGCCTTACCGCTGGTTGTACCAATAGTTAATATGACCCGGTCTTGTGAATCAAAGCAAAGTGTTTACATGATTAAAATATTGTCTCACTAATATACCATCAGTGTATTATCAACTCTTTGTGACCCCATGGACTGTAGCCCACCAACCTCCTCTGTCCATGGAATTCTCCAGGCAAGAATACTGGAGTGGGTTGCTATTCCCTTCTCCAGGGGATCTTCTTGAGCTGGAGACAGAACCCAGGTCTCGTGCATTATAGGCAGATAATTTACCATCTGAGCCACCATGGAAGCCCCATTACCTACAAACTTCACAAGGCAAATAAGAGTATCTGTTTGGGTCACTGCTCTTTCTATGATTAAAACATTTGTGTCCGAGGCCAGGGACGGCGGCCAGGAGGAGCCACCCCACGTCCAAGGAGAGGTGGCTACACGGGTGCAGGAGGGCCTAGAGGAGCAATCCCAAGTTGAAGGTCAGGAAGGGCGGCGGCGAGGAGATACCCTTCGTCCAAGGTAAGAAGCAGTGGCTGCGCTTTGCTGGAGCAGCCATGAAGAGATACCCCACGCCCAAGGTAAGAGAAACCCAAGTAAGATGGTAGGTGTTGCAAGAGGGCATCAGAGGGCAGACACACTGAAACCAAACTCACAGAAAACTAGTCAATCTGATCACACTAGGACCACAACCTTGTCTAACTCAATGAAACTAAGCTATGCCCATGGGGTAACCCAAGACAGGTGGGTCATGGTGGAGAGGTCTGACAGAATGTGGTACACTGGAGAAGGGAATGGCAAACCACTTCAGTATTCTTGCCTTGAGAACCCCATGAACAGTATGAAAAGGAAAAATGATAGGATACTGAAAGAGGAACTCCCCAGGTCAGTAGGTGCCCAATAAGCTACTAGAGATCAATGGAGAAATGACTCCAGAAAGAATGAAGGGATGGAGCCAAAGCAAAAACAATACCCAGCTGTTGATGTGACTGGTGATAGAAGCAAGGTCTGATGCTGTAAAGAGCAATACTGCATAGGAACCTGGAATGTCAGGTCCATGAATCAAGGCAAATTGGAAGTGGTCAAACAAGAGATGGCAAGGGTGAACGTCGATATTCTAGGAATCAGCGAACTAAAATGGACTGGAATGGGTGAATTTAACTCAGATGACCATTATATCTACTACTGTGGGCAGGAATCCCTCAGAAGAAATGGAGTAGCCATCGTGGTCAACAAAAGAGTCTGAAATGCAGTACTCGGATGCAGTCTCAAAAACGACAGAATGATCTCTGTTTCCAAGGCAAACCATTCAATATCATGGTAATCCAAGTCTATGCCCCAACCAGAAATGCTGAAGAAGCTGAAGTTGAACGGTTCTATGAAGACCTACAAGAACTTTTAGAACTAACACCCAAAAAAGATGTCCTTTTCATTATAGAGGACTGGAATGCAAAAGTAGGAAGTCAAGAAACACCTGGAGTAACAGGCAGATTTGGCCTTGGAATGTGGAATGAAGCAGGGCAAAGACTAATGGAGTTTTGCCAAGAAAATGCACTGGTCATAGCAAACACTCTCTTCCAACAACACAAGAGAAGACTCTACACATGGACATCACCAGATGGTCAACGCTGAAGTCAGATTGATTCTGTTCTTCACAGCCAAAGATGGAAAGCTCTATACAGTCAACAAAAACAAGACCAGGAGCTGACTGTGGCTCAGATCATGAACTCCTTATTACCAAATTCAGACTTACATTGAAAAAGTAGGGGAAACCATTAGACCATTCAGGTATGACCTCAATCAAATCCCTTATGATTATACAGTGGAAGTGAGAAATAGATTTAAGGGCCTAGATCTGATAGATAGAGTGCCTGATGAACTATGGAATGAGGTTCGTGGCATTGTACAGGAGACAGGGATCAAGACCATCCCCATGGAAAAGAAACACACACAAAAAAATGGCTGTCTGGAGAGGCCTTACAAATAGCTGTGAAAAGAAGAGAAGTGAAAAGCAAAGGAGAAAAGGAAAGATATAAGCATCTGAATGCAGAGTTTCAAAGAATAGCAAGAAGAGAAAAGAAAGCCTTCTTCAGTGATCAACACAAAGAAATAGAGGAAAAGAACAGAATGGGAAAGACTAGAGATCTCTTCAAGAAAATTAGAGATACCAAGGGAACATTTCATGGAAAGATAGGCTCGATAAAGAACAGAAATTGTCTGGACCTAACAGAAGCAGAAGATATTAAGAAGAGGTGGCAAGAATACTCAGAAGAACTATACAAAAAAGATCTTCATGACCCAGATAATCACAATGGTGTGATTACTCATCTAGAACCAGACATCCTGGAATGTGAAGTCAAGTTGGTCTTAGAAAGCATCACTATGAACAAAGCTAGTGGAGGTGATGGCATTCCAGTTGAGCTATTTCAAATCCTGAAAGATGTTGCTGTGAAAGAGCTGCACTCAATATGCCAGCAAATCTGGAAAACTCAGCAGTGGCCACAGGACTGGAAAAGGTCAGTTTTCATTCCAATCCCAAAGAAAGGCAATGCCAAAGAATGCTCAAACTACTGCACAATTGCATCTCACACGCTAGTAAAGAGATCCTCAGAATTCTCCAAGCCAGGCTTCAGCAATTTGTGAATAGTGAACTTCCAGATGTTCAAGCTGGTTTTACAAAAAGCAGAGGAACCAGAGATCAAACTGCTGGATCATGGAAAAAGCAAGAGCGTTCCAGAAAAACATCTATTTCTGCTTTATTGACTATGCTAAAGCCTTTGACTGTGTGGATCACAATAAACTGTGGAAAATTCTGAAAGAGATGGGAATACCAGACCACCTGACCTGCCTCTTGAGAAATCTGTAGCAGGTCAAGAAGCAACAGTTAGAACAGGACATGGAACAACAGACTGGTTCCAAATAGGAAAAGGAGTACATCAAGGCTGTATATTGTCACCCTGCTTATTTAACTTATATGCAGAGTACATCATAAGAAATGCTGGACTGGAAGAAACACAAGCTGGAATCAAGATTGCAGGGAGAAATATCAATCACCTCAGACATGCAGATGACAGAACTCTTATGGCAGAAAGTGAAGAGGAACTAAAAAGCCTCTTGATGAAAGTGAAAGAGGAGAGTGAAAAAGTTGGCTTAAAGCTCAACATTCAGAAAACTAAGATCATGGCATCCAGTCCCATCACTTCATGGGAAATAGATGGGGAAACAGTCGAAACAGTGGCAGACTTTGTGTTTTTGGGCTCCAAAATCACTACAGATGGTGACTGCAGCCATGAAATTAATAGACGCTTACTCCTTGGAAGAAATGTTATGACCAACCTAGATAGCATATTCAAAAGCAGAGACATTACTTTGCCGACTAAGGTCCGTCTAGTCAAAGCTATGGTTTTTCCAGTGGTCATGTATGGATGTGAGAGTTGGACTGTGAAGAAGGCTGAGTGCAGAAGAATTGATGCTTTTGAAGTGTGGTGTTGGAGAAGACTCTTGAGAGTCCCTTGGACTGCAAGGATATCCAACCAGTCCATTCTGAAGGAGATTAGCCCTGGGATTTCTTTGGAAGGAATGATGCTAAAGCTGAAACTCCAATACTTTGGCCACCTCATGCGAAGAGTTGACTCATTGGAAAAGACTGACACACTGAACTGATTGAAACCTCCCATAGCACTGTCCTTTGGAGAACACATCCTAGCTCCATTTGCACACAGTTTGTGTATTTATTCAGTCAATATTTAATTCTATCAGTTCAGTTCAGTCACTCAGTCATGTCAGACTCTTTGCGACTCCATGGACTGCAGCATGCCAGGCCTCCCTGTCCATCACCAACTCCCGGAGTTTACTCAAACTCATGTCCTTTGAGTCAGTGATGCCATCCAACCATCTCTTCCTCTGTGATCCCCTTCTCCTCCCGCCTTCAATGTTTCCCAGCATCAGGGGCTTTTCAAATGAATCAACTCTTCGTATCAGGTGGCCAAAGTATTGGAGTTTCAGCTTCAGCATCAGTCCTTCCAATGAATATTCAGGACTGATCTCCTTTAGGATGAACTAGTTGTATCTCTGAGCAGTCCAAGGGAGTCTTCTCCAACACTATAGTTCAAAAGCATCAATTCTTAGGAGCTTAGCTTTCTTTATAGTCCAACTCTCATATCCATACATGAATACTGGAAAAATCATAGCTTTGACTAGATGGACCTTTGTTGGCAAAGTAATATCTCTGCTTTTTAATATGCTGTTTAGGTTGGTCATAACATTTCTTCCAAGATGCAAGTGTCTTTTAATTTTATGGCTGCCATCACCATCTGCAGTGATTTTGGAGCCCCCCAAATTAAGTCTGTCACTGTTTCCACTGTTTCCCCATCTATTTCCCATGAAGCGATGGGGCCAGATGCCATGATCTTTGTTTTCTGAATGTTGAGATTTAAGCCAAATTTTTCACTCTCCTCTTTCACTTTCATCAAGGGGCTCTTTAGCTCCTCTTCACTTTCTGCCATAATAGTTGTGTCATCTGCATATCTGAGGTTATTGATATTTCTCCCTGCAATCTTGATTCCAGCTTGTGCTTCCTCCAGCCCAGCATTTCTCATGATGTACTCTACATATAAGTTAAATAAGCAGGGTGACAATATACAACCTTGACATACTCCTTTCCCAATTTGGAACCGGTCTGTTGTTCCATGTCCAGTTCTAACTGTTGCTTCTTGACCTGCATACAGATTTCTCAAGAGGCATGTCAGGTGGTCTGGTATTTCCATCTCTTTTGGAATTTTCCAGTTTGTTGTGATCCACACAGTCAAAGGCTTTGGCATAGTCAATAAAGCAGAAATAGATGTTTTTCTGGAACTCTCTTGCTTTTTTTATGATCCAGCGGATGTTGGCAATTTGATCTCTGGTTCCTCTGCCTTTTCCAAAACCAGCTTGAACATCTGGAAGTTCACAGTTCATGTTCTATTGAAGCCTGGCTTGGAGAAGTTTGAGCATTACTTTACTAGCATGTGAGATGAGTGCAATTGTGCGGTAGCTTGAACATTCTCTGACATTGCCTTTCTTTGGGATTGGAATGAAAACTGATCTTTTCCAGTCCTATGGCCACTGCTGAGTTTTCCAAATTTGCTGGCATATTGAGTGCAGCACTTTCACAGCATCATCTTTCAGGATTTGAAAATAGCTCAACTGGAAGTCCATCACCTCCACTGGCTTTGTTCATAGTGATGCTTCTTAAGGCCCACTTGACTTCACATTCCAGGAAAGTCTGGCTCTAAGTGAGTGATCACACCATCATGATTATCTGGATCATGAAGATCTTTTTTGTATAGTTCTTTTGTGTATTCTTGCCACCTCTTCTTAATATCTTTTGCTTCTGTTAGGTCCATACCATTTCTGTCCTTTAATAAGCCCATCTTTGCATGAAATGTTCTTTTGGTATCTCTTATTTTCTTGAAGAGATCTCTAGTGTTTCTTTCAGTACACATTAAATGTCTCGAGTTCATGGATTAAATTTTTTTCTTCGTTGTGTTTCTGGCTCATAGCCATATGCATGATTCATTGTATGCACACCATGCAATCTGGTGATATTGTGTCAAAAGGAACTTAAATGTCAAGGAGGCCAATATTTTAAATCCAGCTTTAACAATAATTACAAGTTTTAGGGTCAGAAAGCATTTTAAGATTATGTTTTCTCTTCTATAAAACCACAATAGCAATAGTGAGTCAACATGTATTTTCCAGCACTAATGTTTGTGGATTAGTGTGGCCCCAAGTCTTCTGTGATGAGCTAAAGGCACTGCTTCAAATAAATAGAACCTGCCTCAAGGAATTTATTCCTCCCCAAACCTTCCTTATTTTGCAAGATCATTGTTAAAATCAAATGAGATCATCTACTCAGTGATCATTCATTAAAAAAATATTGAATGAACACTCACAATGTCCTAGATATTGTTCTATTAACTGGGGATATATAGTAAGAAATATAACCAGGTCTCTGTACTCAACGGGCTTACACTTGAATGGGAAAGGTAAGAAAGCAAACAAGTAAATGCATAAGTAAACTAGAAAATAAATTGTAGTAGATTAAATATGGGCACAATTCATCCACGCTTCTCACTTCAAGAGTTTGGGTTACTTTCTCACCCCTCGTGACATGTTAATATGATACAGCTGGAGTGCTGTCAGAGTTTGGGAGCTGTGGTCTCAAGGAACCTCACTACTTACTTCGCTGTAAGCCTCCAAGAGGATGGCGGCGGTGCGGGCACATGGAGGAGAACCAATATACCCACCAGACAAGTATCAAATGCCAGATATGTGAGTGAGTCTACCTTAAGTGGACAACCCCAGATGAGCGTAGCTGCTTGAATGAGTGCAGGCAAACCCTCAAAATCCTATGAAATGACACATTTTTGTTGCTACAAGTCATTAAAGTTGGGGGTGGTCTGTTATGTAGCAAGAGTTACCAAAGAGTAACAAATCGGACTGAGGAGTTTTGGGAGTCCCTAAGAAATGAGGGAGATTTGCTATTTTATGCAGATGGTTAGATAAGTCCCACAAAGAAGAACTTTCTAAGGATGGGGAGTGGGTAAATTGGGATTTGGAGATTGACATGAACATACTACTATATATAAAATAGGTAACTGGGAGTTCCCTGGTGGTCCAGCCGTTAGACTCCATGCTCTCACTGCCAAGGGCCCAGGTTCAAACTCTGACTGGGCCGGAATGAAGATCTGCAAGTTGCTCTGAGTTGCAAATAAATAAATAAATAAAATTGAAAGATAACTGTAATGGCCTACGTGGGGAAAAGATCTGAAAAAGATCTAAAAAAGAGTGGATATAGGTATAGGTATATGTATAACTGATTCACTTTGTTGTATATCTGAAACTAATAACATTGTAAAGCAACTACATTCCAATAAGGTTTTTTAAAAAGAAGAGGTTTCTTTTTTTTTTTTNATGGCAACCCACTACAGTATTCTTTTTGTTTTTTTACATGTTTCAATGCCATTCTCCCATCTCATCCCACCCTCTCCCTCTCTCTCTCCCCCAGAGTCCAAAAGTTCACTCTATAGATCTGAGTCTCTTTTGTTGTCTCGCATACAGGGTCATCCAAAAGAAGAGGTTTCTGAGCAAAGGGGAACATGGAGGCAAAAGCGTGGGTGCATGCACAGAGGATGAACGGCAAGGGTGTCCATGTGTCTGCAGTAAAGGGAGAGAGTTACAACTTTGGATGGGTCCAGAGCATGCATGCTTAGTCCCTCAGTCTTGTTTGACTCTTCATGACCCTTGACTCCTCTGTCCATGGGATTTTCCAGGCAAGAATACGAGAGTGGGTTGCCATTTTCTCCCTCTGGGGATCGTCCCGACCCAGGAATTGAACCTGCACCTCCCTTGTCTCCTGCATTGCAGGTGGATTCTTTACCTGCTGAGCCACTGGGGAAGCCCTCAGCCCAGTAAGTGGGGGCCAGAATGTAAAGGATCTGGCAGACTACCGGAAGCACTATGATATTTGTCTTTTTTGTGTGTGTCTCGGTCTCAGACCTATAGAAAAACCGTACAAAATAAGGAAGACCCAGAGCCAGAATTGCCCAACAATTCCTTGTCTTATTATTCTGTAGTGGTGTGAATATACGTTGGCTATTCCACAGAGGCAGGGGCTGGGGTGGGGGTTTCATCTCAAATTATCAAACCTTTTGTTTTCACGAGCTCCACAGTGCATTTGCCTTAATGTTTCACCCTTGATTTTAAAAGTGAATCAGTAAATAATGCCTTGTAATTAAAGGGCATTTGGTTCATGTATGTGTTTTTCATTTATACTGAGGTAATTTACAGGGGACTTCCTAATAATCAGTGATAGCCAAAAAAATGGTTTTGACGTCTATATTTTCTTAGAATGAGAAGTGATGTCTTTTATTCAAGCAAATGGTCTAAAAGTCCTTTTTTTAAACTTGTGTGTGTGACTTTTATGTGGGCTCTCTGCTTGGCAAGACAAATACTCCTATCCACAAAGGGCAACGGGAAATTAAACAAACCATGTAAATATGTGAAACACCCTTCAGGAAACCCAATAGTGTAATTCCATCTCTAAGGAATTAGAGGCAGACAAACAGAATCATATAAACACCCTTGGTGACAATGCCCAACTTCAGTTTAAGTTGTGTCAAAATATTCCAGAAAAGCTATGAACAAATATCTTAAGGCCCATTTTCCCCCTGTCTTGCATTAAGTATGCTAGCCCTTTAGTGAGAACATTTATTTAACCAAATTTTGACTACCAAGCAAAGCAAGGAGGATTTCAATGAAGTCACAGTGGCTGCTTCCAGATAATAAGCAAGAAATTCATTTTCTGACTCCAGTTTAAGAGGTTTGATGTTTATCATTTAGGACAGTGCTAAAACAATTGCAATGACAAAATTAGCTAGTTCATCCTTTGCTAATTGATCAGACAACTTCCGTGAATGAAATGACTAGATACTAACTAAGGTGACTTCAAGTCCTCAAAACTGAGACACAGTTATACTATTATAAGACCGTGCTTCCAGGTGGTGCTAGTGATAAAGAATCTGCCTGCCAGTGAAAGAGAGTAGGGCTTGATCCCTGAGTTGGGAAGATCCCCTGGAGTAGGAAATGGCAACCCACTCCAGTATCTTGCGTGAAGAATCCCATGGAAAGAGGAGTCTGGCGGGCTGCAAAGAGTTGGATACCACTGAGCAACTGAGCACACAAAGCAATTTTAATTATAAAATTAGCTTGTTCTTCCTTTGCTAAACAGTCACAGCTTCCATGAATGGAATCACCAGGTCCTCACTAAGGTGACCTCAAGTCCTCAAAATTGAGACTCAACTATAGGATTATAAAACCTGTTGATGCATGCCAGCCTCTATTCTCCATCTATCATCAACAGAGTTGTTACTATAGACTCCCAAATCTTTAATTAACCTAAACATTAAGCTCAAGGGCAACTTGGTATCTAAAATAAATATTTTTTTTAAATGTTACTTTTAATCTAACCTCTGTTTTTTTAAAAATTAATTACTTCCAAAAAGATATTTGAAATCGATGACTTCAGGTGACTTGAGCTGGATTCTATTTGATTTGTTGATAAGCTTTCTAGAATATTTTTAGCTTGATCATTTTTATTACATTAAAAGATAACTAACAATTGAACAAAAATGAGAGAATCATGAATAATTTCTCCTGGTCCTTAAAATATTTTTCCCCAGAAGGCACTATGAGAAGAAGATTATAAATTCTTTAGATTCCAAGTATTTCAGTCACGGAGGGGAAATTTCCTCTTCTACTAATTTCTCTGCTCTAGTCATTTATATGAACAGACATAATGAGAGTAAATTGAAGTCAAACAAGTTTAATGAGAACTTCCTACTTTTAACAAAAGAATATCCAATTCAATGCTAAAAGGGTTTTACTAATTGTTTATATAAATTAACACAAGCTAATCAATCTCAGCTAATATGTCAATTCATCAATTCTATCAATCAACACAAGCTAGGTAATGAAAATATATAGAGGAATATAACATAGTTCTTGGCCCAGTAGAATTAAAATCAAATATGTTACGACATAGGTAAAAAGAAAATGAAATTTTGCAGTTGCATGAGAAATGAGAACATAAAGGAAAGAATTCTGAGGAAGCATTATTTGTGAAGAAACTAGTGATAGGATTATCCTTCATTGGAGATTTAAAGGAATTCCTGTTTATCCCCACTGTGGCCACTTAACATTGAACAATGGTGAAGAGTCTGGGCTAGAATTCAGAAACCCTGGGCAATACACTTGGCTCCACTGGGAACTGGTTCTTTGTCTTTGAGAAACCTGGCTTTACCACCTTTTTGAGTTCCTATAGAGGCCAAGTAAGCAATCCAGTTTGAAGGCACAGCTCCTTTTCATTCTTTCCTGCTCTCCCCTCTCTCACTTCTGTTTCTCTGTGGGTGTGATTTTTACGCTGGCTCCTTCACTGTGGATCAGCAGAAGAGCAGTTGCACTGGTCTCTACCACCTTCCTTAGATCCCAAGGTTGACAGTTAGCTCCCTGAATATTCTCGATCAAATATATTGTCACATGTGACCACTATTGCTTATTTAAATTGTCTGTTTTCACTGCTGAACAGTAAATTCAGTCAGGGAATGAAATCCTGTTTATATCCTTAGTGCCTGATTCATAGTAGACTCCACAAAAGAGAAGTGTTGGCTGCCTAGTTGAGTGGATAAATGGAATAAATGACAGAAGATGTTTTAAGGGCAATAGTTGTTGGACACTAACTGTTTTCTTGGGAAACCATCTGTACTGGGCAGATTTCCTGGGTGGCTCAGATGGTAAAAAATCTGCCTGCCATGCAGGAGACCTGGGTTCAGTCCTTAGGTCGGGAAGATCTTCTGAAGGAGCAAATGGGAACCTACTCCAGCATTCTTCACTGGAGAAGTCCATGGACAGAAGAGCCTGGTGGGTTACAGTCAATGGGTTTGCAAAGAGTCAGACATGACTGAACAACTAAATTTCACTTTCAGGAGCTATGTATTAGCTCACTTTTGTCAATGAGAAAATCCAGGCCCTGGGAAATTAAATAATTTGCGCAATCTTGCACAACAATGATCCACAAGATTTTACACAAGAGGTATGCTCTGTATCCCCATTTCCCAAACTATGTACCTCTGGGACTAGTGGTCATTGTTTGAAAGATAACTGATTGCTTAGGGACTTCCCTGGTCATCCAGTGATTAAGATTTCACCTTCCAGGGCAGGGCGTGCCAGTTCGACCCCTGATTGGGAAGCTAAGGTCCCACATGCCTCATGGCCAAAAACCCAAACTTATTGGTTTTTTATTGTAATATTGTAACTAATTCAATAAAGACTTAAACAATGGTTGACATAACAAAATCTTTAAAAAATACTTTAAGACATAGGTAACTAATGCTTAAATGCAGTATCATTTATCCCTTTTTCCTGGCCTCAGAGAAGGCCATAACGCACGTAATTATGTTGTAGCAGATAAGGCTGATTGCCTCCTTAAAGCAATTTACATATAATTTTCCTCTCCTATCTCTTTCTCTGTCTGATAATACTATCTAGAGTTAGAATAACTAAATAATACATTAAAGGCTGAGAATTACTACAGAAAATAAATCATAATTAACTTGTTTAACCTGTGATTTCCAAACTGATTAGACCACAGAATATTTTTAATGATGAATTTACTTAAATTTCAGAAGATTCTAGTCCCTCCTATAAACTGTTTAGCAGACATCTATCTTCACAATGCTTGACTGATGGCAATAAAACTGTATTTGGGGTTTGAATGTCAAAACCTGAATTGTTTGTGTAATATGGTGCATACAGAAAAT
This sequence comes from Redunca redunca, assembly GCA_006410935.1. Lineage (NCBI taxonomy): Eukaryota > Metazoa > Chordata > Mammalia > Artiodactyla > Bovidae > Redunca > Redunca redunca. Next base: position 743,319 of record SJYQ01093898.1, on the reverse strand, counting down.
CTTTGCTTATGGCAGTCAATTTTGACCACAGCCAACACAGAGAACAAAGGTAGATATGCATGATGTATACTGTAATGTATTTTCACTCCTCTTCCCAATTTCATTTATCTAAGGAACAATAGTGGAGAAATGAAGAGGTCAGAGGCAGAACCAAAATGTCTCCCAGACTCTTTGTCTTTGTACTGAACAAAGATGGAACCACTACCTTCCCTCAATCCCCCAATCCCTCTCTTTCCTTTCTTGAGGGATTCACAATATTTGATCAACTTTATGATCACTTCCTTGGGCAGATGAATAGATGTCAGGGGGATGCCAACAGTTGTCTTGGAAATGATCTATGAATTTCCTCACTGGTTGGTTGCCTTACTGATCCACTCAACTGAGGGAACTTTTTTACATCAGTCAATAGTCAGAAGCTCAGGGCTTCCTGGTGGTCCAGTGGTTAAGAATTTGTCTGTCAATACAGGAGACATGAGTTCAATTCCTGGTCTGGGAAGATCCCACATGCCAGAGCAACTAAGCCCATGTACCACAGCTACTGAGTCCTCACTCTAGAGTGTGCTTCACAACAAGAGAAGCCACTGAAGTGAGAATCCTGGGCACCAAAACAAAGAGCAGCTCTGACACGCCACAACTAGAGAAAGCCCGCACACAGCAACAAAGACCCATTACAGCCAAAAGATTAAAAAGAAAATAGAAACTTTCACCGGTGGTCCTTAGGTAGAACCTCTCCCTTATCTTTTCTATATTCTGGACTCTTTACCCTGAAAATGACAGGACACATAGTATTATGGCTTGTTTTTCTCTAAGCACAAGCTCAGTCCAATCTATGCTTAATAAGTTTTGCTAACACATTTTCATTTCCGGTCCCCAGCCAAGCAAATAACTTCCTGCACACATCAGTTCACACTCTTAAGTACTTCTAGACCATTCCTGCACTGGAGTGGAGTCATTATAAAGGCTTATGGGTAAGAAAGTTGAGTGGGGACTTGGAGGTGGGAACTGTCTCTGTGAGTTAAGTTTACAACCCAGAGTGGAAGATCCACAACCACAGGAATCTCTCATTTACAAACAGTGGACAGTTGTCATTTTATTTAGCTAACATGAAATCCAAAAAGGACACTGTGGACTGTAAACAGCTCTTTAATAGTTAAAAAAAAATGTTTCTAGTACTTCGTCCAGAGACCTATTTCCCCTCCTGTTGTCTCCACACACTCAGAAGGAAAAAAAAAAGTTTAGATCATATGATCCATGAATTCCATGTAGTTTAAACTCTGATTAAAGTCAAACATCTGATTTTTAGTCATAAGCTTAGTGTAAGTCACTTGGGAGTTAAATGGGTAAGGTGAATTACTTTGAAATTTGAAATTCAGATGAATAATTATTGGTCACCCTGTGACTCCCTGGGTCGGGAAGATCCCTTGGAGGAGGATGTGGCAACCCACTCCAGTATTCTTGCCTGGGAATCCCATGGACAAGGGTGTCCATGGGGTCCCAGAGGGTTGGACATGACTGAGCAACTAAGCATACACACACACACACAGACACGCACACATGCACACACACATGAACAAACATCTATATTCATCTATATGCATAACCAAAGCCATTTAATTTAGAAGCAAAAATATTTTATAGTTTTCAATCACTTCATACATTCCCTTTATTATAAGACTTTAGGTGGAGGTGAAGAGAAAAATAATTGCTAAGCAAAATGACACATTTCTTTAGGAGCAAGAAATTAGCAAACATATTTTCAATATTACTCTTTGCTTTTCTACAGAGCAATAGTGGGAAAGTTATGATTTCTTTTTATTTTTTGGAATGGAATTTATATGTGATGAATCAGCCCGTTACTAAGGCTTCATAGAAGTTTTGGATGGAATGCAGGGAAATTCTGATAGGATATGCTTTTCTTTCACTTAACAGTAGTGTTATGTTACTTTTCTGGCAAACCTAACCTCATTTATATAGAGACCTGCCAAATGCTACTCTTTTATGGGACTTAAGACAGTTTCAGGGCTTCGGTGACTCTAACACCCTTACACCTGTTTCACTGCATTTTTTATTTCTTCCAGTTGTGTGTAAACCACTAACACAGAAAGCTTGCTTCTTGGGCACTGTTGTGCAAAGAGCCAAAAACACCATCTTTTGAATATCTTAACTATAATTTTTTTTAATCATGGGGGATGATTATATCTGAGATCTTTTATAATATCTTTATGATTGATAACACCTCAAGTTCATTAGTTTATCATACTTTAGTTTCAATGACTTCCTTACAGAAAATATTTTGCTGAGCTGAGAATATTCAAAGCAGAGCAGAAAAAATAAACGCATCAAATACCCTGTTACTGAAAGGATGATAACAGATGTTTCTCATCCCCAGATAACTCCGGGGAGGCAAACAGAAGGATTTCCCATTTTCCCAGATGCTGCGTGTGATGTGTCTGAGTTCCCAGGATTCATCAGAATGAAGATACACTGAGATTTGCAAATAGGAATTCCCCGGCGGAGAGACTCAGGGTAGGGAAACAGGGCTAATCAGGGGGAAAAGGGTGTGCGTCTGGAATTCCAAGACATTCACGGGTTGTTCTGTGTTTGAATTTAGGTCACTCTTTCTACATTTCAGAGAATGCAGTAAAGGAGTCAGAGGAGTTCCATCAGCTGCTTTTAATTTTCTCTTTTCCTTTGAAACTTTTCCTAAGTATTGAGTTAGCCAAAAGTTTCACTCGGGTTTTTCCATAAGATAGTACAGAAACACCTGAACGAACATTTTAGCCAATCCAATTTCTTAGACATCATAGGAAAGGAGGAAAAATTAGCCCAGAGAACAAGGGGAGATATCCAAAGCCCAGGGGCTGAATCACTCAGGGCTTCTTACTCTATCTTACCAATATTACATCCCTGCCCAATTCCAGTGATATTATATTTATGTACAATCAGATCAGACAAACGATGAGATGGTTGGATGGCATCACAAACCCAATGCACATGAGTTTGAGCAAATTCCAGGAGATAGTGGAGGTCAGAGGAGCCTGACATGCTGACATGGGGTACATGGGGTTGCCAAGAGTTGGGCATGACTTAGCCACTGAACAACAAGAAGCAGCAGATTGCAAACATAAATACAAAAATGGTGGACTCCCATACACAGCTTTCCACGGGGCTCATCACTGTATGATTCCTCCTCGAGTACATGCCCGTGTATTTACACATGAAGAAATAATGAGTTTTATTATGTAGCCCTGTGTTTTAAATCCTTTATATGGATTAAGTCATTTAACCCTAACAAAAGCTCTCTGAGGTAGACCCTGTTAATTTTTTTCATTATCATACAAATAAGGAAGCTTGGTTACAGAGGTTAAGCTACTTATCCATTCACCTGCTAATGAGTGAAAGCATCAAGTTTTGAAACCAAGCAGTTGAGTCTCAGAAGCCAGGCCCTAAAACTCTATGGTGTCCTGCCTGATTCTGGATTAATAACATATCTTCATGGGCTTCTCAGTGGCACTAGCAGTAAAGAACCTGCCTGCCAATGCAGGAGACCTAAGAGATGTGAGTTCCATCCCTGGGTTGGGAAGATCCCCTGGAGGAGGACATGGTAACCCACTCCAGTATTCTTGCCTGCAGAATCCCAAGGACAGAGGAGCCTGGAAGACTACAGTCCATAGGGTTGCAAAGACTCAGACGCAACTTTGTAGATATAACTGAAGCAACTTTGTAGGCATGAACAACACATAGATTATGTTTTCTGTGGAATTGAATCAAAGGAGGAATGTATTACTTGTGAGTTTATAAGAAGCTCAAGAACCACTTTCCTCAGACCTAGGTTCTGCCACAAACAAATATAGTCCACTAAATCAAATAGCAGTGCTTTTCTGAAGCTTGTATTCACCATCTGTAGACTGGGATCAGGAGAAAGAACTATAAAACTTTTAAGTCTCTTTTAGTGCTTCGATTCTAAGATTCATGGATCATGTATTGTGGAAAATCTAGATAACCCCAAACGCTGATCGTTATTCATAAACACCTTTTAATTACCTGGTGGAGACCACAGCTGTAATCTACCAATGCAGCAAAGGACTGGCATATGTAAGACTGGTTGTTATTTTTTGGTTCAACCTTTTACATCATCATCTACTCAGAGAAATAGAAAATGAGTATTAAAATCCATTACATCATTTCTCAAGGAAATTTGTATCATTGATGTAATCTAAAAAGCACTCTCTCTGAGAACAAGGTTGTCATGGAGATTATATCCTCTAATCATCCACTTCTCAGCTACTGCTGTCAAGAGCTGTAATTTTGGATTTATCTCATTTGAGGGTGTTGGTTGAAATCCAAAGAACCACTGAGAATGATTATCCTCCTGTGAAAGCACTTAGAATGATCTTCTTTGGAACACTTTAGAATCAGGTCTGTAGAAATCTGATCTTCTGTTAATTACAGTGCATTTGCTAGATTAAAATGTTTCTATTTAATTTGCCCCCAAGACCTAGCAGAATGGAAAGTAGTTAGAAGAAAAGCATGACACAATAGCACAATGACATTATGGATAAGGTTACACTGAGCGCCAAAGAATTGATGCTTTTGAACTGTGGTGTTGGAAAAGACTCTTAGAGTCCCTTGGACAGCCAGGAGATCAAACCAGTCAATCCTAAAGGAAATCAACCCTGCGTATTCATTGGAAAGACTGATGCTGAAACTAAAGTTGCAGTACTTTGGCTACCTCATGCGAAGAGCCAACTCATTCTAAAAGACTCTGATGCTGGGAAAGATTGAGGGCAAGAGGAGAAGGGGGTTATAGAGGATGAGATGATTGGATGGCATCAGTGACTCAATGGACCTGAGTCTGAACAAACTCTGGGAGATACTAAAGGACAGGGAAGCCTGGCATGCTACAGCACATGGGGTTGACAAGACTTGGACACAATTTAGTGACTAAACAACAAAAATACTGACTCACAATTAAAATAAATCGCAAAACCCACATATGCAAAAAGAATTTTTTTAAAACTTATTTCATGAACCCCTATTTCTGACCCTTAACAGAATAACTAATAAAGCCCTTCTAAGGGGAAATTCTTAGTTCAACCCAAGATGTTTTTGTGCGAATTCAGGATTGCTAATCTCAGGTTCAGTCCCATTCAAAGTTCTCTATCTTAGGCATTCCTTTTCTTTGTCTGACCCCAAAGTTAAATTCTCAAGAATGGGACAGAAGATGGAAGAAGGAAGCCTCTCAGGCAAGCAGGGGGTCATCACTTCGTGACTGGCAACACACTGGTATACTGATCATGGGATTCAATCTCCACTCTTGTCTGCTTCATGTCATGGCAAGGCTGTGTTGAGAGATTATCTCATTTTTGAACCTTATTCATTCTCCTCAGGCTTTTCCATTATGAAACCAGCCAGCAGTCCTTTGCACACCAACTTTGGGAGACCTTGCTTCTCCTGATCATGTGACTTCTAGGACCCATGACCCTAGCCTTTCTGTCAATGAACTTATACTAATCTCTTTGGCAAACTAGCACTTCTGAATCTGCTCTGTTGCACTTGTGGGTCGTAGGTTCTGAAGGTGTTTTGGAGTAGACCTTCTTCCACTGGGCTACCTTCTTCCACTGACCCTCGTTCATGTTCCAGAGTCCTGGGACACACCTGCTAGGCTCCCTCTCATCAGACTCCATCTGTGGAGAAGAATCTGCTCCTCTTCTACCCTGTGGATTCTTTCAGTTTGAAGGGAATATCAGTCAGGTGCCCCTCAACTGCCTTTCCTACCTGGAAATCTTTTCTAAAGTTCTCCTTCCTTTTTCAAATAAAGTTTTCTTCCTCTAAATCAGAATTATATATACCTAATCTGGGGCAGAAAGTGACAGCAAGTGATGACATGGATTGGAGGAGGAATGTTGGAGAAGACCCCGCTCTCCTGGTTTGTCACATCTTATTTATCTTTTCCCAGGAATCTGTAAAATTTATGAGAGCTAAAAAGAACACATGCTGTTTGGTTCTTAAAGCTATGAGACCGCACAATCTCAAACTATTGAGTGGGAATGATTCTTCCACACTTCTGTTTCCTTCCATGTGGAGAAGTTTCCACTAGTGTAACATTCTTGGTCTCTCTCCTACTCTCTTATCTACTGCTCCAGGGGAGAAAAGGAGAGACTTCCTTCCTGGTAAGTTTAAGAAAAAGAAAGTAGGCATACTCAACTTATCTCACCCTTTTTCTCTTCCTTGACAGTAGCCTGTCTACAAAGAATAAGGGGTATTGTTTGTTCCCTGTTTGCTCTCTGGAAGAGTGGTCTTCCAGAATGTTCTGTACTTGGATGAAGATGTCTGCCATATTTCTGGACTCAGTATTGATGAGTCCATTTTCCCAAAAATATTAGCACTTGCTCCCACATCATCTTTGTCAGTAATAAAGGCAATCTTTTGCGGTCCAATCTGCTTTACACATGTACTAATTAGTGCAGACCTTGGTCATAGAAGAGAGTTACTAATGGTTCTAATTTCAGCAAGTGCTTCTTGGGTGGCTCAATGGTCAAAAATTCACCTGCCAATGCAGGAGACATGGGTTTGATCCCTGGGTCAGGAAGATCCCCTGGAGAAGGAAATGGTGACCCATTCAGTATTCTTGCCTGGGAAATCTCATGGACAGAGAAGCCTGGTGGGCTATAGTCCATGGGGTCTCAAAAAGAGTCAGACATGACTTAGGGACTAAACAATAACAACAACAACAAGATTTCAACAAACATTTTACATATCCTTCCTTTATACCAAAAGCAAGAAGATTCAAGGTCACATTCTGACTATACAACATACAAATAGGATGACCCTAGACAGCTTATTAGTCTCTGGACCTCAGTTTCATCATCTCTAAAGTGAACATGTTAAGAATTTCTTCACAATTAAATAGCTAAATCCATGGAGACCGAAAGTAGATTAGTGGTCCCTGGAACCAGGAGGAAGGTGGGATGCAGAGTGACTGATAATGGGGATGATGCTTCTTCATGGGGTGATGAAGGGTTCTGATTAGGTAGTGATGATAGTTTCACTACTTTGAGAATAGACTGAAAAACACTTTTTTTTGAAGTTATACACTTTAAAGGATGGATTTTGTAGTGAGCAAATTATATCTCAATTTTTTAAGAGAAAAAAAATTTCTTCACAGTTATTAAAGTGGTTTGTTGTGCCCACTAGTATGATTGGGGTCCCCCTGGCTACTTCCTCCCATAATCGTCAATTTGGGGCTATGATAGGAAATCAGATAGCTTTTATAACTAACTGTGAAAACTTAATAAACAAAAAGTGCTTTGACATCTAAACATTTCTGCTTTTCTAAGCCGTTTTCAGTAACATGAAAAAGCAGATACCACATACCAGTCCCTTTAACATCCAGATTGCTTCTTTCAAAGATTATTCTTAGCTGGATAGGTTTCAAAAGTCATCTCAATCAGGAGCTTTTGCTTCTTTACTGAGGTGTTTCCTCAACTTTAAAAGACTGAGATGTGGATTTATAATGTTCCAGCATCACATGTCTCAGCCAGAAACCAGGAAGAAAAAAAAATATGAATAAGCTGTCTGGGAAACCAATCCAAATTCTTGCTGTATTTTGGAAGTCTAAATATTCTTCCTCCTTCTCGGTCAGGTGGTAACTGTGAGGATGGAAGAGGTTTTACAAGAAGAGAAAAATAGAGAATGTGGGTTGCTGTGAACTAAAATACCGTGTGTATTGAGCAGTGCTATGCCCTGATTGATGCTGAGGGAGGATCCATGTCTGTTTCCTAATAGACAAGCAAATGGATTACTAGGATGAAAAAAAAAAAAAAAAGTGGTTAAAGTGTTCTGGATAAATGAAAGCTCAGAAGGAAATATGTTATTGGGAGATTCTCTACAAGAATAACTTCAGATAAATCATCTGATACTGTGTTAGCTACCTAACTTCCTCAAGGTAATCTATTTAAATGGTCTCAAGAGGTCTTTAGCAGCCAGGCTAGTCTGGGCAATGAATTATGTCCAGGCAGCAGCTTTAGTTTCTGCTTTAAGGACATACATGCAATTGAACTAGTCTACGCTATGTTCATGTTTTATTTTTGTACAGTAATCCAAGTTGAGACATTTAAACAGAAAATTCAAAAATAAAAAGCAGCAATGATCTTTATTGTCCTCAACCTACTGGTGGTCTATAACTGCTATTTATATTCTGTTTCCTTTGCTGACTCAGTGTGCATATGCATTTAAACCCACATGAATGTGTATGTATATGTAAATGAGCACACAGGCATGCGCACAGAGTTAATTCTATAGCATTTTGTTTGTGCTGTGCTCAGTTGTGTCTGACTCTTGTGACCCTTTGGACTGTAGCCCACCAGGCACCTCTGTCCATGGGATTTTTCAGGCAGGGAAATTGGAGTAGGTTGCCATTCCTCCTCCAGGGGATCTTCCCAACCCATGATCCAACCAGCGTGTCTGGTGTCTCCTGCATTGCAGGCTGTTTCTTTACCCACTGAGCCATCGGAGAAGCCCCAAGTCTATAGTTACCAGAGTGGAATTAGAAACGCCCTGTCCCAACTTGCTTTTTCAAGCAACAATATTTGAGACCAATTTAAATATCATTTCATTCAGGTTTCCATCATTACTTTAATGGTGACATTGTTTCCCTTTTTTTGAATTACTATAATTTACTAATATTTGACCAAACTCTAATTAAAGGAGATTGCTTCTAATTTTAACTGGAAGATGCTGAATATAGCATCCTTTTATACACATCTTTGCTTAAATATCTTTGCTTTGTCCAATCATGATTGGAGTTAAATTATTAGAAGTAGAATTAGCAGATGGAGGGGAATGCACAGTTTTATAACTCCACATACCTTATTGTCAAATTGCCCTCCAGAGAGATTGTACTAATTCGTACTTCTATAGCAGTATTTGAGAGAAGCTGTTTCTACCAAGTGTTTGCCAAAACTGGATTTTCTCCCTATTTTTAATGCCTCATAATCTAATATATGTTCTTTAAACATTCTTTCAATAAAATCCAGCAAGTGGCTACCACAATCTAAGCTTTTCAATCACAGGGAACTAGCAGAGTGTCCTACAAGAATGTTTTTTAAAAATGCATGAATAAGCAAATCTGTCCCCAAATCCCTTGTAGTAGTTACATCTTGTAATAAATTCTTTTGAGCAAATTTCCCAGCAGGAGATTCTCCTTTAAACTACAGTGATATTCTGAATTTTGGTCATTGATCAAAATACTAGTTCTACTTGTTGAAAGAAAGCAAAACAAAACCAGTGAATCTAAACATTTCACATCCTACATGACAACTTCCAGCAACAGATTTATATCTCTGTTTAGTTACCATGTGTAAAATTTGTGATGGAAATTAAATCATTCATGAATTCATTACATCAATATTGTGAAAAAAGATTTGGAGTTAGGAAATCTATATATATATATCACTGATTCAGATGATGAAATTGCATTTGACATTCAAGCAATATAAGTAGACCTAAAGTGCCATTAAGAAGCCATAATTGTTAATCCGGGGCCAAGATACTGGCAAAATAATTTGGACTCTGATCCACTGATGTATGTAACTGACTCATGTGGTATGGTTAAAGAATGAGTGAGATATCTGAAACCTACTTTTCCTGGAGGATGAGTGGAGAAAAGAAAAATGTTAAAATACCTAGAGATGTATGTCTCCAGGGTGTTCACCTTATGAAAACATGCATCTTGATTGTAAACATTTTAAACACCCACAATTGTAAAGTCTATGTCACAGTGTTCTAGGATCATAAAAGATACCTTTTATACATTTTAATCTTTCACTAAATCACTTCATTGAAATAACGTGTTTTTGCTTTCAAATCTGATATAGCATCTTAGGAAGACAGCCATAATAAAAGGTCACACTTAACATAGCAGAAATATACATGGGAGAGGCTGGAGGCAGACACATGCTATTCTGGAAACGCCTGCTGACCACTGGAGCGGGCTGTTTACAATTTGAAAAACAGTGACGCGGTCCCTGCTTGCAAGTCCGTGTGTGAGAACATAAATCATTAGTTTCCATTTGCAAACAGCTTAAGGAACCTCCTCTCTGGCTCTCGTGGTTTAAAGCAAAACATACAATAGTGATGTAGTGACTTGTCAGCCAAAGTACATTTTTTCATTTATCAAATCATTAGTCATAGCAGTGGAGAGAGCTTGGCCTGCTTGGCCACTGAGGTCATTAAGTTCTCCCTCCCTGCTCCTCCTGACTTGTACAAAGCCACCCACTCCTATAACTCGCTGGCCCTGTTTTCTGACTGCCAGCTTGGTGAGATCTGACTGCAGCCTATGAGTTGCCCTGCCCAGTCGATCCTTGCTCTTTCGATGTCTGATGACCCTGCCAGACTTGAATGTTAGAGGAATTCCCAGGTTCAGAACCATAGTTTCGGTGTAGATAGAATGATCAGAAATAGATCCACTAACGGAAAACAAACTACAACAAATCACTGCTGACTTGACTCGGGGCATCATTTTACTGTGACACTGAAGGGAGATTCTTCATTTCTGTCTTCTTTTTTTTCTGAGGGTAGATTGATTACAGAAGTGGCCTCAGTTGTTCACATTTCCCTGTTTCCAAATCCTCTGCAGTGAGGTTTTGAATCTCCTCCCTTCAATAGGTAGAACTGGGATGGAAAAAGACACACAAGTAAGAATTTGTCAGTCAAACATTGTCTGTAAAAAAATCTCGAGATGGGATTGGCTCTAAAGGAAACATGATATGAAGACAACAGGTGAATTTAAAAGCAGTTTTCCCCTTGTCACTCCGCTGCTTACAACTTTTCTATAGCTGATGGGTTTTGAGGTCAGTGGGGGCAGTTGACATGGATAAGAGGAGTGATAGAGGACGACTCTGGGACAGAAGTCCAGTGAGGAATCAAAATTTAGGTTCAACTAAAATTAAATGTTTCTTTCTTCTGCAACAGAAACTTTCCCCTGCAGTAATTTGGTAACATGGCTATGACTGATTGTACAGAACTTATTCATGGCCCAAGCAGTTGACTTCTGGTCATCTTGCTAGTTAGTGACTGTGCAAGTTATATGAATTTGGTGTCCTGATTCCAAGGGATTCATTATTTTGATACCAGAGTTGTGCTTCTGTTGTAGTTTTATTTTTTTTTTAAGATTTTTTTTTTTTTTGATGTGGACCATTTTTAAAATCTTTGCTGAATTTATTACACTACTGCTTCTGTTTTATGTTTTGGTTTTTTGGCTGCAAGGCATGTGGGATCTTAGCTCCCCGACCAGGGATTGAACTTGTACCCTCTGCATTAAAAGGTGAAGTCTTAAACACTGGACCACCAGGGCAGTCCCCTGTGTTGTGGTTTTAGTGGGCTACTCTATTTGTTGGGGTGTCATTGAGTTACTAAGATAGGCCATGCACTGGGTACTGCAGATGGTAACAACTAAGAGTATCAACCCAGGAGTTGGAGTGGGGGGACTTCCCTGGTGGAGCAGTGGTTAAGATTTTGCCTTCCAATGCAGAAGGTATGGGTTTGATCCTTGGTCAGGGAGCTGAGATGCCACATACCTCGTAGCCAAAGAACCAAAAACATAAAACAGTAACAATATTATAACAAACTCAATAAAGACTTAAAAAAATGGTCCACATCAAAAATATAAAAAAAATCTTTAAATGTATCAGGCTGGTGCACTCCCTTCACTTGACAAGGCCACTCTTGTATAAAAGAAAGAGACAGGGACTAGAACTGAAAATACAAACAAACAAACAAAAAACACTGGAGATTGGGTCACTCTTCTGTCTCTCGCTTTCTACTCAATCTTCTGCCCAAATAACTTCACTGGTAAAATGGACATAAACTTGTTATATAACTCTTGGTGAGGTTACAAGCAAATAAGATCATGTAAATTAAAGTAGTGGCTAATAAAATATGACATGTAAATTAATTGAATTCTGTCTACTGTTTCTCTTTGCTCTGTACTTTTCCATTCTATGAAGTTTTCTTGAACTCTGTTTCTTCCTGCCCCAGAATTTCCCAACTCCAAGTACTGGGGCTTCCCTGGTGGCTCAGACAGTAAAGAATCTGCCTGCAATGCAGGAGACCTGGGTTTGATCCCTGGCTGGGGAAGATCCTCTGGAGAAGGGAATGTCTACCCACTTCGGTATTCTTGCCTGGAGAATTCCAGGGACATAGGAGCCTGGTGGGCTACAGTCCATGGGGTCACAAAGAGTCAGACATGACTAATTATTTAGGGCTTCCCCGATGGCTCAGTGGGTGAAGAATCTACCTGTATTCAGGAGACACAGAAGACGTGGGTTTGATCACTGGGTCAGAAAGATCCGCTGGAGGAGGCAATGGCAACCCACTGCAGTATTCTTGCCTGGAAAATTCCAAGGACAGAGGAGCCTGGCAGGCTACAGTCCAAGGGATCACAAAGAGTCAGACATGACTAAGCACATGGCACAGAGTATCAACCACTCTTTCTTTTCTACCTTTGCTGTACCCAGTACCTGTTTCAATCGTAACATTAAAAAGTTTGATATCAGTATCTTAGGTGGGAGTGAATGTAGCCAGTTCATCCCTCAACCCTCAGCTCTTATTGCAAAGCTTGAAAAATGACAGATAATTAATAAATATTATAGAACAAATACATGAATGTGTATAATGAAAGATATATTATTTTGTTTTATATTGCCCTTTATTGAAGGTTTTAAGGACAGAGCAGATATAGTTCCCTGGAAATCTGAAATAAATTTTAGAATCAAGAAAGTACCTTTCACACACATTGAATATTCCCAATGCATGTATTATATTTTAAATAGTATTTAAGTTGCAATATAATCGTTTCAAACTTTAGCATGAGAACCTCATTCTTTGTGTCTCTGGGAAGGGAATTTCCAGTGTTGATTAAGTTGAGAGACTTATCCAAAAATAATAAAGCCACCCAAAATGAGTACTTACTTAATCAAACACAGAAGTCAAGCATAATCGCTCCATAAAATACTTTAGAATTTCGCTAGTGAAATTTCCAAACCTTAACTGATTTTTTTTTTTTTAAGCAGGTGATATTTGAAGATTGAGATTAGAGGCTGTGAAAGAAAGTATTTCAATCATTTGAGAAATTAAAAAGAGCAATCTTGATAAAACAGATGACAAATGTAAACTTCCCCTGTTCTTTAGTGCTATAAACAAACTCAGCACCCAGATTCCAGTGGTTCCGGATGTTCACTGTAGCAAATTCCTTAAGTGTTATGATTGATCAAAATAAGAAACTGCAACAGAGTTGCCACTCATGGGTAAAATTTGTCAATTTTCCAAGAGTGGCAGCTGGAAAACAGCTCCGGGCAGCAGCAGGCTCTGGCAACTCTTAAATTCCAGCTGGGGCGGCAGCCTCAGAAGCTAGCACAGTAATTAAAAATTATGATTTTGTTTTCCTCTACAACATACTCCTTAGATACTCACTGTAGGCAGCTCTATCTGAGATCCCATTGATAGCCATCTCCGTCCTAGCCTTGGATATCCCATGGAACACTGACAGCCTCCTGCAGTGAATGAGTCCTTTTTTTTTTCTCTTTAAATTTTTTTATTAGAGTATAGTTGACTTACAACTGGAATGGGTTGCCATACCCTCCAGAGGATCTCCCTGAGCCAGGGATCAAACCCTCGTCTCTTATATCTACCTACACTGGCAGATGGGTTCTTTACCACTAGCACCACTTGGGAAGCCCAGGTGATTGTGATAGTTTCAGGTGTACAGAAAAGTGAATCAGTTACACATACATATATATATATATGCACAATTGATATATATATATTAATTGGAATGTAAGTGCTTTAATATGTTATATTGGTTTCTCTCGTACAACAACATGAATCAATCATCAGTTCAGTTTGGTTCAGTCGCTCAGTTGTGTCCGACTCTTTGCGACCCCATGAATCACAGCACGCCAGGCCTCCCTGTCTATCACCAACTCCCGGAGGTCACTCAGACTCGCGTCCATGGAGTCAGTGATGCCATCCAGCCATCTCATCCTCTGTTGTCCCCTTCTCCTCCTGCCCCCAACCCCTCCCAGCATCAGGGTCTTTTCCAATGAGTCAACTCTTTGCATGAGGTGGCCAAAGTACTGGAGTTGCAGCCTTAGCATCATTCCTTCCAAAGAAATCCCAGGGTCGATCTTCAGAATGGACTGGTTGGATCTCCTTGCAGTCCAAGGGACTCTCAAGAGTCTTCTCCAACACCAGATTTGAAAAGCATCAGTTCTTCGGCACTCAGCCTTCTTCACAGTCCAACAACTCTCACATCCATACATGACCACAGGAAAAACCATAGCCTTGACTAGACAGACCTTAGTCGGCAGAGTAATGTCTTTGCTTTGAATATGCTATCTAGGTTGCTCATAACTTTTCTTCCAAGGAGTAAGCGTCTCTTAATTTCATGGCTGCAATCACCATCTGCAGTGATTTTGAAGCCCAAAAAAATAAAGTCTGACACTGTTTCCACTGTTTCTCCATCTATTTCCCATGAAGTGATGGGACCGAATGCCATGATCTTCGTTTTCTGAATGTTGAGCTTTAAGCCAACCTTTTCACTTTCCTCTTTCACTTTCATCAAGAGGCTTTTTAGTTCCTCTTCACTTTCTGCCGTAAGGGTGGTGTCATCTGCATATCTGAGGTTATTGATATTTCTCCCAGCAATCTTGATTCCAGCTTGTGTTTCTTCCAGTCCAGCGTTTCTCATGATGTACTCTGCATAGAAGTTAAATAAGCAGGGTGACAAGAATATATAAATCCCCTCCCTTTTGAGCCTCCCTTTTGAGCCTCCCTCCCACTCCTACCCTCCATTCCACTCCTCTAGATTATCACAGAGCACGGGGCTGGGCTCCCTGTGCTAGCTATTTTACACATGGTAGCATATATATATGTCAATGCTATCCTCTCTATTGGAGGTTTGTCTGATACCTGAAATCCCTCCTGGGTTGTTGGATGAAAGGAGCTAGGAAGTGCTAGGAACACAGGAGTGACTTGTACTAGTTTTGCCTCCTTTCAGAAAGAGATGGGAGGCAGCCAGCTTCGAGGGTGCTAAGTCTTTTCAGTCGTGTCTGACTCTGGGGACCCTATGAACTGTAGCCTGCAAGACTCCTCTGTCCATGGGATTCTCCTGGCAAGAATACTGGAGTGGGTTGTCGTGCCCTCCTCCAGAGGATCTTCCCAATCCAGGGACTGAACTCGAGTTTCTCATGTCTACCTGCACTGGCAAGTGGGTTCTTTACCACTAGCCCCACCTGGGAGGCCCAGAGGCAGCCAGACTTGTGTTCAAATGCCAGCTCTGCTCTCCCTACCCAGACAAACTTCACTTAAGCATTTTAAGGGCTCATGTCTTCATGTATAAAATCATAAACATGGATTCTGAGAGACCATGAGACTTAGTATGGTAAGAGAGCTTTTCTATGTAAAACTCTCCACTCAATGTCTAGCATAAGAAGTACACAGTGAAAGGGCAGAAGATGTAAGAAAAGGAAATTTAGGTGAATGAAAAAGATTTACGTCCTGGGCATGGACATTGCTATGGTAGGCTTAGTCAGCTACAACCGATACATTGATGATGGAAACCATCTTGAGCATCGTTACATATGATTAAAGCAGGTTTGCTCCTCTCAAAAACTTAGGGGAGTTATTTGGGGATCATGGAGAAGTTTCTAGATTTCCGGGCCTAGATTTCTGCTTCTGTCAAATGAGGAGTTTGCTGTAGTTAATGGGATTTTCAGATTGTGTTCTTCAGAGACTTAGGGTTGTTGGTCACCTGCAGAGGAGGAGGAGGAGCAAGGCAACAGAGCTGGTGGAAACACCTTCATACACAGGTCAGGAAAAAGCAGAAAGTTTTCTTTTCCTTTTCCTTTTTTGTGTGTGACTGTTCCACATGACTTGCAGTACTTTAGTTTCCCCAACCAGAGACTGAACCCAGGCCCCTTAGTAGCGAAAGCACAGAGTCCTAACCACTGGACCACCTGGGAACTCCCCATAATGTTTCTTTAAATTGTGAGTCCTATTTCTTCAACAAGGTTTGAATAGCACTGGCCTACATAATCACTGTAAGAGGAGTCTTTCATTTGAACCAATGATGAAATCTGTGGCACCCAGTTCCAAAGTTGCATGTTGAACCCCACGTTCCAAAAGCAGTACAAAAGTTTTTTTATTTTTTGGACTTGTTCTCTCTCTCTTTCTGTCAATCGTGGTTTTAATTTTTTATTTACTCATAGGCTCCTTTGGGCACCAGAGATATTCAAGGGTGAGTTGGACCCTCACAGACACCCAGGGTCCCTTCCCACTACTCAGCCTGCAGAGTATGCGTGCCTCCCCCCAACCCTCCCTGTATCCAGTCCACACCCCACTGTGAGGGAGGGGTTGTGAACGGCCACAGTGGTTGCTGGGTGGAGGAGAGGAGCAGGTGGTTAAGAGCAGGTTTCAGGGAGGCAGGGAAGTGGGAAGGCATGTGTGCTGAGGCTAACAGCCCCTGTCTTATGCTGCACTGTCCCATCAAACTTGACCCACAAAACTTCAATTCAGAGATCAGATTAATACAAATTTCAAGATGGTGTCCACAAAGCATTAAACCTCAAGGATGGGCTTCCTTCTAAATGTGGGTTCTTGTGCAAATGCATTGGTCACATGTCTCTGAAATTGACCCTGACTTTAATAACAGTTGAATATGAAAATTAAATCTCAAAATAATTATTCTAATATAGTGATTGGAGTACATTTTTGCAAGTGACTAGACTATAGACACATATATTGAGTTTTCTCTTTTATTCATTTATTCCTTTATTTACTTATTTATTTTTTTGGCCATGCTGTGTGGCATGCAAGATCTTAGTTCCCTGACCAGGGATGGAACTCCTGTTCCTTGTGATGGAAGTGTGGAGTCTTAACCACTGGACCTCTAGAGAATGCCCCTATATTGAGTTTTCCATGTATCGGTTGAGTATGGTTGTTGTGAAGAGGGTAAAGCAAAATGAAACACAATTCAACTAAAGACAAGTAACTATTAACAGTAAGAACAATTAGTATTGTTCGAAAAACTATTTATGGTACTTGTTAAGATTAATACAACCCTAAACATCCACATTCTGAATTTCATAGTTTTTCATGGTTATCTCTACAAAAATGTTATCTTTCTCCAAAATTTTCTCAGCTAACCACCTTCATATTGTTTTCCTGTTCTCACTAGGTGTTTGCTACCGTTTTCTTCTCTTTCTTCATTCTCATCCCTGGACTAAACAATATGCAACCTGGGTTCTGTCACTGTGCCCTGACCCATCCTTCCCCAGGAACACACATCAGTATAACTTTCTTTTGATCTATTGTTTGGTGCCCCCTCATTCATCTCCTGGTTGATAGGCTAATCATTAGAGTCCCATTTGCCTATGTATACATTTACCTTGAATACTCAAGGAGGAGGGAAACCCCAACTGCCCAAAGTACAAATACAGATACAATTGCAGAGAAGACTATTTTTCAAAACATGTCTTGGTTCAAGCAGTGCACATGCAACAACTCATATACGAGTACTAGTTATCTGCAAATAGGCTTATCAAATCTGTCCAAATGGGAATAGACATTTAAAGCTATTCCAAACTAGGAGATGTATTGGCTCTGACTCTAGATACACAGAATAAACAAACTTTGTTCAAACCAGTTCCAACTCAATACCAGCCTCAAGATTAAAGCCTAAATTGCTCACATGTCCCTCTGTCTGAATCACTAACAGACTTCTGTCAAAGTACATGCATTTTTGAGTTGTTTTTGAAGCATACTTTATATCATTTCCTGTTGGGCCAGCATCATTTGGCCCAACTGAAGACAGATCTGTTTGTTGATAAGCAGCCTGGTTTCTTTACATAGACTCATGTACATCCACAAAGTGTTGAAAAGTTGAATGCACGTTTTTTTTTTGGTTGCATTTTTTACATGAATTTGATTTTAATTTTTTAAAATAAGGCAATGTAGATATTAATAGAGCTTCATTTTACTAGCATGGAGAAGGAAATGACAACCTAGTCCAGTATCCTTGCCTAGGAAATCCTATGGGTAGCGGAGCCTGGCAGGTTACAGTCATGGGGTCGCAAAAAGTCAGACATGACTAAGGGACCTAACACTTTCACATTTTACTGGCATGATTTGAAAAAGTGTGAACATTTATGTAATTTAAAATGGGTGGGCCAAGTGATTAAGATAAATATTCGGGAAAATAACCACTCTTTACCAAGATTTGTTTTGCATTATTTTGAATTTTGGATATCACAATGTTTTCAGAAATATATCCTATTTATAACATAGGGTGGTTCTGTGTGAGTGTGTATTTTCTAAAAGAGCCTTTATTTACTATTGAATAACAAAATGAGAATTCCCAAAATATTTTTCATAGCACCTATTAAAGCTCTTCACTGGGTGGAAAAGAAAATAAAAATGATTGAGATTATGTACACATAGCCAAAAATTCT
>SJYQ01093898.1:690646-724783 GCA_006410935.1 Redunca redunca | reverse complement strand
GTCGCAAAGAGTCAGACACAACTGGGTGACTTCACTTTCTTTCTATAGTTCCTTTTGGAGAAGGAAATGGCAACCCACTCCAGTGTTCTTGCCTAGAGAGTCCCATGGACAGAGGGGCCTGGTGGGCTACAGTCTATGGGGTTGCAAAGAGTCGGACACGACTAAGCAACTAACATACACACACATTATATATTATATTATATCATTTGGCCACCTCATGCGAAAAGTTGACTCATTGGAAAGGACCCTGATGCTGGGAGGGATTGGGGGCAGGAGGAGAAGGGGACAACAGAGGAGGAGATGGCTGGATGGCATCACTGACTCGATGGACATGAGTTTGTGTAAACTCTGGGAGTTGGTGATGGACAGGGAGGCCTGGCACGCTGTGATTCATGGGGTTGCAAAGAGTCGGACATGACTGAGCAACTGAACTGAACTGAGCTGACTAATGATAATAATCAGTCCTATTTGCCAGTGTATACATTTACCTTGAATACTCAGGTAATATTTATTTTATAATATTGATAGTAATTAGTATATATTTTCATGAGAACATACATTCTTAGTTTTTAAAATTTGAAGGTTAGTCATACCCAGACACTTGCCAAATTATGAAAACTTACAGGCTCTTCCGTGGCAATAAGCATCAACATTTAGCAGTGCTGTCAGGATGTCTTCATGTGTGGCAAGCATGAAGAGAGGATGACTAAAGATCTTGTGAAACTCAAGCACTTTCTGCCTCCAGAGCAACTGGAGCAATTAGTCTGCAAAGCATTTAAGAAGACAAGGTTTGTGCGGCAACAGATGTAATTTCACTCTTCACCTTGAGTATTTTACCTGTGTATGGATGACTGAATATGTCATAGTTTATAAACTGCTACATCTCACACACAATTAAACAAGGAAATTGGCTTCTGCTGTGTTTAAAAAGAGATTTGTGGCTGCTGAGCCCTGACTCATCAGAAGAACCTCCAAGCTGTCTGTATTCTGTCTGTCCTACATGGGAAGAGCATAGGTTTGTCTATATTAGAATCTTAGATTTAAAGATTAAAGACTGGCAAGGTGACTTTGATACCTACAAGGCAGTATGATACAGAGATTCAGTGTATCGACTTTGGTATCACATTTTTTGTGTGTTCAGCCTTGACTCTGTCACTAATAACCGTGAGGCAATGAAAATCTCTTAACTTCTCTGTGTTTCTTCATCTATACAATGAAGATAATAGTACTATTAATACCTCACAGGGATCTTGTTTGTGTTAAGAGGACATGTGTGCATGATCAGTCATGTCTATCTCTTTGGGACCTGCTAAGAGAAAAGGGCTCAGCAAATAGTAAGCCTATAGCCAGTAGTAACCATTATAACACTGACTCGATGGACGCGAGTCTAAGTGAACTCCAGGAGCTGGTGATGGACAGGGAGGCCTGGTGTGCTATGATTCATGGGGTCGCAAAGAGTCGGACATGACTGAGCGACTGAACTGAACTGAACTTTTCATTTTCCTCTTTATTTGCTGTTAATTGACTGAGCACAAGGCAGGTCTCAAAAGGAATACAAAAGTCACTACAGTTACTTGTCTATTGTTTCCATACTAGTTCTTAATCCCTGAGAATAATCTCTGGGTACAAATTCATACAAGTTCCCTTCTTTTTTTTCTGAACACTTTTTCCAAAGTGTTACATGAAAGAAGCTTATGTGAAGAAGAAATCAATAAATATTTTATAAAGGATAGAGATGTGGCTCTTCAGAATTGTGTTTCTAATTGTAGATTCAGAAGTATAAACCATAACTTTGGTGTGAATTTCATGAAAATTGAGAGTTGATATTTCAAGGAGCAAATACATTGTATCAGAAAAAAAACACATTTTCCCCTTATTATCTTAGAGTACTGCATTTACTATTTTATTTTACATTTTATTTTCTTAATATTTTCTATATATTAGGGATGCTGGAGAAATATATTTGCAAGTGTTCAATACTAGTTAGTGGGCCATCAAAATGAGGTTCATCTTTAATACCATGAACCTTGTAACTAAAAGAAATAACCCATCCAGAGTTGCACAATTGATGACTACTTTGTATCAGTCAGTTGCCAGAGGCAAGAAACACTATTTTAAGCAGAAAAAATGAATAACGATTGCAACTAAAATTTTTACTGAGTACTCCCTGTGTACAAGGCTCCACTTAAGTATGTAATGTGTATGTTAGATCAAGTCCTCACAGCAGTCCTAGCAGTATGTGATTTCCTTACTTTACAGATGAAAAGCCTGGGGTTCAGAGATTTGCCCAAAGTAACATACTACTGATTAGCTGAGCTAGGATTTCAATCCAAATACTCTGGTCCCATAGGGTATGTATCTAACTACTATCCTCTCCTGGTTTCCCTGGTGGCTCAGACAGTAAAGAATCTGCCTGCAGTATAGGAGAACTGGCTTCAATCCCTGGTTTGGAAAGGCCCTGGAGAAGGGCACGGCTACCGAGTCCAGTATTCTTGCCTGGAGAATTTCATGGACAGAGGAGCCTGGTGGGCTATAGTCCATGGGGTCACAAAGTGTAGGACTTGACTGAGTGACTAACACTTTGACTTTTACTTCCTGCTTTAAGTACAGAGAATAAAATACTTAAAGGTTCTTTCCAAATTCCTGAAACAACTGGAAAAGCTGTGACTCTAGCATTGACTTCTAGGATAACATGGCAGAACTGACCTGCCAAGGAGATGGTTAACTCCAGCCTAGATATGAGCTGGAGAATTGGAAATAACGCCTGCCTTCAGAATAATAATGTCTCATGTCAAGAAACAAGTGACCAACTCTCAAATTATTATCTCCCTGAAACGTTGCCCTATCTACTACATTGCACAAGTGAAACGGGTGTCTCAAATCCTGTTGCCTTTCTCCATACTTCTATTTAGAAGTCAGTTTCATTGCCAATCACTGCACCCAACTGGCAGAACTTAAGTCACATCTGGAGCATCAACCCAGTTTTGCAGCCAATGAGCCTGGGAAAAATACCCAGAGAAGGGTGGAAAAGATGTCAAGCAAGCCAGTTTAAAAGATCATGCAAACATTTTAATAGAAGAATTTCTCCTTTGCTTCAGCATGTTCTCACTGTTTACATGAAACATTATTTCAAGTAAAGCAATGTGGATGCTTGTAAAATAGAAAGAGGAAGAAATTATTAGAGATCAAAATAAAATGTTTTGTTTCCCATTTCCTTTCGTGTTTCAGCACCATGTAACAGATAAAGATGCTTCAGGCTCACAGAAAGACACTGCAGCTCTTATAACTTAGATCTTCTGCATTTTTGATGCTGCTCTGACAGATCAACAATTTTGGCATGTAGGAATTCTGCAAATAAGCAAAACAAAGAAGAATGTGAAAGTTGGATGACATAAAAAGCAAACATTATGAAAACCCTTCAACTGTATTCTTGTCAAATGAAAAACATGGATTTCTGCTCTAAATCTATAGCTCTTGAAATCTGGTGTGCCTTTCTCTATTCTAGAAAGCTTTTAAATATGCAGATCTCTTGGGCTTCCCGAGATTTTTTTTCTTTGATTTTTAACTAAATTTTATTTTCATTGCTGAGTGTAGGTTTTCTTTAGTTGCAGAAACCAAGGCTACTCTCTTGTTGTGGAGTGTGGGCTCCAGTCATGTGGGCTTCAGTAGTTCTGGGGCCCCAGCTTAGCTGCCCAGGGATCACACTTGTGTCCTCTGCATTGGCAGGTGGACTCTTAACCACTGTGCCACTAGAGAAGTCCCCTTACTGAAGATTTAATGAACTGGAATCTCCAAGAATGTGGGCCTAAGAATCTGCATTTTAAAATGCCTCAAATCTTTAAGATTTTCGCTGCCTGAGCACCAGTGCAACAGCTGCTCTCTTGTTAAAAGTAATAGGTCATATTTTCAGGGAAGGAAATATCTGATGGTCATAGTGAAAAGAATATTACACAAACACACTTTTTTTTCTTAAAATGGATGTAAGTAAATATGGCAAATAAAAACAAAATGTGAACAAGTGGGAAGTAAGCTTATCTAGCAATTTAACATTTAGGTTTTATAACTTTGATAAAAAAGAGCACTTTCAAATAATGCTGTTCAGCTTGGTTTTTCTTCTCACATCAAGATAAAGTCATCTCCTACATGGGGAATAAAAAACAACTTTTTCCAGATTTCCTCTTCTGCACCTGCTCCTTTCAATGTGACACTTTTACTTGACTTGATTCTCACATTCAAGGGACTGTGTGTTTAATTCTGAGTTCTGAACGGCAAAAAGAAAAACATTTTTAATCAGAGGTATCCTTTCTGGAGCCAAGTGGAACATTTTTCTGGCTGTCATTGTAAACCACCCTCCCACCCTGTCCAGATGCCCCCAAAGACCTACAGTCCCAAGGAACAGGTAGCAGAAAGTGAATATAGGAGGGGAAAAAAAAAGCAGGAGAGATGACACAGAGAGATGCACTACACTTTCTCTGATGTAGGGGTCCTAGAAAAACCTTCAATTTGGCTTGGACTATTTTCCAGTATCCTTATGAATATCTCTTCAACAGTATCCAAAAGGCTTTCTAAAATTATATCCTAGACTTAACTCATGGTTTTCTAATACTCTTGAGCCTTATCTCAAGTCTCTATGCCAACAGATGACCCATTTTATTTTTAAAATTTTTTATTAATTAATTAATTTCTGGCTGTGCTGCATTTTTGTTGTGGCGTGCGGTGGGGGGGCGGGTCACTGTTGCAGCATGCGGCCTTCTCTAATTGTGGTATGTGGGTGTCATTGCCCCCACAGAACATGGAATCTTACTTCTCTGACCAGGGATGGAACCATGTCCCCTGCACTGGAAGGCAGATTCTTTACTACTGGGCCACCAGCGAAGTTCCCAAAGGACCCATTTTAGATATAGTTGCATAAATCGTAAGTATCATCATTGACATCCCCTGCTCACCTATTTAATGCCCATGGTCAGTCCATACCAGTCTAGTGGATTTTATACTCCATATGTCTCTTCCATATTTGTATTTTTATTCTCTGACTCTTAATTACAACACTCTTCTGAGCTATGATTATCCTCCACAGTAACTTCGGTAGCAAAATCCTGACTGGTTTCACTGCATTTGCTTCTTGACTCCCTCCAAAATCTATTCTTCCTCTACTAGGCAAAGTGACTTAACCAGGCATAACTTTGACCAATCATCTCCTTTGCCTTAAAACTGTCATCAGTGTTTCCCTGTTTCTTTTAGGGTAATGGAATGATTTGGTTATTGCTAAAACTAAGACAATCGTATGTGATTTGGCCAGCCACCATTACTTTTTGAAACTCACTGTCATCTTTCTCTCATTGAGCATCCCTATATAGGAAAACTTTCTTCAATTTTATATACTTTCTGTACTCACTCATGGGCTTCCCTGGTGACTCAGTGGTAAGGAATCTGCCTGCCAAAGCAGGAGATGTGGGTTTGATCCCTGGGTTGGGAAGATCCCCTAGAGGAGGAAATGGCAACCCACTCCAGTATTCTCACCTGGAGAACCCCATGGACAGAGGAACATACAGGCTACAGTATGTGGGGCTGCAGAGTCGGACACAAATTAGTGGTTAAACAACAATGCTCATGGTACTGGGTCCTCACACATTCTGTTCCATATGCCTTGAATCCTTTTCCCTCCCACTTGTCTCAGTTTACTTCTATATTCCTCTAGATGGCAATTCTGTTTCCACGGAGAAACAATTGAAAACACATTGATGTGCACTCACAGAACCATGGTTCTCACCACTACAGATGTTATCATAGCTGCTCTTTTCCATTCGTTTATGTGATGACTTAGTGTGTGTCTACCCACTAGGCAACTGTACTTATAAAGTCAAGGACTATGTTTTCCCGAGTGTTGGCACTATCTTTGGTATATAGCAGAAATTCAATAAATCATTAATATTTTCAATGAATAAAGGCAAAAATGGAGTTCTGGAAATGTGTAAAATTAAATTTTATATTTCACATCTCTCTTCAACAACTGTGCTAGATCCAAAACTCGGCTACAGAAAATGGATTCAGATGTTTTTTGTCATCATTATTCCACTTATCCCAGAAAATTTAGAAGATTCAGAATGATGGATCTCTGAGGATATGTTATGATAAAAAGCAAATATTCCAACTGTTCTTTGATTATGTCTGTACAATGCCAAACATCTGCATGAAAACATTAAAATTAGCTCTCCATATAATTCTAAATTTAATAAGTATCTGGCATTATAGAGACACATTGCCTGGGTTTTGCAAATTACATGAACCCAATATTCTCCGTGCTTGAAAGTTCTTTTCTGTCTAAAATGGTGAGTGATCCATTACCTTTGACTTTTCTTTTGTCCAGTGATTCAGAGAAAATAGAAGTGCCAGGTATTTCTATTAAATCTAACTTTTGCAACATCTCCAGCAAAAATATTGTTCCTATTTTGCAAATAAGAAAAATGAGGTTCAGGATCATATGGATAGCAAGAGTCATGGCTAGCATGGCATTTAAGTATATTTGATTCCAAGACTTATGTCAGTTTCTTCTCTTTAATACCACAAACCACCTCTTGACTTTTCAGGGAAGAGAAAAAAAAAAATAAACAAAAAGTAATCATAATTTAAGAAAAGTAGATTATCTCTCTCTCTCTAAATGCATTTCCTAGCTCAGAAGATTCATGGAAATTATAATTTCTTTGTCCACTAGTTTCCTAATCCCCAGGCCATAGGTTCCATAAGGGCAAGTAATCTTAGCTGTCTTGAACAAAAGGAGGCGTCATCTGCCCCAGAAAGTTAAAGTGTTAGTCATTCAGTCATCTCTGACTCTTTGCAATTGTAGCTTACCAGGTTCCTCTGTCCATGGAATTCTCTAGGCAAGAACACTGGAGTGGGTAGCTAGCTATTCCCTTCTCCAGGGGATCTTCCCAACCCACGGATAGAACCCAGGTGTCCTGCATTGCAGAGAGATCCTTTACCATCTGAGCAACCAGAGAAGCCCCACAAAGTATCATCAAATTATTTGCCCTGAAGATCTCTGGAGTGACTCATGGAAATATATCAGTTACTTGTAGGGAGCCATCACTCTTGTTCTCAGAAATCCTCCTTTGTTTATTTATTTTAAAAATATATATATATATTTTGCAGACAGTAAAGCATCTGTCTACAATGCGGGAGACCTGGGTTCCATCCCTGGGTTGGGAAGATCCCCTGGAGAAGGAAATGGCAATCCACTCCAGGACTATTGCCTGGAAAATCCCATGGACAGAGGAGCCTGGTAGGCTATAGCCCATGGGGTCGCAAAGAGTCAGACACGACTGAGCGACTTCACTTCACTTTACTTTTATAGTCTTTATTGAACTTGTTACTATATTGTTTCTGTTTTTATGTTTTTTTTGGCCCCAAGGCATGTGGAATCTTAGCTCCCCAACCAGGTATAGAAACCATACCCCCTTCATTGGAAGGCTAAGTCTAAACCACCTACCCCCAGGGAAGTCCCCAGAAACCCTCCTTTAAACTACTGATATACAAGAATAAATCTGTGAAACCTTTAGAATGTGGGCTAAACTTTTCTGAGGATGATTTACTGAAGACACCACTATCTTTCAAGAGAAGGCAGCAAACTGCCAGCGGTCAGGAAGCCCAGCTTCCAGCCATGCTATTTGTGAACACATTTGTTGAGAGGGAACTCACCTACTAGCTAGTAAGACTCCTTCAAATTACAAGTGAGGAAAGTGAGAATCAGAGAGGGAGGAGCTGTTCCCAAGCTCACACAGAAAGTCCTACCATTTCTACCATCGAAGTCCCTTTTAACACGAAAACATATTCTTCAGCAAATAATTAGCAAGAAATAAATCCTCAGCTCCCCATTTATGCTGACCACCATTCCCCAAGAAACAGACCTCTGCGGTCTGCAAAATGCACTCCCTTCTTTTTCAGTTCCAAAGTTCTTTCACAAAGGACCAAATTTATGATGGCATGTGAGCTGATATTAGATTAAAAAACAAGTGTCCAACAGAATGTGTGTATGCAACAGATTTAATTTAAAAAGGGCCAAGTTGATCCATTGACAATTTTTATGACAAATAACTCATTTTTCACCTTCCTCTGGGCCCCAGAAAATATATTTCAATAACATTTGCAAGTTCTGCCATGACAGAGGCCAAGAGAAGCTTCAGTGTTGACTCCTTTGGCAGAGAGCTCCCACTGAGATCTTGAGACCTATTTCCAGCTCCTTGGAGGGCTGTTTCCCTGACTTGAATGCATCTGCCTCATGTGTATAGCAGCTTGAAGATATTATGGAGGCACCCAGCCAGAAGGTATCCCAAAGACTTATTCCAGGTTTAGATGACAATGACAGAAGACCTCGAACACCCTGTGGAGACAACCACCTGCAAAACTCTACTTCTTAGGTGGGAGTCAAAGTTTAGGCCCTCCTGCAATTCATCAATTGCCCTCATCAATTCAGACTGCAAAATTATCACTTCACAAACTTCAAGCACAGAAACTAGGGACTGTATTAACTGTTCAGTGTGACAAGAGTACCAGGAGCTCATACACATAGGTGCGTGTACTTAGTCCTATCTGACTCTTTGTGACCCCATGGACTGCAGCCCACCAGGCTTCTCTGTCCAGGAATGCTCCATGCAAGAATACTTGTGAGTTTCCATTTCCTACTCCAGGGGATATTCCTGATCCAGAGAGAGAACCGGCGTCTCCTGCATTGGCAGGCGGATTCTTCACTATTGCACCACCTGGGAAGGCCATAACTCTTTCTATACATAGGTGGAGGCTCTCTACTGTTGTGGTTCCCAGCAGGGGTGATTTTATCCTCCTGGGGAACCTTTAGCAATGCCCAGAAGGATTTTTGGTTATTATGACTGGGAATGAGGGTGATACCGGCATCTAGTGAATAGAGGCCAGAGAAGCTGCTAAACTTTGCACAGGGCACAGGACAGCCTGCTACAACAAAGACTTACCTGGTTCAAGCAGCTGATAGCAAGAAGGACTCGAGTAGTGAGTTTCCAAGTGTGTTCTGAGGATCACTGAATAAGACTCCCTGAGGTGAAGGATGATAACCTGCACTTTGAAATTAGCATGCCGTGTGATTTTCTACCCACACTGAAGATGGAAAATTATTGTCCTAGAAGTTAGCAAGACCCATGCCAGCAAAAACATGGCTAAGGAATGAAGTTGTACGTGCCAATCATGAACATTCAAGTCACCGTAATTTCTTCCCACCCCAAATGGTAGGCAGTAAAGGCAAGTGTAGTGCATCTGTCTCTGTTTGGAGTCTCTGCCAAAACACTACTTCAGTGCCCAGAGTAGGATGAGATGAGAAATGTGGCTAGAGTCCAGTATTTAAGGCACTCTCTCTTAAGTTCATGCAAGTGCAGAATTAGCTCATATAATAAGAATATTGGGTTTCCACAGTGGCTCAGAGGTAAAGAGCAGCAGTAGGGTCAGTCACTCAGTCATGTCTGACTCTTTGAGAACAAATAACCTGTAGCCCGCCAGGCTTCTCTGGCCACATGATTCTCCAGGCAGGAATACTGGAATGGCTTGCCATATCCTTCTCCAGGAGATCTTCCTGAGCTGGAGATCGAACCCAGTTCTCCGGCATCGCAGGCAGGTTCTTTACTGTTTGAACTACAGTTCAGTTCAGTCCCTCAGTCGTGTCCGACTCTTTGCGACCCCATGGATCACAGCACGCCAGTCCTCCCTGTCCATCACCAACTCCCGGAGGTCACTCAGACTCACGTCCACTGAGTCCGTGATGCCATCCAGCCATCTCATCCTCTGTCGTCCCCTTCTCCTCCTGCCCCCAATCCCTCCCAGCATCAGAGTCTTTTCCAATCAGTCAACTCTTCACGTGAGATGGCCAAAGTACTGGAGTTTCAGCTTTAGCATCAGTCCTTCCAAAGAAATCCCAGGGCTCATCTCCTTCAGAATGGACTGGTTGGATCTCCTTGCAGTCCAAGGGACTCTCAAGAGTCTTCTCCAACACCACAGTTCAAAAGCATCAATTCTTCAGCACTCAGCCTTCTTCACAGTCCAACTCTCACATCCATGCATGACCACTGGAAAAACCATAGCCTTCACTAGATGGACCTTAGTCGGCAAAGTAGTCTCTGCTTTTTAATATACTATCTAGGTTGGTCATAACTTTTCTTCCAAGGAGTAAGTGTCTTTTAATTTCATTGCTGCAATCACCATCTGCAGTGATTTTGGAGCCCAAAAAAATAAAGTCTGACACTGTTTCCACTGTTTCCCCATCTATTTCCCATGAAGTGATGGGACCAGATGCCATGATCTTCATTTTCTAAATGTTGAGCTTTAAGCCAACTTTTTCACTCTCCTCTTTCACTTTCAAGAGGTTTTTTAGTTCCTCTTTACTTTCTGCCATAAGGGTGGTGTCATCTGCATATCTGAGGTTATTGATATTTCTCCCGGCAATCTTGATTCCAGCTTGTGTTTCTTCCAGTCCAGCGTTTCTCATGATGTACTCTGCACTGAAGTTAAATAAGCAGGGTGACAATACACAGCCTTGACGTACTCCTTTTCCTATTTGGAACCAGTCTGTTGTTCCATGTCCAGTTCTAACTGCTGCTTCCTGACCTGCATATAGATTTCTCAAGAGGCAGGTCAGGTGGTCTTGTATTCCCATCTCTTTCAGAATTTTCCACAGTTTATTGTGATCCACACAGTCAAAGGCTTTGGCATAGTCAATAAAGCAGAAATAGATGTTTTTCTGGAACTCTCTTGCTTTTTCCATGATCCAGCGGATGTTGGCAATTTTATCTCCGGTTCCTCTGCTTTTTCTAAAACCAGCTTGAACATCTGGAAGTTCACAGTTCACATATTGCTGAAGCCTGGCTTGGAGAATTTTGAGCAAGCATAACTTTACTAGCATGTGAGATGAGTGCAATTGTGCAGTAGTTTGAGCATTCTTTGGCATTGCCTTTCTTTGGAATTGGAATGAAAAGTGACATTTTCCAGTCCTGTGGCCACTGCTGAGTTTTCCAAATTTGCTGGCATATTGAGTGCAACACTTTCACAGCATCATCTTTCAGGATTTGAAAGAGCTCAACTGGAATACCATCACCTCCACTAGCTTTGTTCATAGCAATGCTTTCCAAGGCCCACTTGACTTCACATTCCAGGATGTCTGGCTCTAGGTTAGTGATCACACCATCATGATTATCTGGGTCGTGAAGATCTTTTTTATACAGTTCTTCTGTGTATTCTTGCCACCTCTTCTTCATATCTTCTGCTTCTGTTAGGTCCATACCATTTCTGTCCTTTATCGAGCCCATCTTTGCATGAAATGTTCCCTTGGTATCTCTAATTTTCTTGAAGAGATCTCTAGTCTTTCCCATTCTGTTCTTTTCCTCTATTTCTTTGCATTGATCTACAGGGAAGCTCAAATAACTTGGCAAGTCCCTTCTAATTTGTGAGAGTTGCCAGGACTTGCTTACATGTCCAGGTTGCTGCATTTGCTCTAGTGTGAATGAGTGGAAGTCACTCAGTCATGTCCAACTTTTTGTGACCCCGTTGACTATAGCCTGCCAGGCTCCCTCTGTCCATGCAATTCTCCAGGCCAGAACACTGGAATGGGTTACCATTTCCTCCTCCAGGGGATAGTCCCAAATCAGTTATCAAACCCAGGTCTCCCACATTTCAGGTGGATTCTTCACCTTCTGAGCCACCAGGGAAGCCCTAGCAGTGAAGAATCCAGCTGCAAGTAAGGAGCTGCAGGAGATGTGAGTTCGATCCCTAGGTTGGGAAGATCTCTGGGAGGAAGGCATGGGAACCAACTCCAGTTTTCTGGCCTGGAAAATCCCATGGACAGAGGAGCCAGGCAAGCAACAGCCCATAGGGTCACAAATAGTCAGACATGACCAAAGCAACTTATCACACACACATGCACAGTTCAGTTCAATTCAGTCACTCAGTCATGTCAAACTCTTTGTGACCCCATGGACTGCAGCATGCCAGGCCTCCCTGTCTATCGCCAACTCCCAGAGTTTACTCACCCTCATGTCCATTGAGTTGATGATGCCATCCAGCCATCTCATCCTCTGTCACCCCCTTCTCCTCCTGCCTTCAATCTTTCCCAGCATCAGGGTCTTTTCAAATGAGTCAGTTCTTTGCATTAGGTGGCCAAGGTATTGGAGTTTCAACTTCAGCATCAGTCCTTGCAATGAATATTCGGGACTGATTTCTTTTGGGATGGACTGGCATCCATCCTAAATGGATCTCCTTGCAGTCCAAGGGACTCTCAAGAGTCTTCTCCAATACCACAGTTCAAAAGCATCATCTCTGGTGCTCAGCTTTCTTTATGGTCCAACTCTCACATCCATACATGACTACTGGAAAAACCATAGCTTTGACTAGACGGACCTTTGTTGGCAAAGTAATGTCTTTGCTTTTTAATATGTTGTCTAAGTTGGTCATAACTTTTCTTCCACACAAGAGCACTGGTAATAAGTTTTCTTCCACATGCATAAGAACATTGCAATAACCTATAGTGACTGTCTTCTTAAATTTTGTGCCCTAGGTAACTCATGCCTGTCTTTGTATTCATGTGGCTCTGCTTCTGATCCTTATCTTCAGTTCATGGATTCATTCATATATTCATATATTATGCATTTATTATTATGCATATATTTATTGAGTAAATATCTACCTATTTACCTGTTTATCTATTAACAGCCTGTGTGATCTAGAATTACACATGTTTAAAATTGTGCTATGTGTATCTTCTTTTTAGGTTCCTGTGGTCATATTGTTTAATATCAATTGATGGTAATGAGCAAACATCATTGGAGAATTTTCTAGATGCCATATAACATCTGTAGTATGATGAAAGTTTCAGACATAAATACAAATGTATAGATTAATCAAACAATTATCAGAGGTGATAAGCGATTGATGCTGAGATGAAATATACAGAGTGGGTCTAATTTAGGTGATGGCATCACTGACTCAATGGATATGAGTTTGAGCAAACTAGGGGAGATGGTGAAGGACAGGGAAGCCTAGCATGCCACAGTCCACCAGGTTGCAAAGAGTCAGACACGACTTAGTGACTGAACCGAACTGAACTAGTTTAGGTAGTGTGGTCAGGAGAGAAGTTTAAGAAGAGATTTTCAAGAGGAAACCTGAAGAGTGAGTAGGTATAAACTGTATAAACAATATAGAAAAGAATGTTAGAGAGTCAGACATGTTTATTAAAAGCACAGGGTTGGGAAGATCTAGGCAAGTTTGATGGGCTAAAAGTGGGCCACTCTGCCTAAAAAGTGGTTGGAAAGTTTGGAGAGAGAGGCAGATCATGAAGGACTTTGAAGACCATTGCCAGGTCTTTCCATTTATTTCAGATGTAAAGGAAAGTTACAGACAGGCTTTAAGCCAGAGAGTGGTATGATACAATTTATTTTTCAAAAAGAGCATATCCCTTGCCCATTGTCTAGTGACTCAGCTTCCCTAAACTTGTTCCCAGGAATTTTCTAAAAACTTTGATTCTTACACCCACATGGCTCTTTTCCTTCCTGGTTACCTCAGTTAGAATATCTTCTGGAGTTGGGGTCCTGTAGGAGCCAGTCCTGAGATTCAGATATGACTTTGTAAGGAGTCAGGGTCTCCCAGGTAGCCATGGGTTGATTACCTAGGGCTAGAAAGCTTGAAAAGTGGTGGGGGCAGGGGGCTGTCAATGACTTAGATGAGAGATAGTCAGTGATGTCACATCAGGCCTGGAAGAGGTCCGAATGATTCTCGTTTCCTGGCCTAATCCCATGCGTGTTGGAAGCTGTGCAGTGTGTAGGAGCAGAAGCTGAATCAACTGTTTAAAGGAAGTTCATTGTTTTATACAAAGTGGAAGTGTTAGTCACTCAGTCATGTCCAACTCTTTGCAACCCCATGGACTGGAGCCCACCAGGCTCCTCTGTCCATGGGATTTCCCAGGCAAGAATACTGGACTGGGTTGTCATTTTCTTCTCCAGGGCATCTTCTGACCCAGGAATAGGAACCAGGTCTCCTGCACTGCAGGTGGATTCAGCCACCAGGGAAGCCCTTTGCAACACAGATGCACAACTAATGCACAGCCATCAGGCCTGGGTGACAAAAACACGGAGAGGGGAAAAGTAGGTGGAGGTTTTGTGATGCTGGAAGTTTACACAGTTGGGATGCACCCTTTGAAGAAAATGAATACAAATTGTCAGTACAAAGTAAGAGAAGAAATATTTATGAGAAAAAAGAGCCGCAGTGAGTTATAGCATGTAAAAAGCTGATAAACACTATAAACACTATCCAAAAAGCCACAAAAATATTTTAATTACTTGTCACATCTCTCCCTTTTTTAAATGTACTTGTTTTCCTTCCATATACATGCATTTTTAAAGGTTACACTATGTTTGCAGTTAATACAAAACATTGTCTATGTTCCTGTGTTATACAATTATAACTCTATAGCCTGTCTTATACCCAATAGTTTTTATAATTTCTTTTTAAAAATGTTCATTGGCTACATACTCGTTTATTGCCACCTATACATACAGCAATATTTTTGTGATTTTTTAATAGAATAAATAGAAAGATAATCCGAGCATTGTAACTTCACTTACAAACATATTAGCTTTTTATTGTAGTTTTCAGAATTGTGCCCTTATGAAAGGAATTTTGATAAAATTCACATTTGTGCTTTACATCAAAACAAAAGCGTAGAGTACATTTAAAGCTACCTATGCTACATCATCAAGTATGTTTTTGACAAAAGAGAACTTCCATTTTCTCTAGACTTTGATGTAAACTAAATCTTTTACTTGCAATTTTACACATTGAAAAAATGGTAAAATTTTTCACAACTAGCTCCTGGCTCAAACATTTCAAACATGCTTCTTCCTCCCCTCTAGCCATATAATTCTAGTCCTGGATGCCAGAGGACCTATTAATATCACATTAAGTCATCTAGCCTTCAACTTTATGTCAAATGCTGTATCAGGCAGCATGTGGGACAGAAGAATTTTTAGAAGCCATCTCTACACTGGGTGGTTAAAAATGCATTAATTATAACAGAAGTAACTGCAAATTGGGCTTCCCTGGTGGCTCAGTGGTAAGAGAATCTGCCTGCAATGGAGACCCAGGTTCGATCCCTAGGTTGTGAAGGTGCCTTGGAAAAGGGAATGGCAACCTACTCCAGTATTCTTGCCTGGAGAATTCCATGAACAAAGGACCCTGGCAAGGTACAGTCCTTGGGGTCACAAAGAGTCAGACATGACTGAATGACTGAGCACACACACACACACAGCTACAAACTACATACACATATTATAAATCCAAACTAAGGAGTCCTCCAATTCAACTCTCCCTTAGCTGGATCCTCAAAATATCTTTGCCATTTCAACACTACTAGGTACAAGAATATATATGACAGAAGGGTAGAAAAAAGAGATAGCAGTCTTAACTAATTGCAGTTTAAATCTATCCTGCCACTGTTATAAATCATAGAATCATGTGAACATATTGCTAGGGTCCCTCATGGTATCCTGGAGTACTTCCACCTCTGGGTGGGAAAGAAAGGCATTTACCCCTTTTCTGCAGAAAACAGAGTATTTTTCCAGTCCTAAGAAACCTTAAAGGAGCAGAGCATAATTCTGAACTCTCTAAGATGTCAAAATTTTGGAAGAGCTGGGAAATGGTATTCTTGATACAGCTAACAGCATTTCTCAGAAGTATGAGGTAGTACCTCATACTCTCCTAAAGTCATAGCTTCATCGGTAGGTTGGGCAGAGGTCAGGGGAAGGTGGTGCTACCATGGAAGGACATGAGTCATGGGAAGATTATAAGCAATGATGAGAACCCCCATCAGGGCTTTCCCAGAAAGTACTGGGGAGCGATCTTTTGTCCTGATCTGTAAAATATACGTTATTTCTATTAATATCACCACTTTATTTCCAAATCCCCAAACCAATCTACACCAGGTATCAAATGGATTTAGACAATGAGGTATGCCAGGATATCTCACCTACAACAACACATTAATGATGCAGCATGAGCCCACGGGGCTTCGACGGTGGCTCAGATGGTAAAGCGTCTGCCTGCAATGCGGGAGACCCAGATTTGATCCCTGGGTTGGGAAGATCCCCTGGGGAAGTAAATGGAAACCCACTCCAGTACTCTTGCCTGAAAAATTCCATGGACAGAGGAGCCTGGTGGCTACAGTGCATGGGGTCGCAAAGAGTCCAACATGACCGAGCAACTTCAGTTGTTTTTTTTTTTTTTTTTATGAACCCAGGTGGCATTAGTGGTAAAGAACCCACCTGCCAATGCAGGAGATGCAGGAGGCAGGTTCTATCCCTGGATGAGGAATATCCCCTGGAGAAGGAAATGGTAACCCCTTCCAGTATTCTTGTCTGGAGAATCCCATGGACGGAGAAGCCTGGCAGGCTACAGTCCATGGCATCGCAAAGAGTCAGACAAGACTGAAGCAACTTAGCAGGCATGCACGCACACATGAACCAGAGGCTGTTCTTTGAATCCAATCACCTCTTGAGGGGCAATCAGGCATCTGAGCAATGTTGACCTTGGCAAAATATCAAACTAAGACTCAAGCAAGGGGCTTGCAACTGTGGTCTTATATATGACTCTGTCTTCATTTCCAGACATCAAAACTACAAGAATGCGTGACCTTTTTTTTTTTTTTTTTTTTTTAAGGTATAGTACAAGAAACAATTGTGTGGTCAAGTGTGTCCCATCTGAATCTCCTGGGAATATAACAGCTACAGCTCTTATCCAGAGAGGCTCTTACTACCCATCTCTTACCGCCATCACCATCTTCTCAGCACCTGCCAATAAAACACAGTTTTGATACACCCTCCATCCCTAAAAATTCAACTATTTCATGCATTGAAAACGATTCTTCAAAACTTGTATTCTGCCAACAAATTTGCCCTGAGGGGAGGCATGGCAACTCGCCTGGAGAATCCCCACGGACAGGGGAGCCTGGTGGGCCACAGTCCATAGGGTCACAAAGAGTATGATACAACTGAAGTGACTTAGTATGCTCACACATAACCAATTTGCATCCATTGTCATTATTTACCAAGGGGTTCCCCCGATGGCTCAGCAGGTAAAGAATCTGCCTGCAGCACAAGAGACGCAGGAGACACGGGTTCAGTTCCTGGGTTGGCAAGATCCCCTGGAGGAGGAAATGGCAATCCACTGCAGTATTCTTGCCTGGAAAATTCCATGGACAGAGGAACCTCGCAGGCTCTGATCCAAGGGATCACGTAGAGTCAGACATGACTAAGCACATGGCACTTACTCCAATGATAGCCATTTTGTCATAGACTAGCCCTGTGCCTTCAGCCACTTGCCATTTCCTTGGACTAAAAATCAGATCTGTACTCATATAATCACAGAGGGTATCCCTGCGAGAATAAGGAGGCAAATAAGAGTGAAAGAAAAAAAAATCATAGCAAGGAATTTTTTTCCTTTGTATAGAACTGTGGTCTCATATTTTTTCTTTCCCACCAGACAGGCTTAGTTTAGTATATAGCATGGGTCAGTCAACTTACCTACATGATATCTTTTGATTGTCAGGACATCATTGCTAAGTAAGCATTATTATTATGTTGTTGTTGTTTAATTGCTAAGAAGTGTACAACTCTTTTGAGACCTCATGGACTGTAGCCTGCAAGGCTCCTCTGTCCTTGGGATTCTCCAGGCAAGAAGACTGACGTGGGTTGCCATTCCCTTCTCCAGGGGATCTTCCCTACCCAGGGATTGAATCCAGGTCTCCTGCATTGCAGGTAGATCCTTTACCATCTGAGCCACTATAGAAGTCCCTTTTCCTTACCGCAATCACTTCAAAAATGCAAAAACTAATGATCAATGATATTAAGAAGAAAAAATGATTACCTAGTAGCTTAATAGTCATGAAGCTGAGATTCTAACCCAGATCTTTCACCTCTAGGGCTTCATACACACTGTAGCCTCTGGATTTTTCTTCTAAGAGAACTCAGTCATGTTCAGTGGTAGGACTGTTGACTTTTTATGTTGGCCAAGGGCAGGAAAAACATTGAAAAAAATTTCAACTGAAAAGCACATATATAAATAAATAATTTTCCTGCTTCCTTCTGAGCCGCATACTGCTAGCACTTTCCCATTTCTTTAAAGAGTCCTTTCAAAAGCAGAAGTATGTGAAATAATAAAAATTCCATAAAAATATACAATTTTAAGCTACCATTTATTTCTTAAGGACTTACTGAGTACTCTAGGCCCTTGAAAAGTATTTTTCAAAACAACCCCATGGAGTAAACATGATCCATTATAGAAGAACAAAGAATTGAGGTTTAGAAAGTTTAAGTGGCTTGTGCTAGACAGCTAGAAAGAGGCTGAGAAAGTGAATTAACACCTGTTGGACCCCCAAATTCATGCTCTGAATGATTACATTGAACCTTCTCACATTTGTTAAAATAAGAGTCCTGCAGGTCTTGCATAGTAATTCATTTTAAGCCAACTTAGAAACCAAAGCACTGCTCTTTTTGTTCACCTCCCAAGTACTGCTTAGTGCAGTTTAGTCTGAGCATGGTCTTTGGAGCTAGATAACTCGAGTTTAACTCCCAGATATATCACTTAGTAGATGTGCGAACTTAGGTAACTTAATTAACCTCTTTGCCTCAGAGTTTTATAATCTGCAAAATGGACACAGTTCTAATACGTACATCATAAGTTATTGGGAGGATTAAATGATTTAACCTGTATAAAACACAGAAGAATGTATGATGCATAGTATGCAATATGTTACTATTTGTATTATTGGTGCATTTGTATAATATGATACACAGTATTATATTAGTATTTATAAAAAGAAAATGAGATCATAGTGAGTACTTTGCTAATGTTTTCATACAAGAATCTATGATAGATACAGAGGAAGGTCTGACTTCTTATGTTTGTCTTCACCTCTTCCTGGTACTATCTACTCCAGCCATGGCTTCAGCAATAGCTTGGTTTAGGTGTAGCCTGATCACATCTCCCACAGCTGCATCTCACATTTCTCACCTTCTGCCGGACGCTATCGTGTGGCTCCTCTATCTGCTTCCACGTCTGGAGGGGTGAGTGAAGCATCTCCCTGGGTGGCAACCCTTGACCAATGTAAAATGGGAGCCAGTAGATAAATGCCTACAGCTCAGACAGTGAAGCATATGCCTGCAATGCAGGAGATCCAGGTTTGATCCCTGAGTCAAGGAACATTCCCTGGAGAAGGAAATGGCAACCCACTCCAACACTCTTGCCTGGAAAATCCCATGGACGGAGGAGCCTGGTAGGCTGTGGTCCATGGAGTCCCAAAGAGTTGGACACGACTGAGCAACTTTATTTCTTCATCTTTCAGGTGACCATTCGATTGTTTCAAATAGGCCTTTGGTGTATGTGTGTGTTGGGGTGGGGTGAGGGGTGGAACTGGGAGATGGCAGTGAATTAAGTCCTAGGAATAAGTGAGCCAAGCTTCTAGGACCTCATAATGGGATGTAAGTTTCCATGCTGCCCTAGAAGAGTCCCATATTCTTGGTGCCAACATGTTTTCCCACTCCATCTCATGTATAACATGGTGCTAAGTAAAGCAGAACAGCAGAGAAATAAAACCCTCTGCATCACATATCACACAGATGGGATCTTGTTTGCCTTGGCCTAATATAACCTGAGTAATTTGCCTGCAGTAAGAAATTAACCCAATTTGACAAAGTGTGATGCCTGAGAAATCAGCAGATGTGGGCTCTAATTCCACATCTATGTTTAATTAGTTCTGTAGCCCTTGGAAATATGCTAAACCACATAAGTCCCAACTATCCTATTGCAGCAATGGGAGATATTACTTGATGATTATTTTAG
This sequence comes from Redunca redunca, assembly GCA_006410935.1. NCBI lineage: Eukaryota > Metazoa > Chordata > Mammalia > Artiodactyla > Bovidae > Redunca > Redunca redunca. Next base: position 704,890 of record SJYQ01093898.1, on the reverse strand, counting down.
AGACTTTCTCATAAAATTAAAACTCTGATTTTCAAGGGCTTTCAACAGTTATTGACACTGTACATATTATTTGGAGCATATAATGAAAATAGATCTAAGATTATTAAACATTTTATAATCTATGGTATTTGAAACAGACCTAATGATACTTTTATGCACTATAATATTTTATTCACAATAATACTTTTACTTAAATGTTTGCAAATAATATTAAGACAAGATAAATTTATCATACTTAAAGGTAAAAATAATCTAACCATTATTCACATGACAAATAGACTACATTTGAAAAATACGTTTTATACAGCATCCTTGTAATTTAATTATCACAACACTCCCATTTGAACAATACTATTAATAATTCTTATTTGGGAAACAGGTGAATTCAAAGAGCCTCTAAAGTTTTCTTTCATCTAGCTACATGGTAAATTACTGGTAGACACAGAATTTTCCATTAAGGAAATTATCTTTCTAAAAACTGGTTTTCACAGGGAGCCCAGCTTGTCACTCTGACGACCTAGAGGGTTGGGATGGGAGGTGGGAGGAAGGCTCAAGAGGGAGGGATATATATATATACACATATATATATATAAAATTATGATTGATTTGCATTGCTGTAGAGCAGAAACCAATACAACAGTGTAAAGCAATTATCATCTAATTCAAAAATAAAAAACAAAATTTTGATTTTCTACTGGAACCATACAAAGTAAAAACAAACATTGAAGATGAGTGATAAAAACTGGTTAACTATATAAATAAAGAGAAATATTAATATGATGGGGAAACCTTCTGGTTTTGTTAAAAGTTCCATCCTTCTTGACTATACAGAAAAATCCTGAGGTCACAAGTAAGTGTCTTATGTAATGATTTGTATTCACACTCTGGACTTAACACAGTAACCACTAATTATTTTATTTTATTTTTGATGTGGACCAATTTTTATAGTATTTATAGAATTTGTTACACTATTACTTCTGTTTTTATGTTTTTGGCCACAAGGCATGAGGAATCTTAGTTCCTTGACCAGGGATCAACCTGCACCTCCTGCAATGGAAGGTGAAGTCTTTCTTAATCACTAGACCTCCAGGGAAATCCCATCACTCAATTATTAATCACTGGATATATGAACAATTGTATGATAAATTGGGACTGAGAATTAGAAACAAATTTATTTCCTGTAGGATCCTTCCATAACTCCCCACCCCCAGGTAGGACAAGATGCTTCTCTGTCCTACAAATGCCAAGGTCATTACAATATTAAATCACAGAATACTGGAGTCTCTCTATGTGGCCATATGTCGATAGCTTGTGACTTATATGAACGGCAGCACTGAGTTTTAATTAACTTTGTCCTGTGTCCTTAGCATGGGGTTGATACAAGGAATATGTGTTGATTCAACAAATGGATGAAAGAATTTGGAAGCAAGAGAAAAATTCAGTAATTTTGGATTTATTAACATTATGGTGTTATTTGAAGCTGGAAAAGAGTAGTGACATAAAAAAGGAACTAGACCCTTGAGGATGCTTACAGCTGCCAGTGCAATGGAAAAGAGAGTGTAAGAGAAGAATAACTGAAGATCAACTGGAAGAATGAGAAAAATGTGAGATTGAGTAAATAAAGAAGAAAGCGCCAGAACTTCCCTGGTAATCCAGAGGTTAAGAATTCACCATGTAATGCAGGGGAGCCAGGTTCAATCCCTGGTTGGAGAACTAAGATCCCACATGCTGTGAAGCAGCTATACCACAACCAGAGACTCTGAGTGTCATAGCCAAATAAATAAATAAATAGATTTTTTTTTTTAAAGAAGAAAGTGGCAAACCACTCTTATGGTCTTTACATGTTGTTGTTGTTTAGTCACTAAGTCGTGTCTTACTCTTTTGCAGCCCCATAGACTGTAGCCCATCAGACTTCTCTGTCCATGGGATTTCCCAGGCAAGAACACTGGAGTGAGTTACCATTTCCTTCTCCAGGAGATCTTCTCAACCCAGGGATAGAACCTACATTTCCTGCATTTGCAGGGAGATTCTTTACCACTGAACCACCTGGGAAGCCCAGTCTTTCTGTGATGATGTATTTATTGCATGTCATACAAGATTTACGTGTAGCATGGATATTCAGAGTGCCACCTTATGTTATTTAACTTTAGTTTGGAACTGTGTCATCAGAGCCACTGTCTCAGAGAACCTGAGACAAGTGAAGCTCTGAAAACAGTAACATTGGGTACGGAATTTCTAATCCTTGTGTGGGCTGGAACAAATTAGCTTGAAGTTGCCTCAGTTTTGTTTGCATGGTGAAAACATTGCCACCTCTCTCATTGGGTTGTTGTAGGCAATCACTAATAAAACAGTATGATAAAGCCCTCTCCAAATACAAAGTGCTATTGAAATGTAGAGTAATTCACTGGACATCTTTGTTTTCCATCAGGCCCATCCCAAGAGACATTTCCTTCCTTCCAGAACATGTACACTCAATGAAGTGTCCATCTGGCAAGTCAGACTCTGCCAAGGGTGGAAAGACAAATTATTATAAGATAAATGGCTGAGTATTAGTGTGCAAAGGTGGTAAAAGCCTTGTAGCCCTGCCTGAATAAGGGTTAAGAATAGGGATTAAGATGCCCCAGAATGTGCAATATATTTGATATTCTCCCCAGAGAAAATGAAGGCAGGGAAAATTTCTGGCTACCTGGGGCCCTTTGCCTTCCCTCCAAAAACATTACACTTGGCTAATGGAGCTGTAACTTTGTTTTGATTTCCTGAGTGGTCTTGAGTTACCTAATATCTGGCTTGCTTCCCTAGATGGCTGCTTCTTAGATCTCTCCAGTAAAATCATACTTAAACCATTTTCATTAGGACCTGAGCACTACATGATTATAAAGTACCTCATGAAATGCCTTGATTAGCAGAGATCAAAGACAGACCTTCATTAGTTTTGCTTTCTTTCCCCTCCTACGTTGCTTTTGCGTTAAACTGCATTAACCTGACTAAGCTCAGCTCTCCAAAGTTTGTACAATCTGGAAAAGATAATTTCTCCCAAGAAGTCTGACTTTTTTTTGGTGCACATGGCTTGCAGGTTTTCTGTGACCCAAGGCAGAGTCAGCAAGTGGTCTGTTCTGTGGAGAGAAACAGCACCTACTCCAAACATAGCATCCATGTGGTTGCTTCTGCAACACACCCCGAGGGTTAAAACAGATTTGGATTAATACCACTGGCCAAAGGTTATGAGCCTATTAACTTGGCTTTCCTTACCAAATTGAGTCATTTTAACCTCACTCAGGTGTTGCATTCGATAATGAAGCTGTTCACCATGATATGCTGGTAAGGGGTGCTTTGCATTCATGCAGACCCAAGTTCAAGTTCTGGCTTCTTCACTTCTCTGACTACCAACTTTCTCATATGTAAATTTGGGATATCAGTGTCAGTTTCACAGGATTGTTGTTAAGAATGAATGAGATAATGTTTCAGCTTAGTTCATTTCAGTCGCTCAGTTGTGTCTGACTCTTTGCGACCCCATGAACTGCAGCACGCCAGGCCTCCCTGTCCATCACCAACTTTCGGAGTTCACCCAAACACATGTCCATCAAGTTGGTGATGCCATCCAGCCATCTCATCCTCTGTCGTCCCCTTCTCCTCCTGCCCTCAATCTTTCCCAGCATCAGGGTCTTTTCCAGTGAGTCAGCTCTTTGCATCAGGTGGCCAAAGTATTGGAGTTTCAGCTTCAACATCAGTCCTTCCAAAGAACACCCAGGACTGATCTCCTCTAGGATGGACTGGTTGGATATCCTTGCAGTCCAAGGGACTCTCAAGAGTCTTCTCCAACACCACAGTTCAAAAGCATCAATTCATCTTCACTCAGCTCTCTTTATAGACCAACTCTCACACCCATATACGACAAAAACCATATCCTGGAAAAACCATATCCTTGACTAGACATACATTTGTTGGCAAAGTAATGTCTCTGCTTTTGGATATGCTGTCTAGGTTGGTCATAACTTTCCTTCCAAGGAGTAAGCGTCTTTTAATTTCATGGCTGCAGTCACCATCTGCAGTGATTTTGGAGCCCCCAAAAATAACTGTTTGGGGGCTGTTTCCACTGTTTCTCTATCTATTTCTCATGAAGTGATGGGACCAGATGCCATGATCTTAGTTTTCTGAATGTTGAGCTTTAAGTCAATTTTTTCACTCTCCTCTTTCACTTTCATCAAGAAGCTTTTTAGTTCTTCTTCAATTTCTGCCATAAGGGTGGTGTCATCTGCATATCTGAGGCTATTGATATTTCTCCTGGCAATCTTGATTCCAGCTTGTGCTTCTTCCAGCCCAGGGTTTCTCATGATGTACTCTGCATAGAAGTTAAATAAGCAGGGTGACAATATATAGCCTTGACGTCCTCTTTTTCCTATCTGGAACCAGTCTGTTGTTCCATGTCCAGTTTGCTGGACAAAAAAGCCATTTTGCTTTTTTGCATTTCTTTTTCTTGGGGATGGCCTTAATCCCTGTCTCCTGTACAATGTCATGAACCTCCGTCCATAGTTCATCAGGCACTCTGTCTATCAGATTTAGTCCCTTAAATCTATTTCTCACTTCCACTGTATACTCACAAGCAATTTAATTTAGGTCATACCTGAGTGGTCTAGTGGTTTTCTCCTATTTCTTCAATTTAAGTCTGAATTTGGCAATAAGGAGCTCATGATTGGAGCCACAGTCAGCTCCTGGTCTTGTTTTTGCTGACTGTATAGAGCTTCCCATCTTTGGCTGCAAAGAATATAATCAGTCTGATTTTGGTGTTGACCATCTGGTGATGTCCATGTGTACACTCTTCTCTTGTGTTGTTGGGAGAGGATGCTATCAGTGTCAGTTTCACAGGACTGTTGTTAAGAATAAATGGGATAATGTTTAGGGAGCACCTGACACAGTGGTCACCATATAGGAAGCACTCAACACTTTTATAAATATGTGCTGCTGCTGTTCGGTCACTAAGTCATGTCCCACTCCTTGCGACCCCATGGACTGCAGCCCACCAGGCTCCTCTGTCCATGGGATTTCCCAGGCAGGAACACTGTAGTGTATTGCCGTTTTCTTCTTCTCCAGGGGATCTTTCTGACCCAGGGATTGAACCTGCATGTCCTGCATTGACAGGTGAATGCTTTACCACTGAGCCACCAGGGAAGCCCATGTATATTCAGTTCAGTCAGTTCAGTCACTCAGTCATGTCCGACTCTTTGCGACCCCATGAATCGCAGCACGCCAGGCCTCTCTGTCCATCACCAACTCCTGGAGTTCACTCAGACTCACGTCCATCGAGTCCGTGATGCCATCCAGCCATCTCATCCTCTGTCGTCCCCTTCTCCTCCTGCCCTCAATCCCTGCCAGCATCAGAATCTTTTCCAATGAGTCAACTCTTCACATGAGGTAGCCAAAGTACTGGAGCTTCAGCTTTAGCATCATTCCATCCAAAGAAATCCCAGGGCTGATCTCCTTCAGAATGGACTGGTTGGATCTCCTTGCAGTCCAAGGGACTCTCAAGAGTCTTCTCCAACACCACACTTCAAAAGCATCAATTCTTCCGCACTCAGCCTTCTTCACAGTCCAACCCTCACATCCATACATGACCACTGGAAAAACCATAGCCTTAACTAGATGGACCTTAGTCGGCAGAGTAATGTCTCTGCTTTTTAATATGCTATCTAGGTTGGTCATAACTTTCCTTCCAAGGAGTAAGTGTCTTTTAATTTCATGCCTGCAGTCAACACCTGCAGTGATTTTGGAGCCCAAAAAAATAAGGTCTGACACTGTTTCCACTGTTTCCCCATCTATTTCCCATGAAGTGATGGGACCAGATGCCATGCTCTTCGTTTTCTGAATGTTGAGCTTTAAGCCAACTTTTTCACTCTCCTCTTTCACTTTCATCAAGAGGTTTTTAGTTCCTCTTCACTTTCTGCCATAAAGGTGGTGTCATCTGTATATCTGAGGTTATTGATATTTCTCCCTGCAATCTTGATTCCAGCTTGTGTTTCTTCCAGTCCAGCGTTTCTCATGATGTACTCTGCATAGAAGTTAAATAAACAGGGTGACAATATCCAGCCTTGACGTACTCCTTTTCCTATTTGGAACCAGTCTGTTGTTCCATGTCCAGTTCTAACTGTTGCTTCCTGACCTGCATATAGATTTCTCAAGAGGCAGGTCAGGTGGTCTTGTATTCCCATTTCTTTCAGAATTTTCCACAGTTTATTGTGTTCCACACAGTCAAAGGCTTTGGCATATTCAGTGAACACTTACAACTGTAGAAAGGATAAGGACTGATGCAGGACTGTGACATGTTAACTGGAATGTTTTTCCAGTTGCTCAGACACAACAGCCTCCAATTTTCTTTTGTATAAATATCCCAGTGAGCAATGGGAGATGTTTCCTTGGTTAGCTGTTTGGAGCCGGGGAAACCTCAAACCTTCCCACAAGCACAGTGAAGAGGATGTCAACTCCTGGTTTAAGAGCAAGAGATGCATTGGAAAATCTGGCTTTCTATATTCAAGGCTGAGTGGTGTGGGGTAGAGATAAGGTAAACTTGAGAGAGAGAGAGCAGTTTATTATAAGGAGTTGGCTTGTGTGATTAGGAAGGCTGAGACAGTCAGTATGTAGTTCCTGTCTGAGGGTCTGAGAACCAGGTGAGCCCAATGCTATAAATCAGTTTGAGTCTGAATCCAGAGGCAGGAGAAAACCTATGCCCCAGGCTTGAAGGTGTTCAGGAAGACAGAGAGTTCTTTCTTACTCAACCTTTTATTATCCTCAGGCCTTCAGTGGATTGGATAAGGCCCACCTGTATTTGGGAGGGCAATCTGCTTTACTCAGTCTACTGATTCTAATGGTAATCTCATCCAGAAGCACTCTCACAGACACACCCAGAAATGATATTTAACCAGATATCTGGGTGCTCTGTGGACTAAGCTGACACCTAAGGTTAACCACCACAGTAACCCCTTAGTTAGCTGAGTTATACACTGGTGATAATCACTCACATATCCAGTCGGTCAGTGAATAAACATTTTACTATCTTTTATGTGCTAGCCACTAGACCATTCAAGGATAAATGTCACAGTTTTCACAGGTGATGTCACAAGGCCTTTTGGTGACACTGATAAACAATTATTACCTATAATGTAAAAATTGCCCAGTTGTCCTCGGAGAGCATTCTACAACACTAAAATCTTTAGTGTTTTGTAGATATGTCTAAAATATACAGCGTTTATAGTTTATAAATGGAAGCCAAGCTCAAGCTACATTTTTATAGGTGAAGTCTTGAAATCCAGGGCTTGAAATGGATCATCTTCTGTGAGCTTGGTTCTCTCTGGGGTGTCTCCCCGAGGGTATGTCCCTCGGGTGCATCTCTTCAGTTCCGGCCTCCTGGATGGGACTCTAGATACTGTCTGGGGAAGTGGAGACTGGAGGGGTAAGGATAAGATTTCACTTTACTTTATCCACAAGTGTGTTTGGAGCGATGGGAATGAAGAGGTGAAGGTAGCAGAGAAAAGTTTAGTTCATTCTGCCAAATAGGAAGATTAAAATGCCACCTCACATACAGAGCATTAAGTACTACATGAATTAAACAAATTGGATATGGGAGTGATCCAGGAATTAAAATCTAATGAAGATTGGGAGGGATAAAAGCAAAGAGTGGGGTATACCACTTAATATGTCTCTTTTAAAAAAGGAACATGTTTTTAAAGAGGAGAGCTTGGCCTAATAATTTGTTCTACGTGCTCATCATCCCATTCCAGCCCTCAACATAATGGTTCATGAGAAAAAAGTGAGGTAATGGAGAAAAACAAAATTGCCAGGTAATAGCTTGTAACAGCTAAGAATTTGGGCTCTGGGCTCACAGAGATATGAATTGGAACCCACTTTTGTTATTTAATAGCTGTGACACCTTGGGGAAGACAATACCCTGAAGTTTATTTTATCTGTAATGTGAGAATGATGATCACATCTAATACTGAGGTATGAGGCAAACATACATGTGGTGATACCTGGAGGGGAATTGAACCAGAGGTATTGCTTGAGTATAGCCCGAACAGGTTATTTCATATAATCTTTACTGAATTAACGTGTAGCTATTATCAGCTCCATTCCATGGATGAGAGAAATGAGGTCTGCCGATTTTAAGAATTTGCTAAATCTACATATCAGTCTAAATTCCCTCCCAGTACTGTTTTAGTTGTAGACGATCTGGGATGGAAACATATGTTTTCCACCTTCTTAATCCCAAGCTTTTGTAGTATTCTATGCCACTTCCATTGTGCTGCAGAGTCTCTCTTATCTGTGCTTGTTTTTCTTCCTCAGTTATATCCTAAACTCTCAGGAAGTATTCCAAGCCTGGATTTTGTATTACCCCACTGGCTAATGTAGTGGAGGTGATCTGTTTATCAGTATTTGTTTGAATGCTTTGTTCAATAAAAAATATCTTGCTACTGTCAGGATATTAATACAAACTTTGTTAGATTTGTACCTAAGTATTTCATTTTCTTTAAAGCAATTTATAAATGGTATTATGTTTTTATTTTTAGCTTCACATGTTCATTTTATTATACAAAAATATGATTTTTGTGTACTGATCTTTGTCCTGACCTTACTGAACTCAGTTAGCTCTAGCTGAGATATTATTACTTTCTCATTTATTTAAGAGAATTCATAATGCCTTGTTGAATCATTTCATGGTAGTTGCTTTAAAATCCTTACCTGACAATTTTAGCATCTGATTTATCTCAGTGTTGGTGTTATTTGATCATGTCTTCTTATTCAAGAGGTGATTTTCTTGGTTCTTGGTATGAAGGATGATTTCCTAGACATTTAGGCTGTTGCATTAAGAGACTGAGATTTGCTGAAAATTTTAAAAGTCAACCACTCTGTTTAGGTTTAGATTTAGCACATAGGTCCTGCCTCTTTCTGTGAGCTGTGGTCCCAATGGCAATCTAATTTTCAGAGACTTTCTAGTACTATTTTGGTCTGCTTAGCTAATTTCAAGTATACAACACAGTATTGGTAACAGTCATCACCATGTTGTTCTTGGCATCTACAGAATTTATTTATCCTGTATAACTGAAATTTGGAAACCTTTGGCCAACATCTTCACATTTCTTATTCCTCCCAACCTTTAGCAACCATCATTCTGGTATGTTTTTATGAGATGGACTAGTTTAGACCATTCTTAAAAATGGTATCATGCACTATGTTTTCTTCTGTATTTGGCTTATTTCACTTACATTAGTTCCTCCAAGTTCATCTATGTTTTCACAAATGGCAAGATTTGCATATGATCCAGCAGTCCTGCTTCTAGTTATATATTTAAAAGAATTGAAATCAGGATCTTAAAGAGGTATCTGCACCCCTATGTCCATTGCAGCATGATTCACAATAACCAGGAAATGGAAGCAACCTCAGTGTCCATCTACAGATCAACAGATAAAGAAAAAGTGGCATATATGTACACTGGAATATTACTGCTTAGAAAAGCTTTCTTTCTAAATGAAATGATTTTTTTAGCAGTGCTGTTTAGTGTTTGAATGAGATAATGATGTAAAATTGCTAAGTGCAATGCCTAATGTTTAGTAAACATACAGTAAAAATTAGCCTTCATTCTGACACCAGTAGGAATTTTCTTTGGAACTGCTCCCAGCTTTTCCCCAAATGTGTTTTTATCAGTTTGCAGACGGGCAATCATGGAACTTGTGTCAGGGAAGAGCTCAGAAATTAGTCCTGGAAAGCTGCAAGTGAACATCTATACTATAGTATAAACGTACTTAAGAAACCATAGTGGATGTGTGAACAGCAGTGCAACAAATTGACCTCGAGAATCAGATTATCTGGATTCATGTTCTAATAACTGCATGATTTTATACAACTTGTTTAGTTTTTCTATGCTTCAGTTTCTTCAATTTTTTCACAGGATTGTTTTAACAGCAAGAGTTAATTAAGTTCAGGAATTTAAACATTTCTGGCACAGAAGTGTTTGTGATTATTGTAATGGATACCTTCTAGAAAAGAAGCTAATGCTTAGAACAGTCAAACAATTCACCCAAGATAACACAGCCAAGAAAGAGAAGAATTGGATCTTGAACTCACTTATGATTCCAAAGTCTGTGTTCTTTACCATTATTTTATTGTTTCTCAAAGTTGAGTAATGGACAGCCTTCTTTTAAGAGAAACCAAAGTTCTGTTTAATATTGATGCTGATTTAAAGGACCGTAATTATAATGTTGCTAAAATGTGCACAAATCTAAACCTAGATTTAACTTCCTATGCCCATAAATCATTTAAGCTATGAAATTCAAACACATTTTCTAATTAGATGCAGGCAAAAGATACAACCCAGTAAAATTCAATTTAGTAACATTTATTTAATGTGATGAATGTTTTTGTTTACTTGAAACTAAAAACCACACACAAAGGAACATGGTACTCACTCTTAGGGTTCAAGTTCTTTTGTGGTCATCATATCCATACATCTGTGCACTGTGAGATCAGTCATTTTTTCCACCTCTCTTCTCTGTTCCAACTACTGCAATATCATAACATGATGTCATTTGGCCCTCACTTGGCATAAATTCATCATTTACATAGTAATTCTGCCTTTTTTTTTTCCACTTTATCCCAGGATAAAATAGAACACTGGAGTATGCCTGCATGCGTGCTAAGTCGCTTCAGTCATGTCCAGCTCTTTGTGACCCTATGGACCATAGCTCATCAGGTTCCTCGGTCCTTGGGTTTCTCCAGGCAAGAATACTGGAGTGGGTTGCAGTGCCCCCCTCCAGGAGATCTTCCCAACCCAGAGATCTAACCTGCATCCCTTATATCTTCTACATTTGACAAGTGGGTTCTTTACCACTAGTGCCACCTGGAAAGCCCATATAGGGATATAACAAACTCAAAACCAAAAGCACTATTAAGGTATTTGAATACAGGGTTAATTATTAGTTGTGAGGTAGCCATCAGATGGTCAAAAAACATGATCATGTGCATATTTTAGATTGCCATTAATATGAAGTTCCCAACTGAAAAATTCTCATGGACTCTTGGAAGTAAGCTCAAGAGCTTTCCAGAGAACCAAAAATCTTATTTTAGAAAATTTGGAGCTGCCCTCTGATGGTCTAATTGCTGTCCTCTCCTGTCTTGAAGGAGCTTTAATTTATGCCATAAATGATTTAGAAAAATGTTTGAGTCATAGTAAAGCTGTGATGGCTGAAAGGGGGTAAGATTCAACATTAAATTACCTTTTCAAATTTTTGTACAATGCAAACTGGTAGAAGATATTCCTTATGAACTTGTAGAATTAATGATGTTAGAGAGGAATGATTTTCAGTTATGGCTTACTTTGGTGGTTGACAAAAAGGGAGTTGTGTCATGGTTAACTATTATTTCACTCATTTTAAGGGGACAATCAATGACTAATGTTCATCTGGCGTATTATTATTTACAAAGAGCTTTGTCCAACTTGATTATTTTCCATCTTCAACCCCACCCAGATGAAGACATTTCTCAAAATAATAATCATAAATTGAGGAGTCAGTATTTAAATCAGGTGTCCTAAATTTTAACTTCTATATGTTCTGCTATTCTAAGCCATCTCCCTGAACAGTAGTGCTAATGCAGTCTTTGACACAAGTAGGACAATATGTGTCTTACACTCTATATTGTTCCTAAGTTTCTCTCTATTCAGAGACAAGGCAGCCTGAACTTTCGCCAAAGTCATAACAAAATGTTGAGAGCATATGGCTCTAGGTTTGTACTAGCTTTTTACTAACCACTAACTCTGTGACTATGGAAAAGTTAAGCAAACTGTCCAAGCTGTGGTATCATCATCCGAGAAATAAGGATGTCAGTGCCCTTCTCATGAGGTTATTTTTAAGACTTAGAAACTAAACATGAAGAACTTGAGACCATACTTGCGTGTAACACTAATAATTTCTACTCTTTACCAGATATCCCTTTAAGTGTTTTATATATTAAACTAATTTTCACATAACAACCCTGAGTTAGATATATTTTATCTCCACTTGACAGTATGGGGAAACCATGGGAAGCTAAATGAGTTACCTAAGTTTATACAACTGTGCAAGCAAATGGTGGAATTTGAATCCACATCTCTAGACCCAAACTCTGTGTTCCAGTTACAGGAACTGTTCAATTACTAAGTCACGTCTGACTCTTGGCAACCCCATGGACAGCAGCACGCCAGGCTTCCCTGTCCTTCACTATCTCCCAGAGTTTGCTCAAATTCATGTCCATTGTGTCAGTGATGCTACCTAACCAACCTCATTCTCTCCTTTTTGCCTTCAATCTTTCCCAGCATCAGAGTCTTTTTCAATGAGTCAGTTCTTTGGATCAGGTGGCCAAAGTACTGGAGTTTCAGCTTCAGCATCAGTCCTTCCAATGAATATTCAGGACTGACTTCCTTTAGGACAGACTGGTTGGATCTCCTTGCAGTCCGAGGGACTCTCAAGGGTCTTCTCCAACACCACAGTTCAAAAGCATCAGTTCTTTGGCGCTCAGTTTTCTTTATAGTCTCTCTCTCACCTCTGTACATAACCACTGGAAAAACGATAGATTTGACTATATGGATCTTTGTTGGCAAAGTGATATCTCTCCTTTTTAATACACTGTCTAGGTTTGTCATAGCTTCCCTTCCAAGGACCAAGCGTCTTTTCATTTCATGGCTGCAGTCATCATTTGCAGTGATTTTGGAGCCCAGGAAAATCAAATCTGTCAGTTTCCACTTTTCCCCCTTCTATTTGCCATAAAGTTATAGGACTGAATGCCATGATCTTAGTTGATTTTAGTTTTTTTTTTTTAATGTTGAGTTTTAAGCCAGCTTTGGGAAAGTTATTGGATTAAAGTTTCTATACTATTCCCCATGTTTGTTAGCTCTAAGTATTATAACTGGAGAAAAGGATTCTCTTATTTAATTTCCCCATCTTGTCATCCTAGCTGAACTCTTTTCTGGAATACCTATATCACTCAAATCTTTTACAGTCTTTTACCCTGCTTATAGTTTTAGCTCCATCTAATCCATATTCCACATTGCAGCCAACTTGGTGTTTAATAAAATCACTCCTCTTTCTCATTAAAATCTTTCTAAGTTTAACCACACCCTCAATATATGGCCTTTCTTTTCTTCCCAATCTCATCACCTTCTATTTCCTCTCAAATTGGACATTCTAGGAATTTAAACAATTTTCAGTTTCCTTAGTATGTTATCCAGTTTTATTATACATTGAAGTATTTTTTAACCCTATTGAAATGACCCTGTTTCTATGAATGGCTAAATCCTTCATATTCTTTAAAACTCACTTTAAGCATCTTTTATACAGGAAGCCTTTTCTGGTATCATTACTTGTACTTCCTGAATTCTAGATGTGATTATATTCAAATTTACTAAGCAAAAAGTGTTTCATTTCTGAAAAGAAAAAGGCATCCAAGGATACTTGTATATCAATTACTATGCAGAACTATGACTTGGTAGGGATATATATTAAAGTCACTTTGGACAAATACAATGAATACTAAATAGCAACTGAACCAAATATTATCACCAGATTCAGTTATGGAACAACAGCAGTGCTGAGTGAATCCAGCTCTAGTTGTATTCATGGATCAGCAAGTTTTTGTAAAGGGAAAGAAAGAGAACTCTTTCTACAATCATTTGAAATCAGTGAAACTCAGCAAGTTTCTCAAGACCACTCCCCCAACCTCTTCTTTCCTCCTCCCAACCCCAGTCCCATTATTAAGTTCATGTTTATCAAGAAAAATTTGGCCTCTATGAATCTGATTTGTTTATACTTGACTCATCAAAAATGTTTTGTAAGAGAGGTTTGATGTCCAAGAAGCCTCTTGAGCCTCCTCTGCAGCTCTTTAGGGCTTTTTAAAAAACTTTTCCTGAGAACTGAGAGACTGTTTCTGGCCATGAGATCCAAGCAAATGGGAACTTCAAATTACTTAAGACTGTTAAAGAGATCAAAATATATGCACAAACATGCTGGCATGTGCTCTTGTTTCCTTCAGCTTATGCATCCATGTATATAGGGAAAGTTTTCAATTTCTCCCTGAAGGTAAATTTCAGGAAGTGGGGAGATGCACAACAGGGGGCTAGGAATCCTTAAAATGTTATATAGTTTCCTGGGCCCTACTGCAATTTCTTTGTCCTTGATGTCACTAACAAGTCCAAAGATGAAGGCCTTCCCCAACCCCCCAACCCCCAAA
>SJYQ01093898.1:660686-690240 GCA_006410935.1 Redunca redunca | reverse complement strand
GCTAATCTGAGTTAAGGACTCTTTCCAGACTGGCCTTTGGCTTACTGCCACCTAAGACAGAGCAGGGTCCTTCCTACCAAGCCACCTGGTTCCTTGCTGTATACCAGGTAGTCAGGCCCCATCAGTAGAAGAGTGAGCAAGTCCCAGAAAAGATAATGCAGTCCATGTGTTTCAGTATAAATGTCTCTGTTTTTATTGCATGGCCGTAAGTCATTTATTCAAAGATTCCAAATTATATTTTAAAAGTTCAACAAATAGTTCATTGTACAACAGACTTGAGCACTTAATTAGAAACTGCAGTACTTTGCTCATTGTATGTAATATTATAATGGCCTTTTCTTCCATTATCCAAATATTGTAGCTAATTTATCTTGTAAGATGTCTTGTGCAGTACGCGACAAAAGTAGTGTGACTATATACAAGTTAGACAATTATGGCCCTATTAGAGAAAAAGAGTTTTCAAGAACACTTCCTTAATACTTCTTCCTGGCCACTTTCTCTAATCCCTAGCAAACCACAGGATGTCCTAACTTTAAAATCGACCACAACAGCAACAAAGCCCCCGTCTGGTTGCTAAACACTCTTGGAGGCTTCCTTTTTGGAAACTCATTTTCAATTCTCTGCCATTGCAAGTCACTAGAGGAAAATCATCTTATTGTTTCAAAGCCAGAGAACAGAAACTGAACCCAATCACCTCTTTGGATGTGTTGACACTGTGACATCCTGATTTATCATTTCTAAATCTTATTATCCTCCTGCACTGCTCAGTAACCTTTAGAAACAGAAAGATATGACCACATATTCTCTGCCTCTGAATATCTGGATGAGAACTAGAAACTCAGTTACCTAATGCCAAACAGCTGGACATGTGAATACATCCCAATGTTTCCTTTCTTTATTCCATTTTCTTCCAGCTGTTTGGCATTACATAGACAACACCTAATGTTTCTGAAAAGAGTTTCAAAAATATTATGACTCTTTAAATTGGGAAGATGAGAAAACAAAGACTTAGAAAGATATAATTTAGAAGTCTGTGCAATCATGAAGGATTTAAATAAATTGAATATAAACTCATTCATAAATCAAAATACTAGAAACATTCTTTGAAATTTGAGAAAGGTTTTAAGCCACAAACAAAAGGACAACTGAGTTAAGAATAAACATATGGAACTAGTTACCCTAGAGGTAGGGAATAAAGATTCACATACTAATTCAAAAATATTTATGTGTGTTCACAGATGATGGACAGAGTTATTAAAGGCAACGAAAATATTTTGGATACACTGCTAACTTTTTGACATTAGTGTCATGGAGGACAATTCTGACTTTTAACACATTCTTTGAAATAACTGTATCTATACACTTAGTGATAGACAGGGAGGCCTGGTGTGCTGCAATTCATAGGGTCACAAAGAGTCAGACACGACTGAGCAACTGAACTGAACTGAACTGAACTGACTGATACAATGGGTTGGTTGAAATCAAGCCTGGCAGTTGTTACTTATGTAGTAGCTGATTATTATTTCTTCAATGAATATTAATATGTTTAATGCTTTCAAGGACATAAACTCTTGCACATGCATTTCCAAGGGAACTGAAATGGAAGTAGATGGAGAGAGAAGAACCATGGGAGTTTTCCCAAGTTAACAATTTGGGGCTCTGGAATCAGAACTGTCTAGAATCTTGGTTCTACCAATTACACATTTATCACTTTAGATAAGATACTCTCCAAATCTCAATTTCCTTTTAGGTCCCTGATGGCTCAGCATGCAAAGAGTCCACTTGCAATGCAGGAGACACAGTACACGCGGGTTCCATCCCTGGGTCAGGAAGATCCCCTGGACGAAGAAATGGCAATTCACTCAAGTATTTTTGCCTGGAAAATCCCATGGACACAGGATCCTGATGGGCTACAGTTCATGGAGTTTTAAGAGTCAGACACGACTAAACGACTAAGCTCAGGACAAAATGAAAATAATGAAACATCTACTTTATAGTGTTTCTCTGAGAATTAATGAGATACCTCACATAGAGCATATGACCCACTGCCTGGCATGTAGAATATATTGAATAAATATTAGCTATTTTAGAGGTAAGAAAATTAATTTATAAAGATATTAAGTAGTCTAATTATGTTACAAAACATGGCTTGTAAATTATAGTACTGAGAACCAAACAGAATTGTTCAGATTCTGGAACCCTGTGTTCATCCCATGTGCATGGTATATGCAATTTGGCCAAAGACAAAAGACTAGACCAAGTTGCCCAAGGAGAAAGGAGCCTGGCGTTTGGGTTTGAATGAGTCTTCCATAAATTACAAATATACTCTATAACTCATTATGTATTGTATACTTTAAGTGGACTTCTGTTGGCTTTATGGTAAGAACATCCAGTTTATCTCTGATTGATGATAGTCAACTGTATGTTTGGACTTGTGAGCTTACCACCATCATCTTGGCAGTGTTTGCCATTTATCAAATAGATTCTATCTTCAATTTAAGTAACAACAAATATTTGCATTTATATGAGAAGTTTCATGTTTAAAAGAGGACTAGACAAAATGATCTGGAGGAAACATTGCAGAAGTGATTCTTAACATCTATTCCTCAAATGAGACCAACACTGGAGAACAAATTTAGCATGAAAATTAAGTCATGTCTTTTCCCAGATGTCTTAAAAAATAAGCCATCTGGATTGTTTGGATAATAATATTAAAAAAGATACCATATTATATTCCTGTATGATACGGTTATCCAAGCCTATGACCCAAACAGTAACACTGAAGAAGCTAAAGTTGAACAGTTCTATGAAGACCTACAAGACCTTTTGGAACTAACACCCAAAAAAGATGTCCTTTTCATTATAGGGGACTGGAATGCAAAAGTAGAAAGTCAAGTAACACCTAGAGTAACAGGCAAATTTGGCCTTGGAGTACGGAATGAAGCAGGGCAAAGGCTAATAGAGTTTTGCCAAGAAAATGCACTGGTCATAGCAAACACCCTCTTCCAACAACACAAGAGAAGACTCTACACATGGACATCACCAGATGGTCAACACCGAAATCAGATTGATTATATTCTTTGCAGCCAAAGATGGAGAAGCTCTATACAGTCAGCAAAAACAAGACCGGGAGCTGACTGTGGCTCAGATCATGAACTCCTTTTTGCCAAATTCAGACTTAAGTTGAAGAAACTGGGGAAAACCACTAGACCATTCAGGTATGACCTAAATCAAATCCCTATGACTATACAGTGGAAGTGAGAAAGATTTAAGGGACTAGATCTGATAGACAGAGTGCCTGATGAACTATGGATGGAGGTTCGTGACACTGTACAGGAGACAGGGATCAAGACCATCCCCATGGAAAAGAAATGCAAAAAAGCAAAATGGCTGTCTGAGGAGGGCTTACAAATAGCTGTGAAAAGAAGAGACGTGAAAAGCAAAGGGGAAAAGGAAAGATAGAAGCATCTGAATGCAGAGTTCCAAAGAATAGCTAGGAGAGATAAGAAAGCCTTCTTCAGTGATCAATGCAAAGAAATAGAGGAAAACAACAGAATGGGAAAGACTCGAAATCTCTTCAAGAAAATTAGAGATACCAAGGGAACATTACATGCAAAGATGGGCTCAATAAAGGACAGAAATGATATGGAACTAACAGAAGCAGAAGATATGAAGAAGAGGTGGCAAGAATACACAGAAGAACTGTACAAAAAAGAGCTTCATGAAATGGAACTAACAGAAGCAGAAGATATGAAGAAGAGGTGGCAAGAATACACAGAAGAACTGTACAAAAAAGAGCTTCATGACCCAGATAATCACGATGGTGTGATCACTCACCTAGAGCCAGACATCCTGGAATGTGAAGTCAAGTGGGCCTTAGAAAGCATCACTACGAACAAAGCTGGTGGAATTGATGGAATTCCAGTGGAGCTATTTCAAATCCTGAAAGATGTTGCTGTGAAAGTGCTGCACTCAATATGCCAGCAAATTTGGAAAACTCAGCAGTGGCCACAGAACTGGAAAAGGTCAGTTTTCATTCCAATCCCAAAGAAAGGCAATGCAAAAAATGCTCAAACTACCGCACAATTGCACTCATCTCACATGCTAGTAAGTAATGCTCAAAATTCTCCAAGCCAGGCTTCAGCAATATGTGAACCGTGAACTTCCAGATGTTCATGTTGGTTTTAGAAAAGGCAGATGAACCAGAGATCAAATTGCCAACATCCGCTGGATCATGGAAAAAGCAAGAGAGTTCCAGAAAGACATCTATTTCTGCTTGATTGACTATGCCAAAGCCTTTGATTGTGTGCATCACAATAAACTGTGGAAAATTCTAAGAGAGACAGGAATACCAGACCACCTGGCCTGCCTCTTGAGAAACCTGTATGCAGGTCAGGAAGCAACAGTTCGAACTGGACATGGAACAATAGACTGGTTCCAAATAGGAAAAGTAGTACGTCAGGGCTGTATATTGTCACCCTGCTTATTTAACTTATATGCAGAGTACATCATGAGAAATGCTGGGCTGGAAGAAGCACAAGCTGGAATCAAGATTGCTGGGAGAAATATCAGTAATCTCAGATATATAGATGACATCACCCTTATGGCAGAAGGTGAAAAGGATAAAAGTGATAAAAGTGAAAGAGGAGAGTGAAAGAGGAGAGTGAAAAAGTTGACTTAAAGCTCAACATTCAGAAAACGAAGAGCATGGCATCTGGTCCCGTCACTTCATGGGAAATAGATGGAGAAACAGTGGAAACAGTGGCAGACTTTGTTTTTCGGGGCTCTAAAATCACTACAGGTGGTGACTGCAGCCATGAAATTAAAAGACGCTTACTCCTTGGAAGGAAAGTTATGACCAACCTAGACAGCATATTCAAAAGAAAAGACATTACTTTGCCAACAAAGTTTCGTCTAGTCAAGGCTATGGTTTTTCCAGTGGTCATGTATGGATGTGAGAGTTGGACTGTGAAGAAAGCTGAGTGCCGAAGAATTGATGCTTTTGAACTGTGGAGTTGGAGAAGACTCTTGAGAGTCCCTTGGACTGCAAGGAGATCCAACCAGTCCATTCTAAAGGAGATCATTCCTGGGTGTTCATTGAAAGGACTGATGCTAAAACTGAAACTCCAGTACTTTGGCCACCTCATGTGAAGATTTGACTCACTGGAAAAGACCCTGATGCTGGCAGGAATTGGGGGAAGGAGAAGAAGGGGACAACAGAAGATGAGATGGCTGGATGGCATCACCAACTCGATGGACATGAGTTTGAGTAAACTCCAGGAGTTGGTGATGGACAGGGAGGCCTGGCATGCTGTGATTCATGGAGTCGCAAAGAGTCGGACACGACTGAGTGACTGAACTGAACTGCACTGATGATATTCTTTCCAATAAAATATTATCACCCCAAAATATTTCATCTACAGCATTGTGTTGTGTTAGTCATTTAGTCGTGTCTGACTCTTTGTGACCCCATGGACTGTAGCCCACCAGGCTCCTCTGTCCATGGGATTCTCCAGGCAAGAATACTGGAGTGGACTGCCATTTCCTTCTCCAGGGTATTTTCCTGACCCAGAGATCAAACCCAGGTTTCCTTCATTGCAGGCTGATTCTTCATCATCTGAGCTATAGGGAAGTTCCCATCTGCAACATGATTATTTGCAAGTAAGGCTAGCATGTGTTTAGCCACAATAGATTTCATCTTTCCCTCTAAACACAAGTAAATCAGGTTATTTATTACATAGCATGGGGCATGTTGATCCCATTGGCTTATCTTATCTTCACTACATCATCCATTCCTTTACCACAACCACAACATGGAACATGTGTCTGGTGATGAAAACCAAAATAGAAGATTATAGGTAGGAATTGTGTCAGTTAATTCACAGTATGTAACAATCGACCCAGAGCACTGTGTCTTAAGCAATAAAGCTGATTATTTCTGATAATTCTGTGAGTTGGCCAGGCCTGTTCTAGTCTGGGCTCACTTAGCAGGTCAGCTGGAACCAGGTGGTTGGGGTGCCATTACTCACAAGTCTGCTGGTTGAATCAGTGTCCGTGGGGTGACAGGCCACGTGTCTCCCATTAACCTTCAGCCCTGCCCAGACTTATTCACATCATGATGCTTGCAGTATTCCCCAAAGAACCAAGCAGAAAAGTCCCAATAAATTAAGTCATTTTTCAGCCTTTAGTGGTGTCACATTGTTTATTGTCACACTGGCCAAATAAGCCATAAAAGCAAGAGCAGAATAGAGTGCTGGTTAAATAGACTTCCACTCTTAATAGGAGTTAGAAGCTCTCACTGTAAAAATTGTGATATTAGGAGATGTAAAGAGTTGTAGTGATGTTTCATGCCCACCATAGACTGTCCATGACACTATACTATTTGAATTCTCTCCCCCAAATTATTTTACACTTTAGAAGAAACTTCACAATCCACCTTTTATTCCCTAAGAAATTGTAAAATTAATGGTGGAGACATGCACTTAAGTTCTAACTTTTAAACAAACTCCTGCATGACTTATGTTGTTGTTTAACCTCTCATCATCAGATAAGATAGTATTTCAACAGCTTCTGTGCTGAACATTATTGAGAGAATCAAATTGGATGCTTTTGTGTATATTATTTAGCACAAAACTCAAATTGTTAGCCATTAAACTTTCATTTCTTCATTTAAAAATACTCTCTGAGCACTTACCTTGTTTCTATAAATCAGTGTAGAAATAAAGAAAATAGTATCGAGCCAAATTCTGTACCTTTCTCACTTTTATCTTGAGGCAAGTTACTGAACATTTTGGATCTTATGTTGTTTTTCTCACCTGTAAAATAAGCATAAAAGTAATTATATCTGACTCAAAGGGTTGCTGTGAAAATTGCACAGAAATATTTAGAGAAATGTCTGGCATGTTTGGAATAGGCAGCGAATGATAACAATTATAATATCAGAGTATGGTAGGTGAAAATATTCATTAATCATGTTCTCAGGTATACTGCAGCCAACTGGAAGAGTAAGACACTGAAAAAGTTCGATACATCAATAAATAAAAACAACAAGCTATGATTAGCATCATAGTAGAAAAGGGAACATACATAAAGGGAACATAGGAGTAATTCTGATCATTTGATGGTGATGGGTCTCCTGGTGTAGGGCTTTTTAAGCTATGAATTCAAGAATTTAAAAAATTGACATTTTATAGAAAATAAAAATTATAGAGACATTAAGATACTTGTTCAAGTTTATATAAGGAAGATGTAAATAATCCAGGAAGTTTCTGTATGATAATACAACTGCTCCAAACATTATTGATTGATGAATTATAATTATAATGTTGCTGAATTCTAAGTGAGCCTGATAGCTTCTCAGAATGTAAATTTCACCCTTCTGTGTGTCACCCTTTGATTCACTCTATTGGGCTATGGAATCTTTAATCTGAAGACTAAAAAAACCTAGAAAATGGATTTTGACATTAAAAGCTAAAAACTTTGTGCTTCGCTGTGGTCCACAATCCTGTCATGCAAAAACTTCAAAACATTCTTCAAACTAATAGGCCAGAATTGCCACAATGCATAAAACTGCCAAGCCCAACTATAAACTGTCTACTCTATCACTTTACATAAAAAGACACAGATATGAGTAAATAAAGTAAATGGAAATAAATATATCACACAAGTAGTAAGCGTAAGAAGGCGAGTGACTATATTAGATAAAATACATTTTAAGGCAAAGAATTTTACCAGATTACAATAGAGATATGACATAATGATGTTGATCCCAGTTCATCAGACACCATTTGTATGTAATAACAAAGCTTCAACACTGACAGAAAGAAAGGAGAATAGACAATATTACAATCATACTTGGAGATTTCATTACCCTTTTTTCAACAACTGATAGAACAACTGGACAAAAAAAAATCAGAAAAGACAGAGATAAGATGAACAACATTAATTTGGCCCTAACTGATAATTATGCCACAGAAAATCCCAATAACTGTGGAATACACATTCTTTTGACTTGCTCGTGGTATATTCATCAAGCTCTAAAAATTTGGTGCTTTAAAAATGGCACCATTTTTACATTCAGTGGAATGCATACAATGGAATATTTCTCAGCCACAAAGAAGAATGAAATAATGCTATTTGCAGCAACATGAATGGACCCAGGGAGTATTATACTAAGTGAAATAAGTCAGAGAAAGACAAATATTATATAATAGCATTTATATGTGGAATCTAAAAAAATGATACAAATAAACTTGTTTACAAAATAGAAATAGACTTACAGAAATAGAAAACAAATTTATGATTACCCAAGGGGAAAGGTGGAAGGGCAATGAATTAGGAATTTGGGATTAACAGATATACACTACTATACATAAAATAAACAGCAAGGACCTACTGTTTGGCATAGGGAACTATATTTAATATCACGCAATAACTTAAAAAGGAAAAGAATCTGAAAAAGAATATATATATATGTATGGGTATAACTGAATCACTTTACTGTACACCTGAAATTAACACAACATTGTAAACTAACTTGCAATTTAAAAAATCAAAATTAAAAAATGCTGCTGATAGTTTATGGTAAACTGTGTTGGATTTATGATCTCTGAAGAAGATTTAGCCTCGGGACCAGGGACCAGGTTTGATCATTCAAGAACTTTTGAGTAGCATAATTTTATTAAAGTGAGAAAGGACAGAGAGAGCTTCTGTCATAGACGTCAGAAGCAGGATGGAGAGTGCCCCCCTAGCTAGTCTTACCAATGAAGTTATATACTTTTTAAATTGGTTATTACAGGAGATCAAAAGAATGTATCAAGTTTGGAAACTCTTACTAGATCCACTCCCACAATATACATTTTAAGATAATGGGATTAGAACTAACAATAGAAAGATCTTACCAGACCGATTCCCATAATATACATTTGAAGGTCACAGGACCACTCAGAAATTTCTCAAAAAGGAGAAACGTCCTCAAGCAGGATACACTGTTGTCATTGGTACAGAATTTAAGAGAAAAACATATACTTGAGCAAGATTAGTTGTTTTGTCCTGCAATCATCAGCTCTGGGCTTAAAGGAAAAAAATGTTTGTCCTTTTCTTCTCCTTGAGAACTCCAGATCCCTATCTCCTCCTTGAGAGCCCTAGACTTCTTATTAGCCTACCTAGGAATTGACTCTCTCACTACTACGAAGGGCCATAGTTTGTCACAGACTTTAAAAATTAATAATAGCATTCTTTCTTTACACATGACATTAAATTAGAGATGAAGGACAATATATGCCTAAAATAATCCCAAACATTTGGGTAGTATACAGCACACTTATAAAGAATTCACTACTAGAAGTAAATTACATATGACTCAAGTCTAAACAAGAGAAAAGTATCAGAAAAATACCAGTTAAGAGACAGTCTATAGAATATCAGAGTTACAGTCTCCAAGCTGTCAAGGTCATCAAAAACAAGGAAAGTCCAAGAAACTACTATCAAAAAAGAGTAGAAATAAGGACTAGCTTAGAAATCAGGCAGGCGTAGTTCAAATCTCAGTTGTGAACTTTCTAGTCATATGAACCTGAGCAATGCACTTCTTTTCTGTTTTTTAACTGCAAAATAAGAACGTAAATATATATCTTGATTATATGTTGCCTGCTAGGCCTGGGAAGCCATTGGCAGAACTTTTCTCTAACCCATCCTTTCCCAAAATAACTTGCACTTCCTGTACGAAGACTCCCTTACTGGTTGTCTCTCTTTTCTTTAAGTTGCAGATCCTGGGGAAGTCTAGAAGAGTTCTGGCTTTTTTAATACCGTGTATGAGATTAGGGAGGCTTGGTGAAAGCAGTGCAATATATTGTAAACTCAGCATCATCACCATTTTTAAAGTCACATCTTTAGAAGTAAAAACAAACCAAAAAAAAAAAACCTTAATTTTAAAAGTAAAGGAATAAGAAATGGCAAACTGGATGTTCCTCTATTCTTTCAAAATCAAATAGGAAATTTAGTTTATAGGTCAGTTCATGAAAAGACTCCTCTTCCCTGCCTTCTCTCTCTTTTCTTTTCTTTCACCCCTTCTTCCGTTTTCCTCTCTCTTCAGTGCAGCTTGACCCTTTGAAAGACAGACCCAACACATTTCCTTGTTTTGTGTCCCGCCACTTAGCACAGATTCTATTGTATGATAGTTTTTCAATCACCGTTTTGCATTTGAATTGATCATTATAAACAAATTTTTGCAGCTGGTATGGACCAGAGCCTTTTCCTTTGGAAGTTCTTCCTGAAAAATACATGGAATGTGGGGAAATGAGGACAGAGTAAGTAATCTAACCTAAAAGGTTGTGGAGCCCCATGACACACCCAGAATGCAATGGTCCAAATATGAATTCAGTCCTTGGCTTCTTTTCCTTTTCTTCTGTTGGCTTCAAAACTGACCTTGAGTCATGGGGCAGACTGTGATACAAATAGAACAATCTTTTTGTTGTTGTTCTTGTGCTTTTTCTTTGTATTTGTCAATAAAATCCAGAAGTGCTTTTTCAATGGATCACTGAAAAAATCATAATAGAATATGATGAATATATTAGAATAAAATATACTTCATTATTATATAGTAGAATATATATAATAGAATAACCTAAAATGAATATATATATACTTAAATCAACAATAGTGCTTAAAAATAAAATTCTTCAGAGGATTAGCAAACCCTTGTAAGAGTTTCAATTCAATGCATATTCTGACATCAATTCTCCTACTATTAGGTTTATATACTATAAAGGAACAAAGGACATGGTGGAGATGAGATAAAGGATTTCAGCATGAATGGCCTAAGAAAGAATCAAGAAACTTAAACTTTTTAAACAGAATGAAAGTTGCAAAAATATACATTTTTTTCAAATACTGTTGAGGAGAAGTAGTCGTAGATATAACCACTCCAGTATTCTTGCCACTAGAACTCCATGAACAGTGTGAAAAAACAAAAAGATATGACACTGGAAGATGAGACTCCAGGCTGGAAGGTGTCAAATATGCTGCTAGAGAAGAGCAGAGGACAATTACTAAAGAAGTTGTCCCAGAAAGAATGAAGTGGCTGGGCCAAAGGGGAAATGACGCTCAGCTGTGGATGTGTCTGGTAGTGAAAGTAAAGTCCAATGCTGTAAAGAACAATACTGCATAGGAACTTGGAACGTTAGGTCCATGAATCAAGGTAAATTGAATGAGGTCAAGCAGGAGATGGTAAGAGTGAACATCAATATTTTAGAAATCAGTGAACTAAAATGGATAGGGAAGGTACAATTTGATTCAGATGATCATTACATCTACTGCTGTGGGCAAGAATCCCTTAGAAGAAACGGAGTAACCCTCATAGTCAACGAAAGAGTCTGAAGTGCAGCACTTGGGTGCAGTCTCAAAAACGACAGAATGATCTTGGTTCATTTCCAAGGCAAATCATACACCATCACAGTAATCCAAGTCTATCCCTCAACCACTGATGCTGAAGAAGCTGAAGTTGATCAGTTCTGTGAAGACTTATAAGACCTTCTAAAATTGATAACAACAACAACAAAATGTCCTTCTCATCATACGGAATTGGAATGCAAAAGTAGGAAGTGAAGAGATACCTGGAGAAACAGATCATTTTGGCCTTGGAATACAAAATGAAGCAGAACAAAGGCTAATAGAATTTTGTCAAAAGAACACATTGGCCATAGCAAACACACTTTCCAACAACCAAGAGAAAACGCTACACATGGCCATCACCAAATGGTCAACACCAAAATCAGATCGATTATATTCTTTGCAGCCAAACATGCAGAAGCTCTATACAGTCAGTAGAAATAAGACCTGGAGCTGACTGTGGCCCAGATCATGAGCTCCTAATTGCAAAATTCAGGTTCAGATTGAAGAAAGTAGGGAAAACCACTAGGCAATTCAGGTATGACCAAAATCAAATCCCTTATGGCTGATTATACACTGAAAGTGAAAGTTGCTTAGTTTTGTCTGATTTTTTGTGATCCCAGGAATTCTCCGGGCCAGAATAATGTAGTGGGTAGCCTTTTCCTTCTCCAGGGGATCATCCCAATCCAGGAATTAAACCTAGGTCTCCCGCATTGCAGATGGATTCTTTACCAAATGAGCCACAAGGGAAGCCCAAAGGAAGCCCAAGGGAAGT
Organism: Redunca redunca; assembly: GCA_006410935.1. Taxonomy (NCBI): domain Eukaryota; kingdom Metazoa; phylum Chordata; class Mammalia; order Artiodactyla; family Bovidae; genus Redunca; species Redunca redunca. Next base: position 678,080 of record SJYQ01093898.1, on the reverse strand, counting down.
GGGTAGCTTATCCCTTCTCCAGCAGATCTTCCTGGCCCAGGAATTGAACCAGGGTCTCCTGCATTGCAAGCAGATTCTTTACCAACTGAGCTATCAGGAAAGCCCTGATTATACAGTGGAGGTGACCAATAGATTCAAGAGATTAAATATGGTAGAGTGGACAGAGTGCCTGAAGAACTATGGACAGAGGTTCATAATATTGTATAGGAGGCAATGAACAAAACCATCCCAAAGAAAAAGAAATGCAAGAAGCAAAGTGGTTGTCTGAGGAGGCTTTACAAATAGCTGAGGAAAGAAGAGAAGCAAGAAGCAAGGGAAAAGGAGAAAGATATACCCAACAGAATGCAGAATTGCAGAGAAAAGCAAGGAGAGATAAGAAGGTCTTTTTCAATTGTGCTCATTTCACATGCTAATAAGGTTATGCTCAAAATCCTTCAAGCTAGGCTTCAGCAGTACATGAACCAAGAACTTCCAAATGTACAAGCTGGGCTTTGAAAAAGCAGAGGAACCCAGAGATCAAATTGCCAACATTCACTGGATTTTAGAGAAAGCAAAGGAATTCAAGAAAAACATCTGCTGCTGCTGCTGCTAAGTCGCTTCAGTCATGTCCGACTCTGTGCGACCCCATAGACAGCAGCCCACCAGGCTCCCCCGTCCATGGGATTCTCCAGGCAAGAACACTGGAGTGGGTTGCCATGCTTAACTGACTACACTAAAGCCTATGACTATGTGGATCACAACAAACTGTGGAAAATTCTTCAAGAAATGGGAGTACCAGATCTTACTTGTCTCCTAAGAAACCTGTATGTGGGTCAAGAAGCAGTAGTTAGGACCTTACATGGAAAAACTGGTTCAAAACTGGAAAAGGAGTACAGCAAGGTTGTATACTGTCACCCTACATATTTGACTTATATGCAAAGTACATCATGCAAAATGCCAGGTTGGATGAATCACAAGCTGGAGTTAAGATTGCCAGGAGAAATATCAACAGCCTCATATATGCAGATGATACCACTCTAATGGCAGAAAATGAAGACAAATTAAAGAGCCTCTTGATGAGAGTGAAAGAGGAGACTGAAAAAGCTGGCCTAAAACTCAACATTAAAAAAACTAAGATCATGGTATCTGGTCCCATCACTTCATGGCACATAGATGGGAAAAAAGTAGAAGCAGTGACAGGTTTTATTTTGAGCTACAAAATCACTGTGGATGGTGACTGCAGCCATGAAATTGAAACATGCTTGCTTCTTGGAAGGAAAGCTGTGACAAACCTAGATATTGTATTAAAAACCAAAGACATCTCTTTGTTGACAAAGATCTGTAAGTCAAAGCTATGGTTTTTCCAGTAGTCATGAATGGATATGAGAGCTGAACCATAAAGAAGGCTGAGTGCTGAAAAACTGATGCTTTTGAATTATGGTACTGGAGAAGACTTTTGAGAGTCCCTTGGACAGCAAGAAAATCAAATCACTCAATCCTAAAAGAAATCAAGCCTGAGTATTCACTGGAAGGACCGATGCTGAAGCTGAAGTTCCAATACTTTGGCCACCTGATGCGAACAGCCATCTTGCTGGAAAAGATCCTGATGCTGGGAAAGACTGAGGGCAAGAGAAGAGGGTGATGGAGGATGAGATGGTTGGATGACATCACCTACTTAATGGACATGAGTTTGAGCAAACTCCAAGAGACAGTAAAAGACAGGGAAGCCTGGCAGGCTGCAGTCCATGGGATTGCCAAGAATTGCACATGAATTAATGACTAAACAACAAAGTCATAGATATATGAGTAATATTTACAACAAAACTAACATATTGGACACATATTATCTATCAACCATTGTACTCAGGCTTGTGTATGATATTACCTTGTTTAGTCATCAAATAAATTTGTGTGATATAAAACTGAGTCTTAAGGACATGAAACAAATGTTCAAAGCTGTGCACAGGTTAAGTAGCAAGGCCAGTATTTAAACTCAGAAAATCTAACTTCATATTCCTCAGTCTTAGCACTCTAATATTTTTAATATCTAGTATATTTAATAATATTGCATTCAAAATATCATAAAATCCAGATGCAAATTTAGGAAGTTCATTGTATACATGAATAATAGTCGACTTTTGTTTTTTAGCATCAAACTGGATAAAACATTAAAACACAGGACCTCATCTGTTTCTTACATAAATTTGTTTGTTAGTGAATAGTAGTCAAAAGCTAAAACAACCTTGAATTTAGTACTTGGGCAGAAATAGCCTTGTCGACTAATACTTGCACCATGCTCAAACCCCCATGTACTTCCTCACTCTCACTCCCAAACTTCACATAAAAATAATTCACCTAGACTAATATCCAGAGCTGGATTAAGACTTCAGAAAATTTAAAAATTAGAAGATTAGACTTGAAATAAAAAGAAAATAATACAAAGTTGGAAAGCTTAAGTTAATATAGAACTAAGAACAAATTATTCTTGTCTGGAAAATTCCATGGACAGAGGAGCCTGGCGGGCTACAGCCCGTGGGGTCACAGAGTTGGACACGACTGATCACACTTGGCATACAGACACTGCTCTCTTGTGCTGTACCTTCATACACAAAAACAAATAGCTCTATATCAAGATTTTCTACTAGCAGTAATCCATCGGAGCAACTGGTATCATTTGGAGGAGGTACTCATTTTCTGATTCTTAAAGCAGCATCTTCCAAGTAGGGCTGTGCCTCCGGGAATGCTTAAGGTTGTCCAATGGCTTGAAGAAAAAAGAAAAACATTACAACTTCTACTTGCATTTATTTGTAAATATAAGTCAATTATTTCACAAATATTTAAACATAATTGGACATCGGAGGCCAGACTCAGGCTAACCAGCAGATGGTCACATACCATTCAGGAAACATCCAGAGAAGAGCAGAGTTTCAAAACATGGTGGGAGGTGGGGGGAGGGGGGTTTATCAGTGGAACTTTCATTCATTTTCCTTCTTTTCTTGCATTGCAATAATTTGTAGTTAACTTTTATCCACTTAAGTGAATAAGTGAATAACATTTATTCACTTAAGTGAATTTATAAATTATATGATTTATAAATTATATGATTCAGTTTCAAACAATCTACTCCTGAAAGCTTGGCCTTTGTGCACCAGTGCCAAATTGAATCTCAGAGACAGAGTTTTAGGTGAAGTAGAAAGAATAACTTTATTGCTTTGCCAGCCAAAGGGAGACACAGAGGGTTCCTGCCCTAAAAAATGAAGTGTCTCAATATAGCAGGATTTACTGAGGAGGTTTATAGCAATGTTCAAGGGTGGGGTTGCAAATAAGATTGCTGTTGTTGTCGTGTCTGACTCTTTGAGACCTCATGGACTGCAGCATGCCCTGCTTCCCTGTCCTTCACTACCTCCTGGAGTTTGCTCAAATTCACGTCCATCGAGTAGGTGATGCCATACAATCATCTTACCCCCAGTTGCCCCCTTCTCTTGCCCTCAATCTTTCCCAGCATCAGGATCTTTTCCAATGAGTTGGCTTTGCTTTAGGTGGCCAAAGTATTGGAGCTTCAGCTTCAGCATCAGTCCTTCCAATGAATACTCAGGCTTGATTTCCTTTAGGATTGACTGATTTGATCTCCTTGCTGTCCAAGGGACTCCCAAGAGTTTTCTCCAGTACTACAATTCAAAAGCATCACTTCTTTGGCACCCAATCTTCTTTATGGTCCAACTCTCACATCCGTACATGACTACTGGAAAAACCATAGCCTTGACTATATGAACCTTTTTCGCAAAGTGATGCATCTATTTGCCATGAAGTGATGGGACCAGATGCTGCGATCATAGTTTTTTGAATGTTGAGTCTTAATGTTGTGCAAGGGCCTCCACTCCTCTAACCTGGTCTCAGGTAATCTCGATGAGCTTCTCTGGCTCCTTTAATGTAGCCTCAGGTGGTCTTTCTCTGGTATGAAGAATGTGTGTGTGTGCTCAGTCATGTCTGACTCTTCGTCACCTTATGGACTGTAGCTTGCCAGGCTTCTCCGTATAAGGAATTTCCCAGTCAAGAATACTGGGGTGGGTTGCCATTTCCTCCTTCAGAGGATCTTCTCAACCCAGAGTTCCGACCGGATCTCCTGCATTTCCTACATTGGTAGGGGGATTCTTTACACTGAACCACCTGGGAAGCAAGGTATGAAGAATGCTAACATCTTAAAGAGCTTAAGGACATTGTTATGTGTATCCCTGGAAGGAGAACCAGGATCCTGACCCCAGGCTGCACTGTTGTTTCCTGGCTGTCCCTCCCTTGTCTTTCTTTGCATCTCTTCCCTTCCCAGATTAGCAATCTGCCCTTGGGAATTCAGGGAAGGTCATGGAGGCTGGAGTCAAGAAACAAAGACAGAAAGGCTTAGCTGCCCTGGCCCCACAGGGTCCTGCATGATTTTACTACTCATAAAATGAGCAAGTGGCTTAAAATGCTCCATTAAGAAATTGAAAATTGGAGAAAATATTTATAGTGTAAACACAACAAAATCCAAGAACATGGAGATGCTAACCATTTTAGTAGAACAAGCTCTTTATCAGCCTTCCTACAAAGTAAAAATAAGATGAAAGTCTTCACATTCATTAGGGAGACTGTCCCAACTATTGATTTATACTGATTTAATGAATTATGATGTTCTTCCTGAGAGCATACTCTGTCTTGATAGTTTACAGTTAAATAATATGATGCCATCATGACTAAGATGTTGCTCTTTGATTTGTTTTTAGCAGTGCTTTAAGATATTTGATACTAAAGCAAGTACTTTAAAAAATTTCCTTTAAGGTAAAATGAATGCTTAGGAACCACTTTCCAGATTCCTTGATATCAAGAGACTGAAATCAGTAGAGTAACACTTGTTTTGCCTGCTGCAAACAGAAATGTCTGCTAGAGGTTATGGGCAGTGATATGGTTAGAAGTTAAATACAATCCCTTGTCAGGCAAAAGAGTTATAAGGTCCATTAAAAAAACAAATCTTTTTCAAGTTGTTTTCTCCCATTCAAATTTATGTAACTTTATGAAGTAGCTTTTTCAGCAATCACAATCCTTATAGCCAGTTTTGCAATATATTAAATTTAGAAGCAGGTCTTTGAATTTCTGTAATATAGTGTGTTGGGCTTCCCAGGTGGCTCAGTGGTAAAGAATCTGCCTATCAATGTAGGAGACACAAAAGATGGGGGTTCCATCCCTGGATCCCCCTGGAGAAGGAAATGGAAACCCATTCTAGTATTCTTGCCTGGAAAATTTCATGGACAGTGTGCCTGGTGGGCTACATTCCATGGGGCTGCAAAGAGTCAGGCATGGCTGAGAACATACACACACACAATATACTGTGTTAAGTCAATATTTTATAAAATATTAAGCCTCTTGTCTTCTTGTCTTTAATCAAATGCCTTAATAATTAATAATATCAATAATAAAGGTTATGACAGAAACAATGGTAGGTTTTCAATCCATCATTTTCTCTTCCTGGACACATATAAACACTTAATTTCCCAGACTCATTTGCTATCGTATCAGGGTCAGTTGACTTAATTCTGGTTAATGAAATGTAAGTTGAAGAGTTGTACATTAATTTCTGTGTCTGGCCCTTAAACCAGTTTGTGCAATCAGATTTTACTTTCCTTTTATTAAGTGACTGTAGAGATCACATGTTGCAGTCTTACAAGATGGACTCAGGCTGGAGTTACATGAGAGAAAATCACCAACAAAAGCATACCCACAGTGTATTCTAATGTGAATAAGAAATAAGCTTTTTTATGATAAGTCAATGAAAACTCATTGTCACTACAAGGGAGAAAAGACTATTCAGACTAATAAAATTGCTAATAATATTTTAATGAGAACAACCTGTTTTGAGACCATTATTTAATATAATAAAATTATTAATGTAATTTTATCTTCATATAATGATTTTTTAATTTATTTTTTTGCATATGTCTGGTAATATACATAATACATATCCACAGAGGTACAAATATATGTATATTTGAGTTGCATGATAAAGATAGTTTTGCTTGATGAAGAAGCAACCAAAGACATTTGGAAGTAATTGACTTAAAATATATGCTTTGTTAATAAAGCTTCATCACCAGCTATTTCACTGGTAATAGGACACACTTAGATGTATTATTTTCACAGATCTGATTAGTATGTGTGCTCAGTCCAGCAGTCATGTCTGACTCTTTGCAACCCCATGGACTGTAGCCCACCAGGTTCCTCTGTCCATGGGATTTTTCAGGCAAGAATACTGGAGCAGGTTGCCATTTCCTCCTCCAGGGGAACTTCCCCTCTGATTAATATATGTAGGTTTTAAAAGACAAGAAAATGAATGTCAGCCATAAAATACTTCAACGTATCTCCCCTAGTCTTCACTCACTCTTAGTTGATGTAGATCACCATATCCAAACCAATGATTTAGTAGAAAATGTCAGTGCCAAGGAATTAAACCAGTTAACATGCATAGTTGAAGACAGTATTCTCTAAAACACTCTTATCCTTGAAGTTCTATAATGTGTAAGCAGTTTATTTGAGAAATAAGGAAATAAATAATAATTTAGTTTCACAAGGAAAAAATTAAAAATAAGTAAATGCAAATTTTCATCTTAGATATATAGGGGTATCTACATATACATATATACCTAAGCACATGCAAACAGACACAAATGTATGATTGTACACTTACATATATATTGAGTATTCATTTTATAGAATCAGAAAAAAAATTATCCTAGATATTTTCCTGCTAAAGCTGAAAATAACTAGAGGTAAAATTGAAATAAACTTTAGCTGCAAGGAAATATTGAGGGTCTTGTGTCTCAGTATTTTGAGTTAAGTCAAGAGCATATGTGTGTTGCAAGAGGTTGATAGATAATTTTTGTCATATTCAAGTTTCAAAGTTAAAGATGGTCAATATTCTCTTAACAGCCATACATCATTCCAGAACGGCTGTTAAGCTGGAAGAGAGTGCCTGCCTAAGGGTTAGCTTCAGAATGTACTCATTTTGGGAACTTTGTGATTCTTAAAAGTCTAGGATTAAAAGCAGTAGAAAGAGTTGCCTTTGAAATCTCTGAAGCCATTGACAGCTCTGAGCTCTCCAAGACCTTTTGGTTACAATAACATCTACTGAGTACACTCTTGGACACAGCTCACTAGAAGCTCTCATCCCATCATCTGATCAAATTTTGACCTTTCAGGTCACTTTGTGAGAGTTTCAGATGTTCTCCTAAAAAGGCAAGGCCAACGTTCCAACACAACTAAAGCTAGATGACAGTGTTCAGGGTGTGCAATGGCTCCCTCTCAACCTCAAGGTATCCCTCCTACAGTAACATTTTGCCTCATTAGTCCTCAAAGCAGTGGTGCGAGGGACTGAGTAAATGTATTCCTTCCAGATTCCAATGCTGAAGCCCTAATCACCACCTTGATGATCTTTGAAAGGAGATCCTTTGGAAGGTAATTAGGTCATTAGGGTAGAGGTCTCAGAAGTGGGATTGGCCCCCTTATAAGAAGAGACATGAGAGAAATGATCTCTCTGATTGCCATGCAAAGTTACTGCAAGAAGGCAGCCATCTCCAAACCAGGAGGAGGACTTTCACCAGATCCTGAATCTTCCAGCACCTTGATCTTGGATTTCCTAGCCTCCAAAAATCAATGCTTATTGTTCAAACCACACAGTCTATAGTATTTTGTTATAACAGTTAACTAAAGAAATGAGTGGTGATCAAACAACCAAGCACTCGGAACACAGCAAGAGACTTGGATGTAAAAAATATGCTATAAATGTCCCAAGATGATTTCACAGTGTTAGGAAATCAATTTTGCAATTTTATGCCATCTTCACTTGTTTGAAATGACTCAGCTCATATCAGTAATTGTGGTGAAAGGAACTATAAATCTCCTGTCATCTCTCTGGGTCAGTGGAGTTGCCTCTTTATTAGCGAGATGGCATTTTGGTGGGATATCATGTATAATTAGTTAACATAGAAATCTTTATAAGGCATAAAGAAACTAAAGGCAAGGAGAGGCAAATGTCCTCTTGGCATAATAATGTCATGGTTATTCATTCAAAAGAAATACAGCTTTTATACTAAAGTGTGTGTGAATTTTTTTGTTTCTTGGATTGTTTAGTAAGGTTTATACTGTTTCCAAGTTCAGTTCAGTTCAGTTGCTCAGTCATGTCCGACTGTTTGCGACCCCATGAATCGCAGCATGCCAGGCCTCCCTGTCCATCACCACTTCCCAGAGTTCACTCAGACTCACGTTCATTGTGTCTGTGATGCCATCCAGCCATCTCATCCTGGGTCGTCCCCTTCTCCTCTTGCCCCCAATCCCTCCCAGCATCAGAGTCTTTTCCAATGAGTCAACTCTTCGCATCAGGTGTCCAAAGTACTGGAGTTTCAGCTTCAGCATCATTCCTTCCAAAGAAATCCCAGGATTGAACTCCTTCAGAATGGACTGGTTGGATCTCCTTGCAGTCCAAGGGACTCTCAAGAGTCTTCTCCAACACCACAATTCAAACACATCAATTCTTCAGCGCTCAGCCTTCTTCACAGTCCAACTCTCACATCCATACGTGACCACAGGAGAAACCATAGCCTTGACTAGATGGACCTTGGTCAGCAAAGTAATGTCTCTGCTTTTGAATATGCTATCTAGGTTGGTCATAACTTTTCTTCCAAGGAGTTAAGCGTCTTTTAATTTCATGGCTGCAGTCACCATCTGCAGTGATTTTGGAGCCCCCCAAAATAAAGTCTGACACTGTTTCTACCATTTCCCCATCTATTTCCCATGAAGTGATGGGACCAGATACCATGAAGGTCAGGAAGGGCGGCAGTGAGGAGATACCTCTTGTCCAAGGTAAGGAACAGCGGCTGTGCTTTGCTGGAGCAGATGTGAAGAGATACCCCACACCCAAGGTAAGAGAAACCCAAGTAAGATGGTAAGTGTTGCAAGAAGGCATCAGAGGGCAGACACGCTGAAACCATACTCACAGAAAACTAGTCAATCTAATCACACTAGGACCACAGCCTTGTCTAGCTCAGTGAAACCAAGCCATGCCTGCGGGGCAACCCAAGACGGGCGGGTCATGGTGGTGAGGCCTGACAGAATGTGGTCCACTGGAGAAGGGAATGGCAAGCCACTTCAGTATTCTTGCCTTGAGAACCCCATGAACAGTATGAAAAGGCAAAATGATAGGATACCAAAAGAGGAACTCCCCAGGTCATTAGGTGCCCAATATGCTACTGGACATCAGTGGAGAAATAACTCAAGAAAGAATGAAGGGATGGAGCCAAAGCAAAAACAATACCCAGTTGTGGATGTGACTGGTGATGGAAGCAAGATCCGATGCTGTAAAGAGCNGAGAAATAGATTTAAGGGCCTAGATCTGATAGATAGAGTGCCTGATGAACTATGGAATGAGGTTCGTGACATTGTACAGGAGACAGGGATCAAGATCATCCCCATGGAAAAGAAATGCAAAAAAGCAAAATGGTTGTCTGGGGAGGCCTTGCAAATAGCTGTGAAAAGAAGAGAGGTGAAAAGCCAAGGAGAAAATGAAAGATATAAGCATCTGAATGCAGAGTTCCAGAGAATAGCAAGAAGAGATAAGAAAGCCTTCTTCAGCAAATAATGCAAAGAAATAGAGGAAAACAACAGAATGGGAAAGACTAGAGATCTCTTCAAGAAAATTAGAGATACCAGGGGAACATTTCATGCAAAGATGGGCTCGATAAAGGACAGAAATGGTATGGAATTAACAGAAGCAGAAGATATTAAGAAGAGGTGGAAAGAATACACAGAAGAACTGTACAAAAGAGGTCTTCACGACCCAGACAATCATGCTGATGTGATCCCTAATCTAGAGCCAGACATCTTGGAATGTGAAGTCAAGTGGGCCTTAGAAAGCATCACTATGAACAAGCTAGTGGAGATGATGGAATTCCAGTTGAGCTCTTTCAAATCCTGAAAGATGATGCTGTGAAAGTGCTGCACTCAATATGCCAGCAAATCTGGAAAACTCAGCAGTGGCCACAGTACTGGAAAAGGTCAGTTTTCATTCCAATTCCGAAGAAAGGCAATGCCAAAGAATGCTCAAACTACCGCACAATTGCACTCATCTCACATGCTAGTAAAGTAATGCTCAAAATTCTCCAAGCCAGGCTTCAGCAATACGCGAACCGTGAACTCCCTGATGTTCAAGCTGGTTTTAGAAAAGGCAGAGGAACCAGAGATCAAATTGCCAACATCCGCTGGATCATGGAAAAAGCAAGAGAGTTCCAGAAAAACATCTATTTCTGCTTGATTGACCATGCCAAAGCCCTTGACTGTGTGGATCACAATAAACTGTGGAAAATTCTGAAAGAAATGGGAATACAAGACCACCTGACCTGCCTCTTGAGAAATCTATATGCAGGTCAGGAAGCAACAGTTAGAACTGGACATGGAACAACAGACTGGTTCCAAATAGGGAAAGGAGTATGTCAAGGCTGTATACGTCACCCTGCTTATTTAACTTCAGTGCAGAATACATCATGAGAAACGCTGGACTGGAAGAAACACAAGCTGGAATCAAGATTGCCAGGAGAAATATTAATAACCTCAACTCTTTCCAAAGGAAGTGGCAATACCTGTTTGATTTTAGGTACTCTATAAAATGCCAGATGTCACCCCAAGTGCATATTCTTCTCTTATCATCTTGTAGCTATAAGAAAACAGCAGCCAGAAACCACTAAGATCAGAGTCCACCCCTGATATTTTTGGAACAGCTATTATTAGGCCAGGGAGGAATAGCCAAGAAAGCCATTGAAATCCAAAACTAGAGCATTTACAAGATACAAAATGGGTTGACATGAACTGAGATTTTATTATTTGCATAAAAAAGTACTGCTCCCTAGAGTTTGCCCCTTCCTGCACATATGCAAAAGATAAAAGAGGAAGGTGTGGGGACTTTTCTGGGAATCCAGTAGTTAAGACTTCACCTTCCAATGAAGGAGATGCGGGTTTGATTTCTGATTGGGGAGTGAAGATCCTACATGCCTTGTGGCCAAAAAACCAAAATATACAACAGAAGCAATACTGTAACAAATTCAATAAAGACCTTAAGAATAGTCCTTGAGTGTTCGTGTGAGTTTTAGTCGCTCAGTTGTGCCTGACTCCTAGCGACCCCATGGACTGCAGCTCACCAGGCTCCTCTGTCCATGAGATTTTCCAGGCAATGATACTGGAGTGGGTTGCCATTTCCTTCTCCAGGGGATCTTCCCAACCCAGGGACCGAACCCAGGTCTCCTGCACTGCAGGCAGATTCTTTACTGAGTAAGCTACAAGGGAAGCAAGCTAAGAATAGTCCTTATCAAAATAAAATAAAAAGAGGAAGATGTGGTTAAAGGCAGAGAGAACTTCCAAATACTGAAATGGCACAGTAAATGTCCCAGAAGTTTGTCACATCCACACTAATCTCTCTCTGTGAGGACAGAGGGTAGACCAGGATCACTGAGGTGACAGGAAAATGAGGGATGGGCATATGGCCAACATAAGACAGTGTTCTTTCCTACCTTGAATATTTTACTGCCAAAAAAAAATAGACCAAAAAGAAATTATGTTACGTATATCAGTCTGTTTGAACTGCCATAACAGAATACCATAGACTGGGTAGGTTACACAACAGAAATTTATTTTCTTACAGTTCTGGCTGTAAGTCCAAGAGCAAGGTGCTGGCAGGGTTGGTTCCTAGAAAGACCTTTCTTCCTGGTTTGCAGAGGCCCACGCTCACTGGGTCCTCACCTAGCCTTCCCTCTGTCCCCAAAGAGAAAAGCCTCTGGAGTCTCCTGCTCTTTTCATAAGGACCAGTCCAATGGGGTTAGGGCCCCCACTCTTCTGAACTCATTTTAAGCTTAATCATTTCTTGAAAGGCCCCATCCCCAAATATAATCACATCAGTGGTTGGACTTCAACACATGAATTTTGAAGAAACACTGTTCAGTCAGTGACAGTAGGAGAAGTCACGTTTAAAAAAAAAAAAACTAAAAGCTTACAAAATAAAAGGGTAGAATATAGAGAATAGAATATAGAATATTAATATTCTATAGATAGAATATAGGATGACCTCTGGCAAATGAAGCCAGGGGTTATTACAAATTGGTATAATTTGTTAGGTCCTGATTAATTATATTGGCTCCATTTATTTCAAATTTTCTAATGACCAAGGCAAAGATATAAATAACATCAATGCCAGAACCCACAATATCAGTAAACTCTTATTGGCTTCTCAGGGGAAACAAACCTTTTCCTAGAGTCAAGGCTTGAAAGATATTTTCCCATTTCCTTAACATCTTGAGAGTTCAAGCAAAAACCAGTTAAATAACATTGCATCTTATTGTGTCTTTCACTGCTAACTGTCAGAAAAAAAGATAAATCAAACATTTAGTAAAGCTGTTTCTATGAAAGGTCCACAGTGTGGGCCAAATGCATAGCTTTTGGTGACACTTTTGATAGGATAAGTCCAACCACTGCTATTTATATATCTAAAATAAGCAATAGTGAGTAATATAAAATTAATTTCCATTTTTGGATCTTTGCTTATCAGAAAAAAAATTATTGTATATCTTTCTGACAAAAAAAATTTAAAAATTTTAAATGATATGGCTGCATAGAGGCATTTCCCTTTTATGTCTGTTCTCCATCCAAATGTTCAGTGTTATTGTATAAATTTGAGAGGGTGGTTTGAGGATGTCACAGACATTAGGAGTTTACTGTATCTGAAATTCTTGGGCTTACATAAAAATGCAAAGAAACAGATACATGGATAAAATAATTTATCATGAAAGGATTTCAACCCAAGCAGGGATGACTACCTCTCCCAGAAGCCCTATTTATTATCACCTAGAAGTTCCTGAACTTAAGGATTGGCTTCTGTTGAATAAAAAGGAAATGCCTATTTCTTTGTTAGATTAATAACCTCAAATTAAAATGTTGTCTTAATTGTTGCGTGTACACAGAACCTCAGTACCCAGTAGATACTTATTCTACATGGTGACATTATGTACAAGGTGGGCTTCTGGATATAACCCGGGGACTCAGTGAATCTCTCTCTAACCTAAAGATTAAACCACCTCATTTTCAAAAGTGCTTTTTAAAATCTATGAATCACTAACTGGGGGAAAAAGTAAGGGTTGGGACCACTGGCTCCAAGTAGTAAAATTAAAATATATGTTTTTATCAGTGAGTATAATCTTTCCTTGGAGAGGGAAATGACAACCTACTCTAGTATTCTTGCCTGGGAAAACCCATGGACAGAGGAGCCTTAGTTCATAAGATCCCAAGATTTGGAGGTGACTTAAAAACTTAACAACAACAACAATAAGGTTCTCTAGCCTTTGAAAAATTCAATGTCTGTTTATTCAATTAATAACTATCTTTTTGAAATGCAAAGAAAACCTGGACCATGCGTAGACAGTGAAAAATACACAGAGTGTGTTGAAAGGAGAGTGTGTTTCCTAAGGCAGCAGAATGACTTGATCGGAAAAGACAGCGCCCAGATGATGAATCAAGGCTCTCTCTGGTTCAGTCCCAAATTTCTTTTCTCTTTGCTCCACATGAAATAGCATTTAAGAGTTAACCTGTTCAGCTGACACATTAAGTATTTTCTACTGTTGAAAATTTCAGGGAAATTTTGATATTAAAGACATTGCTGTGCAGTGAGACCTTTGGGGCTATTTTAATATTTTATTAGTATATAATCAATACGTGTTTCCATCTTATTCCTGAATGAGAATGCAACTCCTTCGGGGCAGTTATCTATCTCAGACTTCTTTAAATTTGTTGTAAAGACTAGGAAAGTTGGCCTGCAGACCAAGAAACAGCATGACAGGGAGGAACAGGCTTGCTGGGTTTGGGGATTGATTCTAATTCTCACTCTGCTAGTCCAAGCACTAGCTATGTGATTTCTGGTCATTTGCTTAACCCTCCTGAGACATTATTATTCTGAGAACATGCTGGGGTGTGTGGGAGTATGGAGTTAGCTAATTGGCTACTAGTGAGCAAGAGGTTAGCGCAAACAGCTGATCCTGTTTACATGGGTTTGAGGTTTCTAGTGCTCTTGGGCTTTGTTTGCAGAAACCTTTCTTCAGAGGCCTTCAGCTTTCAATACCTTTAAGAAAGCACATTGGGAAGATCAAGGGAAGGATCACTTTTAAGCTGAGTGCAAAACCCAAAGCTCACTTAGATATCTTTGGCGTATTCCACTACTGGATAGACTTATGTTCTTGGGCAAAGACAACTGTTTTTCCTGGCTCTCCTCCTCAAATATGCAGACAAATCCTCGATGGCAGCGGCAGCTAGAGAAGAGGTTATAGCCAACTCTGCTAAAGGAAGTCGGTAATACAAGTCCTGTTTACTGTTGCCAAATGGCAGTGTTGGTCAAATATTAGAAAAAAAAGTTCAGCATCCAACAGTTGTTATTGATCACCGTGCGTGACTTTACTCTTTTTTGAATCATAGTTGTTTGCTGGAATGCTTAAGGCAGGGCTGGTACAGAGTAATTTTGAAAAAAAAAAAATGAAGAGAGGTCTTGTTTGTTTTTGTTTGTTTAAGACCTATTTTTACATATTGACATTATAGCTACCAACACACAGAAAGAGGGCTTCTACTAAATGTACTGAAAGCTCAGTTGGAAAAGGTACAAGAACATTGAAAATGAAAAAAAAAAGTGAAGGAAAAAGTAAAATGTTATATTTTATATCTGAACTGGTATAACTGATTATTAACGGACAGTCAGTGGAAAAGGTTTGTGTTTGGTTTGTGTTTTGCAGGGGCCAGTCTTGCTCTTCCAGTCTTGGTTTTGAAAATGCTCCCCTCCCCCACTACCATTTCAGCTGTTGTTGCCCCTTGTAGCCATCAGGGTTCTGCAATACTAGGTTAAATATTATTATGGTAGTTTAAGATTGGATTTGTTTCTTTCTATGACTATTATGTTGTCATGGCAAAAGTCATGTGTAATATGGAACCATAATTTCTATTTCACAAAGAAAATAATGGTTCTTCAAGCTAACTTAAAGAACTCAACAATTTAAATAAATAGCAAGAAACTCATATATTCCTTGAATACACCTGATTTGTATACATCTAAGGAAGCATGGCTACATGATCACTGATCAATATCCTATGTTAAAATATATTCCCATCTCCTCAGCATTTGTCACAGAAACATCTGTTCATTATTTCATATCACTAGTTCTTTTAACAACTTGGATATAGTTACATGAAGAAATTCAGAAATTTTGCCATGATTCATAAAGGAATGCATTCCTTTACGCCTTGGTTTTGAAATTACTTACCAAATCAGAGTCTTTGGAATTTTCATAGTTTAAGCAATTAGAAGAAACTTTGTATGCTTCTGATATTCACTCCACTTTGCCTTCTGGATGAATCAGAATTAATGCTTTTGGTGACAAGTTACCTTATTTGGAATGTATAGATATTTTTGCCAAAAGTACTAACCACAAATTCAAAACAATAATAATTTTTAAAAAAACATTGTCCTTATTTTTTATGGGATTGTTGTTGTCGTTCAGTCACTAAGTCATGTCCAACTCTTTGCAACCCCATGAACTGTAGCACACCAGCTACCCTGTCTTTCACTATCTCCCTGAGTTTGCTCAAACTCATGTCCTAATGGCTCAGATGGTAAAGAATCTGCCTGCAATGCAGGAGACCCAGGTTTAATCCCTGAGTCAGGAAGATCCCTGGAGAAGGGATTGGCTACCCATTCCAGTATTCTTGCTTGGAGAATTCCGTGGACAGAGGAGCCTGGCTGGCTACAGTCCATTGGGTTGAAAAGAGTCAGATGCAACCAAGCGATTAACACACACACATGTCCATTGAGTCAGTGATGCCATCACAACATCTCATCTTCTTTTTCCCCCATCTCCTCTTGCTTTCAATGCATCAGGGTCTTTTCCAATGAGTGGGCTCTTTGCATGATGGCCAAAGTATCGGAGCTTCAGCTTTAGCATCAGTTCTTCCAATAAATACTCAGGGTTGATTTCCTTTAGGATTGACTGGTCTGATCTCCTTGCTGTCCAAGGGACTCTCAAGAGTCTTCCCTAACACCACAGTTTGAAAGCATCAATCTGCGCCATTCTTTATAGTCCAACATTCACATTCATACATGACTACTGGAAAAATCATAATTTTGACTATATGAAACTTTGTTGGCAAAGTGATGTCTCTGATTTTTGATACACTGGATGGGATAACACAGTTCAAATAAGAAAAATTTTGTCTCACCTTTGTTTAGAGTGTACAGGTTTCAAAAAGATGGATCTATTTTTTGAACATTTTTTCCCCACAGTCCTATGGGCTACAAGGCGGTTTAGCTTGGAATCTCTCAGGCAATTCCAGTCAGATAGCAGCTGGATTGATTGGGCCAGGAGATCTAAGATAGCATCATTCAGATCTCTGGTAGTTGGTGATGCCAGTCAGCTGGGGTACCTCGGTTCCCTTCATCTGTACTTCATCCAGAGGACCTCAGAGATCAGTTGTTGCCCTTCTGTTCTATTCTTCTCTGTTTCCTTTTCTTCTCCATTATTTTGTAGCTTCTTATTCCTCGGGGTGCTTGAAATATTTTTTAACTTCTCTAATCCAATTCTCATGTGAAGGATGTGGACATCTCCTGCCTCTTTATGCTTCTCTTCTCATACTCTCATGCTATGCTAGATACATGTTCTTTTCACAGCTTCTGTTCCCCAGCACTTTATTTTGACAGCTTCTATCACTGCTGGGACCAGCTTGTATTTCTGGTCTGAACTTTGGAGTGGAACTGCAAAAGAGAAAAACCTGGCAAATTTTATATAACTAAGGGTTAAACTGGAATAGTCCTGATTTTTGTACTATGATTCTCTGCAAAGGACTCTTTTTCTTCTCTGCCTTTTAGAGGGCTTTCTTTTATTTTCTGTTTTTGTTTCTGTTTAAAGACCAGATGCATTTCTATATTTTTTTTATATGTACTCCTTGAAGTCAACTAAAAACATCCTACAGTTTCTCTATCTCTTTCCTATATTCTTCCTCTCAATACGGAAATAAGATCCAATATTCACTCCAAGAAAAGCACAACTGGATCCAAGGGAACACAGGCACTTTAGAGCTCCTGCCAATGAACCACACTCTCTGCTGCTGTCAGTAAAGCACTTTGACACCCACCTGGGGCTATTGTCACAGGTGCCTATTCTCTACTCCATTCAGCTTTTGAGATCAACAAATGGTGTCCAGGACTCAGTGTAATCAACATATTGGAAAACAAAAGTGAAGCACAACAGATACAAGCTGAGACTGTATTATATCTATCATCATGAAAGCCACATTTCTAATTCCTCCCCCCCGCCCCCCCCCTCC
>SJYQ01093898.1:639941-660671 GCA_006410935.1 Redunca redunca | reverse complement strand
GAGTGAGAGCTGCAAACCTTTTTATAAAAAGATCATGTCCTTGGACAGCAAGTATCATGAAAACCTCAAATCATCAAATCAAAAATAGAATTGTTAAGCACTGTGTGGAAGTCCTCTTATTTTCAGTAACATTGCCCCAGTCATAAGTAAAGACAATATGAATCGGGTTTGCCTCTTTGAATTAACTGTGGTGAGTTGTAACTTACATGATTATCTTACCTTGAACATTTTTGCAGCTGTTCATATTTAAATTTGTATTGTCTGAGCTCTGTCCTCTATCTCAGGAAAAATTCCTTTCTCAACTCTCAGTGCAAAAGTTTCAGTAAATTTAAGATTAAAATGGCAGGGGGATTTAAATACAGTGCCTTTTTCCTCCCAGGTCAGAATATATTGAGGATAGTTAAAGGGAGAAATGAAGAAATTTGAATTCTCTTCTGTCTATTGTTTGGAAATAGCAAAAGGACTTCAACAGTTCTGGGAGCTTTCTAAGTATTTATTGTTATTTATGTTTATTATTTCCAAGTGGCTTTTCCCAAGAAGAGCTCTGAGATCTTATAACAATTTTCATACTTTCTAGGCAAAAATAAATCAATAAATTTGAACGTGTTGAGAAAAGAAAATGGATAGAAGGAAATATTATAAAAAATGATAAGTATTATAAAAAATAAAAGGGATAGAAGCATAGAAGAAAAAAATAATTAGACCAAAATAAAAAAGACAAATAAGAGAGTTTGAATTGAGGATGGACATTGTCCAGAGGGGAAAGTTGAGGCTTCAAGAGTAGATGGACTCTCAAAGGTCACTTAGCCTCTGAATCGAGAACAAAACCCTTTGCTTTCTTGGGGGTTAACTGAAGCTTTTCTACAGGAGACCACACTGTCTGCCTGGAATTTGCATCACACTTTCCTCCTCAGCACTGGTGCACTCCTGCCTCCCTGCCCTTGGGTTCAGTGGGTGGTCAGTATTACTTTACAGAAAGAGAAACAGAAGTTCCAAGGGGTTAAGTAATGTGTAAAGTGTTAAACAATCCTTTAGAGGGCTGATCTCAGAATTGGGGAAAATCACCCTATCCAGATATTCTTGAGAAAAAAGTGATTCTTATTTATTCTGAAGAGGAAAAAAAAAATCAGTTTTGAGGGTGAATAGATGTAAAAGAGCTACATTCTACATTTACGAGGGATTACAAAACAGGGCAATGATGACTTTGCAAATAATTTCTCTAATTTAAAACGTGTGGGGATTTCACATTTAAAAAGATCATTATTAATCCATATTTTTCCTCAAGTTTTTGAAAGTCTGAGGAGTGGTACAGCTACATGGGGAAATTTACCTATAAAAGCATCATTTCTGCGACCTCTGTTCTGGCCTACAGTGTCGAGTTAAAGAGAAACATGCTACTTATCCTACAAGAAAATTGGAAGATCTTAGCTTTGAGCTGTAATATTTCCAGATGGTTGAAATCGAAAGCAGACTTCCTTTCTTTGCCTCTTCAGCCAAAGTTTTATACAGCAGTAAATAAACTCTTATTTGCTTCTGCCACATTTTATAGTAGAATACAGAAGGATTGAAGCGGACCATTTCTCAGGGAATGATTCTCTTCTCATTGTACTCTGAAGGCTGGATACTGCTTCTGTTTTACAATGGGAACACAAAGCTCACAACTATAACTCCAAGAGTAATATAGAAATCTGTTGGTTCGTTGCCTTTTACTATTAAGACTTTTCTAAAACTTGCAGCAAATGTCAATTTCTCTCTCCACAGATTGAGGCAGAAAAGCACAAGGATGATTCTTCTCCTTAAACTTTAAATATTAAACTTATTTTGGGGGGACTCCCCTGGTGGTCCAGGGGTTAAGATTCTGTACTTCCACTTCAAGAGCTGCTGGTTCAGTGCCAGGTCAGGAAACTAAGATCCCAAGCAGCAAGGCCAAATAAATAAATTTTAAATTTATTTTCATGGAAGTAAAAACTCAGATCATTAAATTTCATTATGAATACAACATAGACACTTTTAAAAGGAAATAAAATATCCTTGGAAGTCTAAATTAGACTTTAAAAAATAAAATGAGGATTGTTTTTCATTCTTGATAAATGGGTTGGGTTGGGTTGGGTTAGTTACTTAGTTTACAAATACAATTTAAATTTTTTTTTCTGGCCTATAATTTCTATCCCATTTTGGGTAGAAACTATATTTCAGACATCATCTTTGCTGGATAATGTTTCTGGACCTTCCCATTATATTGAACAAAGAGAATATGTTTTGATAACAAAATCAGCTTGTCAACACCCATAGTGTTTGTGAAATCAGGCTCTAGAATATGATAAAATATAATTGTTATGTACTATATTATGGGTTCAACCCCTCCCAGCTTATTTTCAAGATAAAAAATAGGCTGCCATATTGTTACAGAATCATCTCAATGCTCTTTTGCTTTTTTTCCTTTATGCTTGCTAAAGGTAAATAATTGTTTGCCTGTCTTCAAATATGTGGGCTTCCCCACATATTTGTAGGTCAGTGGTAAAGAATCCACCTGCAATTCAGGAGACCCAGGTCCCACCCTTGGGTTGGGAAGATCCTCTGGAGAAGGAAATTGCAACGCACTCCAGTATTCTTGCCTGGGAAATCCCATGGACAGAGGTGCCTGGTGGGCTACAGTCCATGCGGTCACAAAAAGTTGGACATGACTGAGCAGCTACATGACAACAGTCTTCAAATGTACAGATGCTGGGAATGAGCAGGACTGTGAATTTTCCCAGATCTGTAGAACTGAGGTGTTTAATCTTGGGTGAAGAAAGAACTTAGTATGTGCCTGAGTGAGAATAGTGGTTGGAAAGAATATTAATTGTACTCACTAGGATGTAGCTATAAATATTCTCCTTTGGCAGGCGAGTGGGAGGAACTACAGACTTGGGAGAGAGGACTGAACAACTCTCTGGTTCAAGTTAACAACTTCTCTGGTTCCTTTCTATATATATTTGCTAAATGTCAGTGCTGCACTAGATCCTGCCCTTGGCACTTGCTACGGGGTGAATGTTTGTTGTCCCTCTGAAATCCATATGGTGAACTCCAAAAGTGATGGTATTAAGTGGTGGAACCTTTGGGAGCTGATTAGGTCATAAGGGTAGAGCCCTCATGAAGGGGATTAGGGTCCTTACAAAAGAAGCCCCAGAGAGAGTCCTCTCTGATTCATACCTTGTGAGAACACAGTGAAAAGATGCCATCTATGAATGAGGAAATGGGTCCTCATCAGACATTGGATCTGCTTGTGCTTTGATCTGGTACTTTCCAACCTTCAGAACTGTGAGAAATAAATTTCTGCTGTGTATAGTCCACTTGGTCTAAGGTATTTTTTTACAGCTGCCTGAGCAGACTAAGGCAGCATCTTTATTCAATAAAGAAGACACAGTACTTGATCAGGGAACAAACACACATTAGTGTGGTTTGCTTTTAGACCAGCTTAACTAGTGTATGGGTAGAGCTCCTAGATTAAGTGATTCTTGAAAGTAACTATAAGCCAGGAGATAAAAGATGGAAAAGGGTTTGAGTAGAGAAGACAATCCAAGCAAAGGCACAGAATTATGAAAAAAATATATGCATGAGAGATTAGAGACTAGAGCTAATTTTAACAACTGCATCATTGAATCTAGAGGCAAAGAGTATAAGAAGTAAGTAAAGAGGAAATACAGTTACTGTCATAAATAATCTCATTTTCTGTACTATCTTCTTGCGAGATAATAAGCACTATTATGGCAGAGAATGTGCCTTATTCACCATGACAGACCAGGAATTTAGCAAATGCCTGATAATGCCTCACTAATGAACAATTATTTATTGATCCATGAGTGAATTACCTGGATGAATTCCCACTGTTTAGAACAAGGGATAAGTTCTCAATAAGTTTAGAGCAAAGGATAAAGTTTAAAAGTATTTAATAGGTAAAATTACCAGGACTTCTCAACTAAAGTTAAAACTGGCACCGTGGTGCCTGTATTAATGAGATCATATGCAACACTAGGATAAGATACAGCAGAATGTTAAGAATGTAAACTCGGAATTGATTTTAGCTCAAACCTCAGCACCTTGACTTCCTAGCTATGTGCCCCTGGGCCAGTGATTTAATCCATCTGTGCTTTGGTTTGCTCAAATGCAAAGTGGGAATAAAGACAGCACATGCCTCATCCTGTGGTCCTGAGACTTATAGGAGTTCATTCTTTTAAATCACTTAGAACAAAGTCTGGCAAGAAGCATTCAATGAAAAAGCTCAGATTAAATTCGCATTAAGTCATTAGTCAGTAGTGACTGTTTTATTGCAGGGAGGTGACTTGGCTTTTAAATCTTAGCCACACCCCTTCTTTTGGTCTCCACTCTTTCTCTGAAAGATTTCACTGTCTTTATTGGACAAATAGCAAGTCGGAAGTCCCATAAATGATGTGTTAAAATTCACACAAATTGTCAACCACCAAAACTAGGCTCAGGGAAGTGATAATTTGACCTTGTACAGCACTGCCTACTGAATTTCTTCAAGGAGAACTCACTGCTGGCTGTGGATAATTAAAAATCAAAATCAACTTTTAAGTGGTGGGAAGTGGCAGGGAGGCTCAGGGGGCAGGGCACATATGTATAGCTATGGCTGATTCATGTTAACATATGGCAGAAGCCAGCACAATATTGTAAAGCAATCATCCTCCAATTAAAAATAAATAATTTTAAAAATCAACTTATAACTATTAATAAGAATATATATTTTGACAAATTATATCACATCAAAGTCTTTCCAGACTCACACATCAAAAGCTTTTTAGGAAAATTCTACAAATATGTGATTTTTGTTTTGTCCATTAGAGATCTATATTCCATAAATTTAGCCAAAATATTTTAGTGCCTAAAATAAGCTTTTCAACTATGAGTTCCTCCTTTACTAGAGATTCTAGTATAAGTAGATTTTTCATATGTTTCTATTTTCCTCAACTAGGAGAGTTTTGTGTTTATTGTATACTAATGTTTATATTTCTTCTCTTGTGGAGTATTAGCAAAAGCAGAAATAAAATACTGGGGAAATAAAAATGAAAGCCAAAAGAACAGGATAGTAAGGATTTGCCATTCAACTTTGGAGAACTAAAGGAAATTGAATAAAAATACCCCTGAGCCTTAAAAATGATTTGAGGGCCTCTCTGAGGTGATAAGTAGGAATAAGAGTGGACAGAGGCTTATAGGGCTAGGGTGCTGGGCTCTGTGGCCTGAAATGTGCTGCCCAGCAAGCAGCTGAAATTGGTAAAAGGAATTTACCATCTCAGTCCTAGCTACTGAACTGAATAGAGGTCTTCCAAAGCTTTTCCATCAAAAGGTACATTTGCATTTCTAGAAGGAATACAGGAAGGATTTAAACAGAATGTCACAATGAGAGTCAAAAATTCAGAGTGTTTGAAAAGAATTTAATAAATGGACAAGAAATTAAACCCTAGAAAATAAATAAATTCCTTGGTAAAGTCTTCTATTGTGGTCTGTGGACCAAAGATGATCTCTCAGTTTATCATCTGTCTGCTAGGGAATGTGAGGCATTGAGAACAAGCTGAAGAAACTTGAACAGCAGTTTGGAATTCATTTTATGTCTGTTCCATTTGATGATTAAAAATATGGCCCTAATGTACGACTTTTGTTTGCTTTATATATTCCTATTTTTTTGCTTTATGCTTCTAGTAATTTATTCTTTATTGTACTTTATAAAACTATCAGTCAAGGATGGATGGGGGGAAACTGACCCTTTTCCACAGACAGTTGGAGAAGTACAGTCCTCAAATGACAAGGAAATGGCAACCCACTCCACTATTCTTGCCTAGAGAATCCTGTGGACAGAGGAGCCTGGTGGGCTGCAGTCTATAGGGTCGCACAGAGTCAGACACGACTGAAGCGACTTAGCATGCATGTATGCATTGGAGAAAAAAATGGCAACCCACTCCAGTATTCTTGCCTGGAGAATCCTGTGGACAGAGGAGCCTGGTGGGCTGCTCTCTATAGGGTCGCACAGAGTCAGACACGACTGAAGTGACTTAGCAGCAGCAGCAGCAGCAGCAGCAGCAGTCCTCAAATGAATGTTTTTTCCTACACTCTGTGTGCTCAATTGCTTTAATTGTGTTTGACTCTGAGACCCCATGGACTGTAACCTGCCTGGTTCCTCTGTCCATGGGATTCTCCAGGCAAGAATACTGGAGTGGGTTGCCATGACCATTTCCAGGGGAACTTCCTGACCTGGGGATCAAACCCACGTTTCCTGTGCCTCCTCCATTGCAGGCAGATTCCTTACCTGCTGAGCCACCTGAGCAAATCTCCCATTATTACTTAAAACACTGGGGGAAGAAAATAAAAAGTCTCTACCAAGCAAAACAGGTAAATGGAGGTTAATTTTATGCTTTCTAGTATTCTTATTTTAAGATATGCATGAAATCTTATGAGATTATCCCTGACAATCTTATTAGGTAATATCCTGAATTTATTATTTTTATTTTGATATATATGTGGTGCTAGTGGTAAAGAATGGGCCTGCCAATGCAGGAATCATAAGAAATGCAAGTTCAGTCCCTGGGTTGGGAAGATCCCATGAAGGAGGGCATGGCAATGCACTCCACTATTCTTGCCTGGAGAATCATATGGACAGAGGAGGGTGGCAAGCTACAATCCATGGGGTAGCAAAGAGTCACACACGACTGAAGAAATTAGCACCAGCATATGCAATATATATTTATAAGGAAATTGACAGCTGCATTTATATTTTTATCTTCTACTATCAGCTTTTTCTTAACATACTATTTTTAAAACCAGTTTATTTATTTTTTCCCCCAAAATACAGTTTTTTGGGAATATAGCCTTTCAGTTAAGAGGAATACACAGTATTTTGTATTTTTCAATACGTTTTACATCTTCTCAGCGTTTGTTATGTTTCAATTCAGTTCAGTTCTGTTGCTCAGTCGTGTCTGACTCTTTGTGATCCCATGAATCGCAGCACGCCAGGCCTCCCTGTCCATCACCATCTCTCGGAGTTCACTCAAACTCACGTCCATCGAGTCAGTGATGCCATCCAGCCATCTCATCCTCTGTCATCCTCTTTTCCTCCTGCCCCCAATCTCTCCCAGCATCAGAGTCTTTTCCAATGAGTCAACTCTTCCCATGAGGTGGCCAAAGTATTGGAGTTTAAGCTTTAGCATCATTCCTTCCAAAGAACACCCAACTCTGATCTCCTTTAGAATGGACTGGTTGGATCTCCTTGCAGTCCAAGGGACTCTCAAGAGTCTTCTTCAACACCACAGTTCAAAAGCATCAATTCTTCGGCACTCAGCTTTCTTCACAGTCCAACTCTCACATCCCTACATGACCACTGGAAAAACCATAGCCTTGACTAAATGGACATTTGTTGGCAAAGTAATGTCTCTGCTTTTCAATATGCTATTTAGGTTGGTCATAACTTTCCTTCCAAGGAGTAAGCATCTTTTAATTTCATGGCTGCAATCACCACCTGCAGTGATTCTGGAGCCCCAAAAAACAAAGTCTGACACTGTTTCCACTGTTTCCCCATCTATTTCCCATGAAGCGATGGGATCAGATGCCATGATCTTCATTTTCTGAATGCTGAGCTTTAAGCCAACTTTTTCGCTCTCCTCTTTCACTTTCATCAAGAGGCTTTTTAGTTCCTCTTCACTTTCTGCCATTAGGCTGGTGTCATCTGCATATCTGAGGTGATTGATATTTCTCCCAGCAATCTTGATTCCAGCTTGTGCTTCTTCCAGCCCAGAGTTTCTCATGAAGTACTCTGCATATAAATTAAATAAGCAGGGTGACAATATACAGCCTTGACATACTCCTTTTCCTATTTGGAACCAGTCTGTTGTTCCATGTCCAGTTCTAACTGTTGCTTCTTGACCTGCATACAGATTTCTCAAGAGGCAAGTCAGGTGGTCTGGTATTCCCATCTCTTTCAGAATTTTCCACAGTTTATTGTGATCCACACAGTCAAGGGCTTTGGCATGGTCAATCAAGCAGAAATAGATGTTTTTCTGGAACTCTCTTGCTTTTTTAATGATCCAGTGGATGTTGGCAATTTGATCTCTGGTTCTTCTGCCTTTTCTAAAACCAGCTTGAACATCAGGGAGTTCACGGTTCACGTAGTGCTGAAACCTGGCTTGGAGAATTTTGAGCATTACTTTACTAGCATGTGAGATGAATGCAACTATGTGGTAGTCTGAGCATTCTTTGGCATTGCCTTTCTTTGGGATTGGAATGAAAACTGATCATTTCCAGTCCTGTGGCCAGTGCTGAATTTTCCAAGTTTGCTGGCATATTGAGTGCAGCACTTTCACAGCATCATCTTTCAGGATTTGAAATAGCTCTACTGGAATTCCATTACCTCCACTAGCTTTGTTCATAGTGATGGTTTCTAAGGCCCATTTGACTTGACATTCCAGGATGTCTGGCTCTACATGAGTGATCACACCATCGTGATTATCTGGGTCATGAAGCTCTTTTTTGTACAGTTCTTCTGTGTATTCTTGCCACCTCTCCTTCATATCTTCTGCTTCTGTTAGTTCCATACCAATTCTGTCCTTTATCAAGCCCATCGTTGCATGAAATGTTCCCTTGGTATCTATAATTTTCTTGAAGAGATTTCGAGTCTTCCCCATTCTGTTGTTTTCCTCTATTTCTTTGCATTGATCACTGAGGAAGGCTTTCTTATCTCTTCTTGCTATTCTTTGGAACTCAGCATTCAGATGCTTATATCTTTCCTTTTCCCCTTTGCTTTTCACGTCTCTTCTTTTCACAGCTATTTGTAAGGCCTCCTCAGACAGCCATTTTGCTTTTTTGCATTTTTTTTCCAGGGGGATGGTCTTGATCCCTGTCTCCTGTACAAGGTCATGAACCTCCATCCATAGTTGATCATGTACTCTATCTATTAGATCTAGGCCCTTAAATCTATTTCTCACTTCCACTGTATAATCATAAGGGATTTGATTTAGGTCATACCTGAATGGTCTAGTGGTTTTTCCTGCTTTCTTCAATTTAAGTCTGAATTTGGCAATAAGGAGTTCATCATCTGAGCCACAGTCAGCTCCCGGTCTTCTTTTTGCTGACAATATAGAGCTTCTCCATCTTTGGCTGCAGAGAATATAATCAATCTGATTTTGGTGTTGTCCATCTGGTGATGTCCATGTGTAGAGTCTTCTCTTGTGTTGTTGGAAGAGGGTGTTTGCTATGACCAGTGCATTCTCTTGGCAAAATTCTGTTAGTCTTTGCCCTGCTTCATTCTGTGTTCCAAGGCCAAATTTGCCTGTTACTCCAGGTGTTTCTTGACTTCCTACTTTTGCATTCCAGTCCCCTATAATGAAAAGGACATCTTTTTTGGGTGTTAGTTCTAAAAAGTCTTGTAGGTCTTCATAGAACTGTTCAACTTTAGCTTCTTCAGTGGTACTGGTTGCAGCATAGACTTGCCTGAGAGAATGTGGTCCACTGGAGAAGGGAATGGCAAACCACTTCCATATTCTTGCCTTGAGAACCCCATGAATAGTACAAAAAGGCAAAATGATAGGATACTGAAAGAGGAACTCCCCAGGTCAGTAGGTGCCCAACATGCTACTGGACATCAGTGGAGAAATAACTCCAGGAAGAATGGAGGATGGAGCCAAAGCAAAAACAATACCCAGTTGTGGATGTGACTGGTGATGGAAGCAAGGTCTGATGCTGTAAAGAGCAATATTGCATAGGAACTTGGAATGTTAAGTCCATGAGTCAAGGCAAATTGGAAGTGGTCAAACAGGAAATGGCAAGAGTGAACGTTGACATTCTAGGAATCAGTGAACTAAAATGGACTGGAATGGGTCAGTTTAACTCAGATGACCATTATATCTACTACTGTGGGCAGGAATCCCTTAGAAGAAATGGAGTAGCATCATGGTCAACAAAAGACTCTGAAATGCAGTACTTGGATGCAATCTCAAAAACCACAGAATGAGCTCGCGTTCGTTTCCAAGGCAAACCATTGTTATGTTTAGTCTCTCAGAAATGTCTGACTTTTTGCAATTCCATGGAGTGCAGTATGTCAGGCTTCCCTGTCTTTCACCATCTCCTGGACCTTGTTCAAACTCATGTCCACTGAGTCAGTGATGATGTCCAACCACCTGGTCCTCTGTCATATCCTTCTACTGCCTTCAATCTTTCCCAGCATCAAGGTCTTTTCCAGTGAGTCCACTCTTAGCATCAGATGGCCAAAATATTAGAGCTTCAGCATTAGTACTTAAAATGAATATTGATTTCCTTTAGAAAATCGATTTAGACTGGTTTGATACCCTTACAGTCCAAGGAACTCTTAAGAGTGTATTCCAACATTACAGTTAGAAAGCACCAATTCTTCGGCACTCAGCCTTCTTTATGATACAACTCTCACATCCGTACATGACTACTGGAAAGCCATAGCTTTAACTATATGGACTTTGTTGGCAAAGTAATATCTCTGCTTTTTAATATGCTATCTAGGTTGGTCATAGCTTTTCTTCCAAGGAACAAAAATCTTTTAATTCCATGGGTAGAGTCACCACCTGCAGTTATTTTGGAACTCAAGAAAATAAAGTATGTCACTGTTCCCATTGTTTCCCCATATTTGCCAAGAAGGGTTGGAACCAGATGTCATGGTATTAGTTTTTTGAATATTGAGTTTTAAGCCAGCTTTTTCACTCTCCTCTTTCACCTTCATCAAGAAGCTCTTTAGTTCCTCTTTGATTTCTGCCATAAGGGTGGTGTCATCTGCATATCTGAGGTTGCTGATATTTCTCCCAGCAATCTTGATTCCAGCTTGTGATTCATCCAGCCTGGCATTTCATATGATGTACTTTGCATATAAGTTAAATAAGCAGGGTGACAATATAAAATATATAGCCTTAATGTACAATATACTTCTTTCCCAATTTGGAACCATCCATTGTTCCATGTTTGGTTCTAACTGTTGCTTCTTAACCTGCATGCAGGTTTCTCAGGAGGCAGGTAAGGTGGTCTGGTATTCCCATCTCTTTCAGAATTTTCCACAGTTTGCTGTGATCCACACAGTCAAAGGCTTTGGTATAGTCGATGAAGCAGATGTTTTTCTGGAATTCTCTTGCTTTTTCTATGATCTAACGGATCTCTGGTTGGCAATTTGATCTCTGGTTCCTCTGCCTTTTCTAAAACCAGCTTGAACATCTGGAAGTTCATCGTTCATGTACTGTTGAAGCCTGGCTTGGAGAATGTTGAGCATTACTTGGCTAGCATGTGAGATGAGTGCAATTGTGTGGTAGTTTGAGCATTCTGTGGGATTGCCTTTCTCTGGAATTGGAATGAAAATTGGCCTTTTCCAGTCCTGTGGCCACTGCTGAGTTTTCCAAATTTGCTGGAATATTGAGTGCAGCACTTTCACAGCATCATCTTTTAGGAGTTGAAATAGCTCAACTGGAATTCCATCATCTCTGCTAGCTTTGTTTGTAGTGATGCTTCTTAAGGCCCACTTGACTTCACATTCCAAGATGTCTGGCTCTATGTAAGTGATCACACAATCAAGGTTATCCAGGTCATTAATATCTTTTCTGTACAGTTCTGTGTATTCTTGCCACCTCTTCTGGATATCTTCTGTTTCTGTTAGGTTCATACCATTTCTGTCCTTTATTGTGCTCATCTTTGCATGAAATGTTCCCTTGGTATCTCTAAATTTCTTGAAGAGATCGCTAGTCTTTCCCATTCTATTGTATTCCTCTATTTCTTTGCATTGTTCACTTAGGAAAGCTTTCTTATCTCTCCTTGTTATTCTTCGGTTCTCTGCATTCAGATGGATGTAGCTTTCCTTTTCTCCTTTGCCTTTAACTTCTCCTCTTTTCTCAGGTATTTGTAAGGCCTCCTCAGACAGCCATTTTGCCTTGTTGCATATCTTTTTCTTGGGGATGCTTTTGATCACTGTCTTCTGTATAATGTTACAAACGTCCATTCATAGTTCTTCAGGCACTCTGTCTACCAAATCTAATCCCTTGAATCTATTTGTCATTTCCACTATATAAATGTAAGGGATTTGATTTTGGTCATAACCTGAATGGCCTAGTGGTTTTATGTACTTTCTTCAATTTAAGTCCGAATTTGGCAATAAAAAGTTCATGATCTGGGCCATAGTCAGCTCCCAGTCTGTTTTTGCTGACTGTATAGAGCTTCTCCATCTTTGGCTGCAAAGAATATAATCAACCTGATTTTGGTGTTGACCATCTGGTGATGTCCACGTGTAGAGTCATCTCTTGTGTTGTTGGAAGAGGGTTTTTGCTATGACCAGTACATTCTCTTGACAAAATGTTTTTTGCCTTTGCCCTGCTTCATTTTGTATTCCAAGGCCAAACTTGCCTGTTACTCCAGGTATCTTTTGACTTCTTACTTTTGCATTCCACTCCCCTGTGATGAAAAGGGCATATTTTTTGGTGTTAGTTCTAGAAGGTCTTATAGGTCTTTATAGTACTATTCAACCTCAGCTTCTTTGGCATTAGTCATTGGGACATAGCCTTGGATTACTGTGATAATGAATGGTTTGCCTTGGAAATGAACAGAGATCATTCTATCATTTTTGAGACAGTATTTGCACCCAAATACTGCAGTTTGGACTCTTTTGTTGACTACGAGGGATATTCCGTTTCTTATAAGGGATTTTTGTCTACAGTAGCAGATATAATGGTCATCTGAATTAAATTCTCTCATTCCGGTCCATTTTAGTTCACTGATTCCCATTGATGTTCACTCTTCCCATCTCCTGTTTGATCACTTCTAATTTACCTTGATTCATGAACCTAACATTTTGGGTTCCTGTGCAGTACTGTTCTTTACAGCATTGGGCTTTACTGTCAGCACCAGACACCCTTCTCAGGGTTAGAGGTTCCATACATTAATTAGCACATTAACCATTTAATGTAGCACATCAACCTTTTAATGTAGCACATCAACCCTTTTATCTTTTTAAAATGCACTTGCTTCAAAAATATGGCAATGTTCACATTAAAGAACAAATTTCCTCCATTTTTTCCAATGTTCTTAATTCCTATAGACATACCTATCTTGCTCCTTGTTAAAAAAAAAAAAAAAAAAAAAANAAAAAAAAAAAAAAAAAAAAAACTGGAGGGAAGGAGATTTGGTAAATTGTAAAAAGAAAGACAACTATATGAAAAAATACTCTATTCATAAAAGTGTCTAAAATACTTGTATTCTCCAGTATTGAAATTAGACTTGAGAAAGTAAAATCCTTGCTCCAGCATACCCAGGGTGATGTATTAATACCTACCCAAAAGACACAAAACCACACACTCTCATCTTTTAGAATCATCCTATGGTAGTCGGGTTCTCTGGGGTTCCTTGTCCCAAAGGATGGTGCCTGCTTCCAAGCCCATGTGGCCATCCTCCCTGTATCTATAGTTTTGATAGTGACTGTCACTAGTGTGAATGGGCAAGTGAAAACAGACTAAAGGGCATCTATGGGGGAAGTCATGAACATAGATTTAACATGTAGTCTAGGGGGTCCATGTGCCTGCAAGGTTAAGAATTAATGTATGAGGAGGGAAAAGGGGCCCTGACCTTACAATAAAGATACTGAACTGTTTTCATATGGTTGGAAAACGAGTGAGAACAAGCCTTTTCAAAATTATTAGTGAATTAAACATTGGTACTACCCAAAAGACACCTAGCAATCTCTAGTAAATCTCTAAGTGAAAGTTGCTCAGTCGTAGCCGACTCTTTGTGACCCCATGGACTACACAGTCCATGGAATTCTCCAGACCAGAATGCTGGAGTGGGTATCCTTTCCCTTCTCCAGGGGACCTTCTCAACCCAGGGGTCAAACCCAGGTTTCCCACATTGCAGGTAGATTCTTTACCAGCCACAGTATCTCTAGTAAATGCCTTAAGTTTATATCTCCACTTGAGGTTTTTATTCCACAGGTATATTCAAATAACATGTATGAAAAATCTCTTTCCTCACTGATTCATTTATTCAAAAAAATTATTGAATATCACCTATGTTCCAGACACTATTTTAAGTGCCAGAGATACAGAAATGAACCAAAAAAGGAGAAGAAATATATAAAGTCCCTTTCCTTAAAGAGATTACAGTTTAATGGGGAAAAACAAATGAGTTACAAAATAAATGCAACTAGGTAATTTCATAATAATATAAAGGAAATAAAGGGGTTATTGGAAGACTATTTAAATATAGACATTACATGTACATATACACACATATATACATATATACTCATTAAAATAATGCTATAGTAGCAAAAAATACAGGAAACAGTTAAATGTCCATTACCATGGAATTGGTTGAAAAGTCTAGGATATAGCTATGTATGTTTATCATATAGATGTTAAAAAATGAGATACAGTTTTTCTGCATATGCTGAAAAGACAACATCTTTAGCATAGAAAAATGTCCACAAAACATTATACGTTGCATATTGTGTATAATATGCTTCACTTATTTCAAATAAATGTGTATGTACTTCTGACTGTATGAAAATTTTCTAGACAGCAAATGCAACAACAGTTCACAATAGGATCTTTGGCCAAATGGAGCTGGAAGGACATTGTTCATTAAATACCATTTGTCCTGTTTTAGATTTTTACCATATGAATTTATTGCTTTTTAAACAAATGTCTGTTTTAAAGTCCCAGGTTAGGTTAAGAAGGAAGTGCTTTAGCGTAGACTGGATGCAATGGAATTCCAGCTGGAGCATGGGCTGTGGTTGCAGAAAATAAAATGCTCCCTCTGGATGAGAAGAGTGTGAACAAGGGAGAGAAACCCAGGCGGCCGATGTTGATGAGCCTTCAGTGAATGCATTCCCAGAGACAGACTTAAAGTGGGAAGAAATAACTGTACTATTTTTAAAATATGAGTATTTGCTGGAGGATACAACTTGGAATAAATTAATATCACCCCAGGTTTCAGTTGGGAAGTGGGACCCCTGCAGTGGAGATGTGGTCTGGTGGTGAGAATGTTTGGCAAATTCAAGGACTGTTCACAGTGGCGTCTCAAGAGAATGAACATAAGAACCTGGAACATAAGACCTAACAGGAGCTTTGGTTTCAAGGTGGTGGTCTAGGCTGTCTGAGGCAGCCACAGGGGAAGGCCTTTGGAATTAAGAGCCAAGAGTCTTGCTACCAGCAGCATCCAAAGACAAAGCTGTGGATAAAGCCAAGACACTGCGTCTGAAGAGACAAGGAGGAGGAAGTTAAGCAGAGAAAATGAGAGAAGTTAGGACAGAGCCCTGAGTTCAGAATGAGGGATAAAAGGCATTTCTGGAGAGGAACTCTGGACCCCTGGGAACCTGGACTTTTGCTACTGGGCCTCTGCTGATACAGACAAGAACACATTGAGGAGACTATGACTTAGCACCAGCCCAGGACCTTTAGGTCCTGCAGCTCAGGGTTGTACATTTTCTGTTTAGTTCAAAACAGCCCTTGGATGCCCCTTCAGAGCATTCAGAGCAGCTGCACAAGGAGAAAATGTGATGCATGTTAAGGAGTAAGTACGCTGAAGTTAGACTGCTCAGGGTCAGCTATTGTTTTCGAGTTCTAGTCCTTGAGCAAGAAATTTAAGCTCTCTAAATCTCAGTTGCTTCATCTGTAAAATGGTATATAGTAGTACTTACTTCATAGTGTGTTGGGCTCCCCTGGTGCCCCAGATGGTAAAGAATCTGCCTGCAACACAGGAGACCTGGGTTTGATCCCTGGGTTGGGAAGATCCCCTGGAGAAGGGTATGTCAGCCCACTCCAGTATTCTTGCCTGGAGAATTCCATGGACAGAGGAGCCTGCCAGGTCCACGAGGTAGTAGAGTCGAACATGACTAAGCAACTAACACACACACACACACACCTCATAGAATGTTATAGGGAGCATAAAATGAGATAACGTGCACAAATTGCCTGGCGTGTACAAAATGCCTAATAAATGTGATGATTGATGACGGTGATGATATAACAGCACCACACAGGCCAGGCACTGTGTTCATGACATTGCATTTGACATCATCTTCAAGGTAAAGTTCAATGATCTCTATCCCTCCATGATCTGGCAGGAGTGGAACCTTCTGGAAGGGTGTGGGGAGCAAGAAGAGGAAGCCAGCTGCAGCTCTTGCAACCCAGCCACCTAGCCAGTGGAAATGAGCCATAGAATTATTATTCTCAGCCCTTCATACTTCACTCTACCTTCCATGGTCTTGTAGCCCCAGGCTGGGCAGCACATGTTCTACAATAATTCTCATGAATGTGGGGATTTATCTGTAGTTTCATGCATTATATCCTTATCATCTGCACTTATACAGAGCAGAAAACTACCTTTGGGTTTTATCATGATTAATCTTACTAATTAGGTTTTCTACTTCCCTTGTTTCCTGTTCCCCATTTCTTCAGAACACACACTGGGAATTTTATACCAGGAAGTTGCAGCTGTGTTCATATGCCATGAAGCTTCAGTTACAGGAGGGATTTCCATAGCCCACAAGCTTGGTAATCTAACTTCCATGTACACTGATCCTTACTTTGGCCTGGAGGTAACTTAAACGATTCTTCCTGCCTGAGTGTTCTGTGAGTGCTCTCTTCCCTTGGTGCCATAGGAAGGCACTGGGCTGTTTTCCCATGCCACTCAGTAGTTGGGACAAATTTTTTTAGAGAGTTTCAATTAATTGTATTATTAGTTTTCTATTGATGCTATAACAAATTACCACACACTTAGAGGTTTAAAACAATGCAAATTTATTAAATCAGTTTCAGAAGGTGAAATTCTGGGTATAGCAGAGGTCAACAGGTTCTTTCCTTGGAGTCTCACAATCTGATAGCAAGGGATCAATCAGCGGGTATCTTCCTTTCTGAAAGATCTGTAGATAAATCCACTATCAAACATGCTCAGGTCGTTGGAAGGTTCAGTTTCATGTGATTGTAGGACCGAGTTCTAAGTTTCCTTGCTGATTGTTGGTTAAGGGTCATTTCTATTTTTAGAAGCTACCTACATTCTATGACTCATGATCCCTTATCGCTATGTTCAAAGCCAGGAGTGGTGAATCAAGTAAGCTGCAAATCTCTCCGGCCTCCTCTTCTGCCACATCTCTCTGCTTGGTCTTCAGTTTCACAGCTCAAAATTTTTAATTTTGCCAGTTCTCAGTATATTTAAGTTTCAACAGTCTAGCAAGAGACTGAAAAAGGGACAGAACTAGGTTTAGGCACCAACCAAAGTCTAGTAGCTATCTTACATGCTGTGTAGAGAAGGATAGCCAGTCTATTATGAAGTTCAGTAAGATTTAACTTGGACAGGACACTTAGTGGTACGGTCTATGTGGACTTGGTTTGATATAGGCGGTGGACAAGAGGAGGTCCCAGCATGTGCGTCATGCATTCTCAGTACAGTAGCTCATGTGCAACCTGTAATATTTGCAAATTTCTGTCAATGTTTCACTCAAATGCCTGTTCTCTGAATTCTCCTCTACATTGGAGATTTTTAGAAAATTAAGTCACTTAAAGAAAGTTGCATGATTTAAGTGGTGGTCCTTTGGTTAAGAATCTACCTTGCAATGCAGGCAATGTGGGCTTGATCCCTAAAGTCAAGGGACTGCGATTCCACATGCCACAAAGCAACTAAGCCCATGCACTCTGGGGCCTATGTGCCACACTAGAGAGTCTGTGCACCTCAGAAAAGAGCCTACGTGATGCATGAAGATCCCACGCATCAGAAAAAAAATCCCAACACTAAGAAAAAAGTTACTCCAGTGATGGTGATCAAATGAAGTTGCTCTCTTGCATCTGATTACTATTTAGTTTGAGACATTCTTCCTTTATCATTGTTTATGCTATGGTTCTAGGATGCTAATACCACCAACTGACCAGTGCTATATTTTGACATCTTGATGGGAGCTTTGGTATTCCCAGGCCCTGTTCTCAGAGTCACACCTACATTTTATTCTCTCATCTCCATTTCTGCCATGATTCTTCTCCAAAAACCACTTCCTGGTTCCCATGCTTTGAGTTCTCTGAGTCTTCAAATATGTTTCTCAGTCATCTATAATGTACACCTTTCCATTTGTTATAATTCCTCCAAGAATCCATCTCAAATGTTCCCTTTTCTGGATCACTTGGTGCAAATAATAATAACAGTTAGTGGACCTAGGTAAAAATTAGGTCAGACACTAATACTTACAATGGGCCACAAAACTTAATTCTTCTAAATCTATTAGGTAAATACTATTATATCCATTTTAAAGATGAAGAAACACACTCAATGTGACTCATTTCCTAAAATAAGTCTAGTTACTAAGAGCAAAGCCAGGTTGAAACATATGTTGGTTTCAGCACATTCTTCATTGTGCTGAGATGCTAAAATGCTCTGTGCCTGTGATTCCTTATGTTTAAACTCACTCATCCCCTCAGGAACCATCTCACGGTCACTTCCTACACACCTTTTTTTATTCCCCCAGGTAGATCACCCTAGGTTTGACATGTGGTCTCTCTTATTTGCTCCACTCCTGAGACCTTCTGTCATTTCTCTTCTATTATTCTTTTCTCTTATTCTCTGCATTTCCTGGTGGGCTGTTTGCAACGTGCCTGATGACTGGGGCCAGGTCTCATTGGCCCTGTCTTATTCAAAGGACCCCACATTCTGCCCAATAAATGTCTGACAAATAAATGAAGAATTGATTAACACGTCTCCAAATGGATTTTTAAAGAGCCTGACATAAGAATGATTTTGCTTATATTAGGGGTGTGTAAGGAAAGATGACTTAAGCCATGCTTTAGTTACCTTTAATCCCCCTAATTGAGTCCCTAGGTTTGAAGTTAAATACCAAAATGATTAAGAGTGCATTACTGACCTCAGACACCATTCAGGCTGTACGTCAGTGCTCACCCACTGGGAGTATCAACCTTCCAAAGGTTAAGGCTAACGTTTGAGGGAGGAGCACCAGCAGCTAGTGAGGCCAGAAGTTAGGCCTTGGGGACCTGCAGAAAACAACCCACCCCTTTCTTCACACAGTGATGTTACCACTTGCTAATCAGTCAACAACTGGCCTCTGTGATAGATTTCTTCTCTGGATTTACACAGTCCATAAAAGCAGAACCTTCAGTGGACTTTTCTCTTACTAAGCACCATCTATTTCCATGAAAATGTTTAGCTTTGGGGGTAAAAATTTACCACAGCCCCAAAAATGGGGATATTGAGTTCAGTTCAGTCACTCAGTCGTGTCCAACTCTTTGCAACCCCATGGACTGCAGCACACCAGGCTTCCCTGTCCATCACCAATTCCCAGAGCTTGCTCAAACTCATGTCCATTGGGTCGATGATGCCATCCAACCATCTCATCTTCTGTCATCCCCTTCTCCTCCTTTCCCAGCATCAGGGTCTTTTCAAATGAGTCAGTTCTTCACATCAGGTGGCCAAAGTATTGGAGGTTCAGCTTCAGCATCAGTCTTTCCAATGAATATTCAGGACTGATTTTCTTTAGGATGGGCGCTTGCAATCCAAGCGACTCTCAAGAGTCTTCTCCAACACCACGATACAAAAACATCAATTCTTTGGTGCTCAACTTTCTTTAGAGTCCAACTCTCACATCCATATATGACTACTGGAAAAAGCATAGCTCTGACTAGACAGACCTTTGTTGGCAAAGTAATGTCTCTGCTTTTTAATATGTTGTCTAGGTCAGTCATAGCTTTTCTTCCAAGAAGCAAGCATCTTTTAATTTCATGGCTGTGGTCACCATCTGCGTGGTTTTAGAGCCCCCCAAAATAAAGTCTGTCACTGTTTTCATTGTTTCCCCATCTATTAGTCATGAAGTGATGAGACCAGATGCCATGATTTTAGTTTTTTGAATGTTGAGTTTTAAGCCAACTTTTTCACTCTCCTTTTTCACTTTCACCAAGAGGCTCTTTAGTTCTTTTTCATTGAGATGGGGTTATGTTGCAATTGTTAAATTTCTTTTATATCAGAGGCAAGATAGAGAAAAAAAACATATCTCCATGTTATTTCAAAAACCATTTGATGCTCCATTTGATATAGAATGTGTGTATGCAACAATTCAATTATTTCTATCATTCTTTTTGGCTTCTCAAGTGGCTCAATGATAAAGAATCCATGTGCCAATGCAAGAGGAAATGGTAACCCACTCCAGATTCTCTTTATGTATGCATAGCAACTTATGAAATGTTCCCACACTCTGTCTAAATAAGAGAAACTGTGAAAGTTGCTCAGTCATGTCTGACTCTTTGCAACCCTATGGACTATATAGTCCGTGGAATTCTCCAGGTCAGAATAATGGAATAGGTAGCCTTTCCTTTCTGCAGGGGTCTTCCCAAACCAGGGATCTAACCCAGGTCTCCCATATTGCAGGCAGATTCTTTACTAGATGAGCCAGAAGGGAAGTCCCAGATAAAAGTGACTCAAACACTGAAGCAATTATGATCTCGCACAGCAACACAGTCAATATACAGGGTCAGTTAATTCAGTGATTTAACAAAATCATAGAAGATTCAGGTTCCTAACATCTGTTTGTCCTTCCATTCTCAGCATGGTAGATTTTTGTCCTCAGGCTTGCCCACCCCAGATCACAAAGTAAATGCTGCCACTCCCAGTTTCATCTCATCATGAAACCAAATCAGAAAGGAAGAAGGGAAGAAGAGTGTGATGTTGCACGGCTGTTCTTTTTGTTTTTTTTTTTTTTTT
>SJYQ01093898.1:611714-635698 GCA_006410935.1 Redunca redunca | reverse complement strand
ATGTATGGATGTGAGAGTTGGACTGTGAAGAAGGCTGAGCGCCGAAGAATTGATGCTTTTGAAGTGTGGTGTTGGAGAAGACTCTTGAGAGTCCCTTGGACTGCAAGGAGATCCAACCAGTCCATTCTGAAGGAGATCAGCCCTGGGATTTCTTTGGAGGGAATGACGCTAAAGCTGAAACTCCAGTACTTTGGCCAACTCATGCAAAGAGTTGACTCATTGGAAAAGACTCTGATGCTGGGAGGGATTGGGGGCAGGAGGAGAAGGGGACGACAGAGGATGAGATGGCTGGATGGTATCATTGACTCAATGGACGTGAGTCTGAGTGAACTCCAGGAGTTGGTGATGGACAGGGAGGCCTGGTGTGCTGCGATTCAGCCATAGATATATATATATGTATCCCCTCTTTTGAACCTCCCTCCCATCTCCCTCCCCATCCCATCCCCCTAGGTTGATACAGAGCCCCTCTTTGAGTTTCCTAAGCCATATAGCAAATTCCCATTGGCTATCTATTTTGCATAAGGTCAGTTTCCATGTTGCCCTTTCCATACATCTCACCCTCTGCTCCCCTCTCCTCATGTCCATTAGTCTATTCTTTATGTCTGTTTCTCCACTGTTGCCCTGTAAATAAATTCTTCAGTACCATTTTTCTAGATTCCATATATATACATTAGAATATGGTATTTATCTTTCTCTTTCTGACTCACTTCACTCTGTATAATAAGTTCTAGGTTCATTCACCTCATTAGAACTGATTCAAATGTGTTGCTTTTTCTGACTGAGTAATATTACATTATGTATATGTACCACAACTTCTTTATCCATTCATCTGTTAATGGACATCTAGGTTGCTTCCATGTTCTAGCTATTGTAAATAGCACTGCAATGAACAATGGGATACATGTGTCTCTTTCAATTTTGGTTCCCTCAGGGTATATGCCTAGGAGTGGGATTGCTGGGTCATATGGTGGGTTTATTCCTAGTTTTTTAAGGGATCTCCATACCGTCTTCCATAGTGGCTGTATCAATTTACATTCCCACCAACAGTGCAAGAGCATTCCCTTTTCTCCACACACGGCAGCATTTATTGTTTGTAGACTTTTTGATGATGGTCGTTCTGACCAGTGTGAGGTGATATCTCATTGTAGTTTTGATTTGCATTTCTCTAATAATGAGTGATATTGAACATCTTTTAGTATATTTGTTAGCCATCTGTATGTCTTCTTTGGAGAAATGTCTGTTTAGGTCTTTTCCCCACTTTTTGATTGGGTTGTTTATTTTTCCGGTATTGGGTTGTTTATTTTTCTGGTATTCGGTTGTATGAGCATCTTGTATATTTTGTAAATTAATCCTTTGTCAGTTGTTTCATTTGCTGTTATTTTCTCCCATTCTGACGGTTGTCTTTTCACCTTGCTAGACGGTAAAGTGTCTGCCTACAGTGTGGGAGACCCGGGTTCGATCCCTGGGTTGGGAAAATCCTCTGGAGAAGGAAATGGCAACCCACTCCAGTACTCTTGCCTGGAAAATCCCATGGACAGAGGAGCCTGGTAGGCTACAATCTATGGGGTCGCAAAGAGTCGGACACGACTGAGTGACTTCACCTCATAGTTCCCTTTGCTGTGCAAAAGCTTGTAAGTTTAATCAGGTCCATTTGTTTACTTTTGTTTTTATTTCCATTACTCTAGGACATGGGTCATAGAGAATCTTGCTTTGATTTATGTCATCGAGTGTTCTGCCTGCCTCTGTTTTCCTCTAAGAGTTTACATTATGGTTTCTGGCCTTACATTTATGGTCTTTAACCCATTTTGAGTTTATCTTTGTCCATGGTTTTAGGAGGTGTTTTAATTTCATTCTTTTACATGTAGCTGTCCAATTTTCCCAGCACCATTTATTCAAGAGGCTGCCTTTGCCCCATTATATTGCATCCTTTGTCAAAAATAAGGTACCCATAGGTGCATGAGTTTATTCCTGGGCTTTCTATCTTGTTCCACATTTCTGTTTTTGTGCCAATTCCATACCGTCTTGATGGCTGTAGCTTTGTAGAATAATCTGAAGTCAGGAAGGTTGATTCCTCCAGCTCCATTCTTCTTTCTCAAGACTGCTTTGGCTATTCGGGGTTTTCTGTGTTTCCATATGACCTGTGAAATTTTTTGTCCTAGCTCTGTGAAAAATGCCATTGGTAATTTGATAGAGATCATGTTGAATCTGTAGATTGCATTTGGTAGTATAGTCATTTTCACAATATTGATTCTTCCTGCCCAAGAACATGGAATATCTCTCCATCTGTTTATGTCTTTGATTTCTTTCATTAGTATCTTATAATTTTCTGTGTACAGTTCTTTTGCCTCCTTAAGTTTATTCCTAGATATTTAATTCTTTTTGTTGCAATGGTGAATGGGATTGATTCCTTAATTTCTCTTTCTGATTTTTCATTGTTAATATAAAGAAATGCAAGTGATTTCTATGTGTTGATTTTGCATCCTGCAACTTTGCTAAACTCACTTATTAGCTTTGGTAATTTTCTGATACTATCTTTTGGGTTTTCTATGTACAGTATCATCTTATCTGCAAACAGTGAGAGCTTTACTCTTCTTTTCCCACCTGGATTCCTTTTATTTCTTTTTCTTCTCTGATTGCTGTAGCTAGGACTTCCAGAACTATGTTGAATAACAGGGGCAAAAGTGGACACCCTGGTCTTGTTCCTGATCTTAGGGGGAATGCTTTCAGTTTTTCACCATTGAGAATAATGTTTTCTGTAAGCTTATCATATATGGTCTTAACTATGTTGAGGTAGGTTCCTTCTGTGCCCATTTTTTAAAGAGTTTTAATCATAAAAGGGTGCTGACTTTTGTTAAAGGCTTTTTATGCATATATTATCATATGGTTTTTATCTTTCAATCTGTTACTATGGTGTATCACATTGAGTGATTTGTGTATATTGAAGAATCCTTGCATCCCTGGAAGAAACCCAACTTGATCATGGTGTATGAGCTTTTTGATGTGTTGCTGAGTTCTGTTTGCTAAAATTTTGTTCAGGACTTTGCACCTATGTTCATCAGTGATACTGGCCTGTAGTTTTCTTTTTTGTTGTTGTATTTGTTTGGTTTTGGTATTAGGATGATGGTGGCTTCATAGAATGAGTTTGGAATTGTTCCTTCCTCTGCAATTTTTTGAAAGAGTTTTAGAAGGATAGGCGTTAGCTCTTCTCTAAATGTTTGATAGAATTCTTCTGTGAAGCCATCTGATCCAGGGCTTTTGTTTCTTGGGAGATTTTTGATCACAGTTTCAATTTCAGTGCTTGTAACTGGGTTGTTCATAATTTCTATTTCTTCCTGGTTCAGTCCTGGAACACTGAACTTTTCTAAGAATCTGTTCATTTCTTCCAGGTTATCTAATTTATTGCCATATAGTTGGTCATAATAGTCTCTTATAATGCTTTGTGTTTCTGCATTATCTGTTGTAACCTCTTCTTTTTCATTTCTAATTTTGTTGATTTGATTCTTCTCGCTTTTTTTCTTGATGAGTCTGCTAAAGTTTTGTCAATTTTGTTTATCTTCTCAAAGAACCAGGTTTTAGTTCTATTAATCTTTACTATTTTTCTTTCATTTCTTTTTCATTTATTTCTGCTCAGATCTTTATGATTTCTTTTCTTCTACTAATTTTTGGGGGTTTTTGTTCTTTTCTTTTCCACTTTTAGGTGTAAAGTTAGGTTGTCTATTTTATGTTTTCTTGTTTCTTGAGGTACAATTGTATTGCTATAAACTTCCCTCTTAGAACTGCTTTTGTTGCATCCCATAGGTTTTGAGTTGTTGTGTTTTCATTGTTATTTGTTTCTAGAAACTTTTTATTTCTCCAATAACCTGTTGGTTATTTAGAAACATGTTGTTTAACCTCCATGTGTTTGTGTTTCTTACATTTGTTTTCTTATAATTGATATCTAGTCTCATAGCATTGTGGTCAGAGAAGATGCTTGATATGATTTCAATTTTCTTAAATTTACTAAGGCTTGATTTGTGACCCAAGATGTGGTCTAGCCTGGAGAATGTTCCATGTGCACTTGAGAAGAAGGTGCATTCTTCTGCATTTGGATGAAATGTTCTGAAGATATCAATGAGATATCTCATCTAATGTTATCACTTAAGACGTGTTTCCTTGTTAATTTTTTGTTTTGATCATCTGTCCATTGGTGTGAGTGGGGTGTTAAAGTCTCTTACTCTTACTGTTGTACTGTCAATTTCTCCTTTTATGTCTGTTAATGTCTGTCTTATGTACTGCGGTGCTCCTTAGTTGAATCATGGCATCCGGTCTCATCATTTCATGACAAATAGATGGGGAAAGAGTGGAAACAGTGGCTGACTTTATTTTTGGGGGTTCCAAAATCACTGCAGATGGTGACTGCAGCCATGAAATTAAAAGACACTTATTCCTTGGAAGGAAAATTATGGCCAACCTGGACAGCATATTAAAAGGCAGAGACATTACTTTGCCGACAAAGGTCCGTCTAGTCAAGGCTATGGTTTTCCCAGTAGTCATGTATGGATGTGAGAGTTGGACCATAAAGAAGGCTTAGTGCTGAAGAATTGATGCTTTTGAACTGTGGTGTTGGAGAAGACTCTTGAGAGTCCCTTGGACTGCAAGGAGATCCAACCAGTCCATCTTAAAGGAGACCAGTCCTGGGTGTTCATTGGAAGGACTGATGTTGAAGCTGAACCTCTAATACTTTGGCCACCTGATGTGAAGAGCTGACTCATTTGAAAAGACCCTGATGCTGGGAAAGATTGAAGGCAGGAGGAGAAGGGGACAACAGAGGATGAGATGGTTGGATGGCATCACCAGCTCAATGGACATGAGTTTGGGTAGGCTCCGGGATTTGGTGATGGATAGGGAGGCCTGGCATGCTGCAGTTCATGGGGTTGCAAAGAGTCGGACACAACTGAGCAACTGAACTGAACTATGTTGGGTGCATAGATATTTACAATTGTTATGTTTTCTTCTTGGATTGATCCCTTGATCATTATGTAGTGTCCTTCCTTATCTCTTGCAATCTGCTTTATTTTAAGGTCTATTTTGTATGATATGAGGATTGCTACTCCAGGTTTCTTTTGCTTCCTATTTGCATGGAATATATTTTTCCATCCTCTCACTTTCAGTCTATATGTATCTTGAGGTCTGAAGTGGGTTTCTTGTTGACAGCATATATATGGGTCTTGTTTTGTATCCATTCAGCCAGTCTGTGTCTTTTGGTTGGAGCACTTAATCCATTTACATTTAAAATAATTATTGATATATATGTTCCTATGCCATTTTGTTAATTGATTGGGGTTGATTTCAGATCTTTTTTCTTCTCTTGTATTTCTTGACTATGTAAGTCCTTTTAACATTTGTTATAAAGCTGGTTTGGTGGTACTGAATTCTCTTAACTTTTGCTTGTCTGAAAAGCTTTCTACTTCTCCATCAGTTTTGAATAAGATCCTTGCTGGTACAACAGTCTTGGTTGTAGATTTTTCCCTTCAGTACTTTAAGTATACCCTGCCATTCCCCTCTGGCCTGCAGTTTCTGCCAAAAGATCAGCTGTTAAGTG
The DNA here is from genome assembly GCA_006410935.1 of Redunca redunca. Lineage (NCBI taxonomy): Eukaryota > Metazoa > Chordata > Mammalia > Artiodactyla > Bovidae > Redunca > Redunca redunca. Next base: position 630,117 of record SJYQ01093898.1, on the reverse strand, counting down.
TGTGGGGTTTCCCTTGTATGTTACTTGTTGCTTCTCCCTTGTTGCTTTTAATATTCTTTCTTTGTCTTTAGTCTTTGTTAGTTTGATTAGTATGTGTCTTGGCGTGTTCTCCTTGGTTTCATCCTGTATGGGACTCTTTGTGCCTCTTGGACTTGATTGACTATTTCTTTCTCCATGTTGGGGAAATTTTCAACTGTAATCTCTTCAAAAATTTTCTCTTACCCTTTCTTTTTCTCTTCTGTGACCTTTATAGTTCAAACGTTGGTGCATTTGATATGGTCCCAGAGGTCTCTGAGACTGTCATCAGTTCTTTTCATTCTTTTTACTTTATTCTGCTCTTCAGAACTTATTTCCACCATTTTATCTTCCAGCTCCCTGATTCATTCTGCTTCAAATATTCCGCTATTGATTCCTTCTAGAGTATTTTTAATTTCAGCAGCTGTGTTGTTTGTCTGTGTGTGTTTATTCTTTAATTCTTCTAGGTCTTTATTAATTGACTCTTGCATTTTATCCATTTCGTTTTCAAGGTTTTTGATCATTAGTATCATTCTGAATTCTTTTTTAGGTGGTTTGCCTATTTCCTCTTCATTTATTTGAACTTCTGGGTTTTTAGTTTGTTCCTTCATTTGTGCAGTATTTCTCTACCTTTTCATGATTTTTTGTTTTTAACTTATTGTGTTTGAGGTCTCCTTTTTCCAGGCTTCAAGGAAAATTGAATTCTTTCCTTGAGGAAAGTTGAATTCTTTCTTCCCTCCGTTGAGTGAGGTAGTAATCTTGTCTGTGGATGATCGGATGATTTGGTTTGTGATTTTGTTTGTTGTTTAGAGAGGTGTCCTGTACAGGGTGTTAATGGTGGTTGGATGATGCCAGGTCTTGCATTCAAGTGGTTTCCTTTGTGTGAGTTACCACTATTTGATACTCCTTAGGGTTAATTCTCTGGTAGTCTAGGATCTTGGAGTCAGTGCTCCCACTCCAAAGGCTCAGCGCTCAATTTCTTGTCTGGAACAAAGATTCCACAAGTGGTTTGTTATGGCATTAAGTGAGATTAAAACAAATATTCAAAAACAAGAAACCAAAAATGAGCCCCAGACAAACAGCAGTTACAAAATCAGGCAAATAATAATAGTTACAAAATCAGGCAAATAATGGAATATACACATATACATATACACCCATAAGCAAAGTGAAAACCGTCCAACAAAAATAAAGTACAGTAGATTGACCCAGTGAAGAAAGGAAATCAAAAATTATATTTACCAGTTAAGAATAAGACTAACTGAAGCACAAACTGGAAAACAAAACTAAAGCAAGGTACCAAAGTGGGGAATAAAGCAATGAAAACAAAACTTACAAATATGTTGAGAGGAAAGGAAAGAAAGAAAGGAAAGAAAGAATAGGTATGCCAATTAAATAGAGGCAGATGAAGAAGATTAATACACATGAAAGATTAACTGCAAGGGGAAAAGAACAGTAGGAGAGGCAAACAAAGGAATAAGTATAGAAAAAAATAATAGGTTTAAAAAATTAAAATTGTAAAAAAGAGAAAAGAGAAAAGAAAAAAATGGAAGAAGAAAGAAAAAAGGGGAAAAAGAGGAAAACTCCACTGAATTGCAAAGGCCCAGTGTAGAGGCAGAGGTTTATAATAACAATAAAATGTGTGACTGAATATGCACATATACATATACACCCATAAGCAAAATCAAAGCAGTCCAAAAAAATAAAGTACAATAGATTGACCCAGCAAACAGAGGAAACCAAAAATTATATCTAAAACTAATTAAGTTCAAACTGAAAAACAAAACTAAAGCAAGGTGCCAATTAGGAAATAAAGCAATGAAAATAAAACTAACAAACATGTTGAGAGGAAAGGGGAGAAAGAAAAGAAAGAAAGATTAAATATGCAAAGTTAAATAGAGGTAGATAAAGAAGATTTATATAGCAGTTAAAGATTAACTGCCAGGGGAAAAGAACAGTAGGAAAAGCAAACAAAGGAATAAATGTAGGAAAAAAAAAAAACCATTTTAAAAACTTAAAAAAAGAGAAAAGCTCCATTGAACTGCAAAAGCCCAATGTAGAGGCAAAGGTTTACAACAACAATAAAAAATGTGACTGAGGAAAATAAAAAAAGCTCAAAAGCTTAATTGGATTTCTTAGTGCCAATAAAATCAATAACTACAACAGAGGGGGAAAAAAGGAAAAAGAAAAAATAATCTAAAAGAATCTACAGAACAAGTCAAAAAATAAGAATACTAAATATTTTTCTTGAGTCACTGCTATCCTAGTCCTTTCCCTTGCTGGGAGTCACAGTCTACCTTATCTCCCTAGGATGCCCCCCAACACTGTGTTGATCTCTGGACCTGCTGTGGGGGCAGCTCAGATTCTAATCTGATTCTACTCCTGTGTATTCTTGCCTCCAATGTCCACAGCTGTCAGAACTAGCGCATTTGCTTTTGTGGGAGCTCTCAATGGCCTTTTCCATAGACACAGAGTCTGCCTAGTTGATTGTGTGGATTTAATCTGCAGCTTGTACAGCTGATGGGAAGGTTTAGGGTCTTCTTTCTTAGACACACTGCCCCTGGGTTTCAATTGTGGCTTTATTTCCGCCTCTGCATGTGGGTCGTCCACTTGGGTTTTGCCCCTGAGGCTGCCTGGAGGGCTTGGGTTTGCCCCTGTGATGGCCAGGTGTGGAGGTGCTGCAGCTGCTTGGGTCACAGGGATTCTGGCAGCACCAGGTACTCAGGGGGGTTGGCGGCTAGGGCAGGAACAAATATAGTGCTCTAGAAAGGTATGGCAACCAGTATTGGCCAAAACCCTCCAGTACGCTTGCCTGGAGAACCCCCTCTCTGACAGAAAAGCCTGGTAGGCCACAGTCTACAGGGTCACAAAGAGTCGGACACTGCTGAAGTGACCTTGCATGCATTGATACAAGACTTTTTTTGCCTGTGGCAGCTCTGCCCCAGTGAGAGTCAAGTGTGAAGGTGATGCAGCTGCTTGGCTTGTGGGGACCCAAGTGTGCAGGGACACAGACCACCTCTGCCGCAAAAGTCATGGCCCTTTCAGAGTCTCTTTTCGAGCTTACTGTAGCTGGAGATCAGAAGGCCTCTTTGGCCAGTTTTTGTCCCTAGCTCTGATTGTTCAGGTACTTAGAGGGCTCCCTTGCCTGGGGTCCTTCTCTGTTGTTGGGTACATCAGGCACATAGAGGGGACACCATGGCTGGGGTCCTACTCTGTAGATGAGCACATCAGGCACTTAAAGGCACCTCTGTGTGGGGTCCTACTCTCTAGTTCATTGCATCAGGCGTTTGATAGGCCAACTTCTCTGTTGTTCATCTGCCCACGCTGGTGTGTGGGGAGAGAGGCTGTGGTGATGGCTCCACCCCCTATGCATGACTCTGCAGTATCGCCTTGCTTCCATGGCTGCCTGGCTTCCCTCCACAGGCATTTGCCACCGCCATCTCCTCTCTCACATTCCCTCAATCCATCTCTCCACAGTCAACAGCAACTCTTGCTGCTCCACAGTCCCTAAACACCAGCTCCCAGCTGCTGCGCCATCCAGGGGACCAGCATTCTTGTCTGGGGTATGTATGGCTGTGGCAAGAACCATCTGATTCTCATTCCATTTAGGCTGCCACAGATCAGCTGTTTCACTCTCAGCCTTAAATGTTTCTGCTCTGGCTCAGACAATTGCCCTGATGTGGGGATCGGACCCCTGCTTCAGTTTTAACTGCTGAGGGCAGGTCCAGTCCTACTAACACTCCTGTTTTCCCTCCTAGTTCCTGCATCCTACCAAGTTTTGCGTAGGCCTGTGTATTCTTTTCCTCTGGTCAGGTACTCCTGTCTGCTCTCAGCTGGTGTCCTACATGAACGTCTGTGTCTGAAGGTGTGTTTCTGATGGATCCGTGGAGAGAGATGTACTCCACATCCACCTACCCCTCCACCATCTTGTTCTCCTCTCTAATTAACTTTTAAAAGCTAAGAGAAAATTCCTCAAAACCTGAGATCTCATGTCTGAAAATAATACATTTTCTTTTGTAATATAAATTTATTAAAGAAGACTAAGTCATAAAAAAAAAAACAATGCTTTATGTGTATGTGTGTGTGTAAACATCAAAATTGAATTTATGGCTTAAGTTGTATGACAGGACTTTCTTACTCAAGCCATTTTATTTTTACTCTCAGACACAATAACAGAGACTAATGACTAAAGTTTTCCAGATGTTGGCTGAACAGGTTTGTACTGTAAATAAAGAGCATGGAAGTTGGTGCATTACCTTACAGAACAAATTGCTATTAAGTGTGTGAAATCAGTCGTTTATCAAAACCTCCTGTTAGAAATAATCTTGACAGTATTATATGCTTAATAAACTCCTCCACAGGTAAAGGCAAATTTTAACTTGTTCAAATGATCATATATTTGGAATCTGTGGCCTCACTTACTGAAATTTATTGTATCGTTCTAAGAATTTTGTGATGCCATAGGGAAATAAAATCAGTATTTCACTTTTGAAGACCGAGTTTAATTTTTTAAAAATAAAGAAGTTAACTTCTAAATTTTACTCATTTGTTCCTTTTAAGTTCTAATGAACTTTCAGATAATTAATTAATTAATCTTCACTGAAATTTTGTGATATATCAGAAAAATGTTGCACAATGCCCTCCTTAGCATATTCTAACAATTTCATATCCCCTTACTTCTAGGAACAATGGTTTGTTTTATAGTTCACTCTGATATCCATTTCAGAATGAAAGGCCATATTTGTGGGAAATGACATTTCAAAACTTAGAAAGGGGAAGAGAATATTCATGAGGAAAGAGTGATTCATTTTAGAGAAGTAGTTCTGTCTGATGACCAATAAATGAGCTAAATATATAGCTTATTTCTCCATTCAGTGAAACATTATTGACTGCCTACTATGTGCTAAGCTCTGTTTTATCATCAAAGTTACCTTAGCAACACAGAAAAAAAATCCCTTCCCTTACAAGAAATTTTTAAGAACAGAGTAACAAAACAGGGGAAACTATAAAGTAGTTTTTTCAGATTATGAGAGGTTCTATACAGAAGATAAATGGTAATACAATAGAAAGCTACTAGTACAGAAAGAGGATGTTACTCTGATTAATATATTGTGAGTCAAGGAAGGTACTATAGTCTGTCTGTTGTAGCTTAGTTCCATGCTCTATGGTTTAAAGGTCCTGCATATCACAGCACACACACATTTTTACATTTTTATTTTTTTTTAATTGGAGGATAGTTGCTTTACAATGTTGTGCTAATTCTGCTGTACAACAATATGAATAAGTCATAATTATATATATGACCCTTCTGGGTCATCACAAACACCAGACTGGGCTCCCTGTTTACATAGCAGCTTCCCACTACTTATTTATTTTACACATGATAGAGTATGTATGTCAACACTACTTTCTCAATTTGTCTTACCCTCTCTTACCCCTGCTGTGTCCACAGGGCAATAAACACATGAAAAGATACTCAACATCCCTCATTATTAGAGAAATCATCATTAGAGAAATGCAAACCAAAACTACAATGAGGTATCAACTCACACCAATCAGAATGGCCATCATTAAAAAATCTACAAACAGTAAATATTGGAGAGGATGTGGAGAAAAGGGAAACCTTCAGTACTCTTGGTGGAAATGTAAATTCATAGAGCCACTATAGAGAATAGTATGGTTGGTTGGTTGATTGGTTTAGTTGCTAAGATGTGTCTGACTCTTGCAACCCCGTGCCAGGCTCCTCTGTCCACGAGATTCTCCAGGCAAGAATATTGGCATGAGTTGCCATTTCCGTCTCCAGTGTTGTGTTGAGCAAGTGCCTAATTCAACCAACATGTATGGAGTTGCTATTGCAGACCACGATGGTGACGGCGATAAGAAAGCAAAGGCCATCGAGTGGCTCTTGTAAATAAGCACTCTGCTTTTTACCAGGGTTTTGTTTCCCAGTTGTTTACTGTTGTGCTCAGTCGACTGACTCTGCAACCCCATGGACTGTATCTCGCCAGGCACCTCTGTTAATGGAATTCTCCAAGCAGGAATACTGGAGTGGGTTGCCATTTCCTCCTCCAAGGGATCCTCCCAACCAAGGGATCGAATCCAGGTCTCCTGCATAGCAGGCAGATTCTTTACTGTTTGAACTATAGGGAAGTCCAGGGTCCCGCATGAGGACACTTTAAAAAAATATATTAAAAATTTTGTGGAAGTCTCATAATTAACATTAAATTTAAGCTGTTCCATTTAGGCTGAAGTGGAAAGTTCCTAAGCCACATGATCAGTTGTCCCTTTACTCCTGATGGGGACCCTGAGGCATTCCTTTGGAATTCTGTGTTTCCAAATTTGAAAAGAATTGAACTTGATGATATTTGTTCATCTTTGACAGTACAAGCTTTAACATTCCCTGACTGTCTATGTGTCTTGCCACCAAAACCTAGTTCCCCTAAAACCAAGTTCTTCTGCCAAGCTGATGATTAACCTCTACATCCAAAACCTTATTCCTTTTCTTGTCCCACCTCTGTTTCCCCCAGGACTGAGGAAGTACAGTATGGAGATTCCTTTAAAAAAACAGGAATAAAACTACCTTATGACACAGAAATCCCACTACTAGGCATATATCCTGAGAAAAACACAATTCAGACAATACATATGTATTCCAATGTTCATTGCAGCACTATTTAGAATAACCAGGACTTGAAAACAACCCAGATGTCTATCAACAGATGAATGGATAAAGGCGATGTGAAACATGTATAATATGGAATATTACTCAACCATAAAAAGGAATGAATTTGAGTCAGTTTTAATGAAGTGGATGAACTTAGAGTCTATTATACAAAGTGAAGTAAATGGGAATAGAAAAACAAATATCATATGTTGTTGAGTCTCAAAGTCATGTTCAACTCTTTGCAACCCCATGGACTGCAGCATGCCAAGCTTCCCTGTCCTTCACTATCTCTTGTAGTTTGCTCAAATCATGTTCATTGAGTTGATGATGCCATCCAACCCTCTCATCCTTTGTTGCCCCTTCTCCTCCTGCACTCAGTCTTTCCCAGCATCAGGGTCTTTGCCAACGAGTCCACTCTTTGCATCAGGTGGCCAAAGTACTGAAGCTTAAGCTTCAGCATCTGTCCTTCCAATGAATATTCAGGGCTGATTTCCTTTAGCGTTGACTGTTTTGATCTGCTTGCAGTCCAAGACTTTCTAGAGTCTTCTCCAACACCACACTTCAAAAGCATCAATTCTTCAGCACTAAGCCTTCTTTATGGTCCAACTCTCACATCCATACATGACTACCGGAAAAACCATAGCTTTGACCAGACAGACCTTTGTTGGCAAAGTAATGTCTCTGCTTTTTAATATGCTGTCTAGGTTGGTCAAAGCTTTTCTTCCAAGGAGCAAGTGTTTTTTAATTTCATGACTGCAGTCACCACTTGCAGTGATTTTGGGCCCAAGAAAAGAAAGTTTGTCACTGTTTCCATTGTTTCCCCATCTATTAGTCATGAAGTGATGGGACCAGATGCCATGATCTTAGTTTTTTGAATGTTGAGATTTAAGCCAGCTTTTTCACTCTCCTCTTTCACTTTCATCAAGAGGCTCTTCAGTTCCTCTTTCCCTCTAGGTAAGTGATCACACCATGACGGTTATCTGGGTCATTAGGATCTTTTCTGTATAGTTCTGTGTATTCTTCCCACCTCTTCGTAATATCTTCTGCTTTTGGTAGGTCCATACTATTTCTGTCCTTTACTGTGCCCATCTTGTATCTCTGATTTTCTCAAAGAGATCTTTAGTCTGTCCTATTCTATTGTTTTCATCTATTTCTTTGCATTGCTCACTTATGGCAGCTTTCTTATCTCCTCTTGCTATTCTTTGGAACTCTGCATTCAGTTCGGTATATCTTCCCTTTCCCCTTTGTCTTTTGTTCCTCTTCTTTTATATTTGTAAGGCCTTCTCAGACAACTATTTTGCTTTCTTGCATTTCTTTTTCTTTGAAATGCTTTTGGTCACCACCTCCTGTACAATGTTAAGAACCTTAATCCATAGTTCTTCAGGCACTCTGTCTACCAGATTTAATCCCTTGAATCTATTCTTCACTTTCACTGTATAATCATAAGAGATTTGATATAGGTCATACATGAATTTTCTAGTGGTTTTCCCTACTTTCTTCAATTTAAGCCCGAATTAAATTTGTCACTTCAATTTAAACACCTGCCTTCATGACTAATGGCATTCAGGTCTTCTTAAAAAGCTCTTTCACCTCTCTTTGCCATATATCCTCAAAAAGAGATAGTGAAGGTCTGGCAGTATCCATTCTATGTTTCAAAAGTGGTCACTGTTTTGAGTCTATGAAGGATTTGAGTAATTGACTTGCTCAGGTAGGAAAACAGACACCTTTTTCTCAGTTAAAACAAATGCATAGATTCTTGCACAGATACTCTAGAGCATCAATGCAGAAGCAAATACGTACTATTTAGAGTTGAAGTAACCATTATTTTAAAATATTTAAAGCATGCCAGTTGACAAACTGGATGATTAGTAATGTTTTGTACCTTTCTGTGAACTTATGGGTCATCCTTGTATCCTGTTTTGAGAAGTCATTGTTTCAATCTTTATCTAGCTTATTTTTTATTGAGATATTATTCCTTTTGCTAAAGAGTTGCAGTTCTTTACATATTCTGAATACAATCCTTTTTTAGACGTTTACCTGATATTTGCATTTTTGCCAGTTAATTATATGTCTTCTCTCTTTGTTAAGAGTGTTTGTGATAAGCAGAAGGTTTTAATTTGGGGGAAGTCTAATTTATCATTTTCTTGGCTTGTGTGCCTTCTGTGTCCTATCTAAGGAATATTTTCCTACCCCAATTTTGCAAGTATTTTCTCCTTTTTTATAAAATAAATTTTATAGTTTTGGTTTTTATGTTTAGACCTAGGGTCTATTTCAAGTTAATTTTTATATATTTTGCATAGTGAGAGTTAAGATAGTTCATTGTTCCATGTGAATATACCCTCACTCTTGCATAAAAATAAATTGGCCCTGTATGTTCAGGTCTATTTCTAAACTCTGTTTTGTTCCATTAAGCTAAAATTCCACACAGTCTTGTTAAGTGAAGCTTTACATGACCTTTAAAAATTAAGTAATATAAGATTTCTAGTTTTTTCTTTCCTTTCTTTCTTCTTCTTCTTCTTCTTTTTGATATTCTAGGTCATACCTTTTCCATATACATTTTGTGACTAGCTTGTCAATTTCTACAAAAATTTTTTATAATTGATTGTTACCAAATCTGAGAAGATCAATTTGAAAAAAATGACATTTAAAAAGTAATTAGTAGCAATCTATCAGTATGATCTATTTCCTTTAACTAGTCTTTTTAAATTTCTCTTGACTTTGGTCTCACAATGCTTCAGTGGCATCCATTCACATGCCTTTCTAGTCTACTGTCCACATCGCAACTAGAGTTGCCTTTTCAAAATGTAAATCCAATGATGCTGAAAATATTGCAGTGGTTTCCCATTATTTGGGGGTATTAACACCATTCTTAAAATGCCAACAGAGCTCTGGAAAATTTGGATATGATATTTGGGTAATAACTTAGTTATTACCTTCTCTTGGAAATCTTATAGATAACACTGAAAAAATCAAATTACCTTCTTACACATTTACATACTACCCTGTACCTATTCTGTACCAGACTAATGCTGTCATTTTATATTTAATTTTGCTTTTTTGAGTAATATCTATCCACCAATTGCAGAAAGAGTCTGAATTTGCTCATCATTTTCAACAGTTATTACAGTACCTAGAACACATGATGCACTCAATACATATTTCGTGAATGATTATACAATGCAATCAATTATCAGTGAATTTATTGGCAAGAAAGGTAAAATAGTTACAACCCCATGGACTGTAGCCCACCAGGCTCCTCTGTCATGGAAGTCTCCAAGCAAGTATACTAGAGTGGGTAGCCATTCCCTTCTCCAGGGGATCTTCCAGACCTGGGGATTGAAAACCAGGGCTCACTCTGGAGGCAGATTCTTTACCATCTGAGCCACCAGGAAAGCCCAAAGTAGTTAAAGGCATATTAGCCTTGAAAAATGCTTATTTCCAAAAAAAAATGTAAGAATTGCCTAGAAAAAATATAAAATATCTTAAAACTATATTTAAATTATTTTTTCATGGAGAATCACAGCTAAGTCACTACAACAGAACAAGAACTGTAAAATATAAAATATTTGTGCTAGCAACAACATTCAGCATTAAAATGTAATCTAATTACAAGAATATTTACAAGGTGCTAAAATTATCTCTAAGAATAAAATTCTTATTATTTCCTAGAAAATATCATGGTGACTCCAGAGACTCAGAAACCAAACAAAATCATCTTTCTGTGACTCAGTATTGGATGGGTTATTGGAATCTGTGACTAAAATACATCTGTGGAGACAAACACAAGCTCAGCCTTATTCTTTTCCTTGAGCCAGCCAAGCACTGCTAATAAATCACCAGAAGCAGCAATAATGGGGTATGTCTGTTCTGAGGATCTGCTGTTCATAATGAATTTTCTTAGTTAGCCCTTAAAATATCTATGAAGCAACCTGCTGTATTTTTCTCTTCTAAAAATGAGGTAACTGCCATTTTAATTATTCTGAAGCAGACACACAGCCCAAATGAGGTATGTAAAGCATCATTGACCAAAATATCTTCTGCAGAACATGAGTAACAGGTAAGATGTTAACTGCTGTTCTTTATAAAGAAACAAAATGAAATTTCAATCCCTGGTAAAATAAGTTAAAAAAAAGAAGTTTGTGTAAAAATGTTAAATTAGTTTATTGTTGGACTTCTCAGAGATGAGTTTAATATTTTAATATGCATTGTATTCTTCCCTAAAGAGTTAAATAGCACACAAAAGTCCCTATATTTATTTGACCTCTTTAAATATTAATATATTTCAAGAAACTCTCATGGTTTGTGGAATACAGTTTGGGAAATTGTGACATTATAATGTTGCGGTTTTAAACCATGTAAACAAAGTATCAGTATTTTCTTTCACCGCAAGTGTCACCTCCCTTGAACATGATTGGAAAAGGTGTTGAGGGAGAGGGGCTTGTTTAAATATCGAGTTTTTAAACAGACTCTGGATGCTCTCAGTTTGATCCCTGAGTTGGGAAGATCTCTGGAGAAGGGAATGGCTACCTGCTCCAGTATTCTTGCCCGGAGAATCCCACGGACAAGGAGCTTGGTGGGATACAGTCCGTGAGACCATGAAGAGTCAGACATAGCTGAGCGACTAATCACATACAGTGTTTCAGGTTTGCCAGATGAATAAATTTCAGAGATCAACTGTACAACATCGTTCCTATAGCCAGCAATACTGTATTGTACACTTAGAATTTTGTCAGGATCATAGATATCATGTGAAGTGCCAAAAAACAAAACAAAATAAAATCAATAAGATAAAATATTTGTGAGCTCAAGGTACACACAATTTGGAATCAAAACAAGGCTCATCTGACACCAAATACTGTGTTCTTTCTACTAAAGCTTAGTTTTATTCATGTCACTATCTTTTACTAGGAGGCAATTCCACTTAACAGTTAAGACCACGGATTCTAGATAGAGGTGGCTCAGAAATAGACCTTCATTCCAACAGTGATGGGATGTGTGAACTTGCAGTTTACATAACCTATCTAAACTTCACATCTCCATCTGTACAAGAGAAAATATATTAGGATCACCATGAGAATTAAATAAGAAGAAGATTGTAAAAAGACACAGTGAGCGCCCCCAAATAGTCACTACCACTATGCATCCTGGCTGCAGTTGGACAAACTGTCTTATAAAAACAGTTTTCAGTTAAGCCTATTTAACTTTATTTATTTATTTGGGGCCATGTCACATGTGATCTTAGTTCCCTGACCAGGGATCAAACCCTCGCCCCTGCAGTGGAGGTGCAGGGTCCTATCCACTGGACCTCCAGAGAAGTCCCTATATATAGTTTCTTTTTTTTGTTTTGTTTTGATAGTTTAAATTTTATTTCACTTTTTAAATTATATTAATCATAATACGCTTCAGTTGCTATCAGTTCAGCACAGTCACTCAGTTGTGTCTGACTCTCTACGACCCCATGGACTGCAGCATGCCAGGCCTCCCTGTCCATCACCAACTCCCGGAGTTTGCTCAAACTCATATCCACTGAGTCAGTGATGCCATCCAACCATCTCATCCTCTGTCTTCCCTTCTCCTCCTGCCTTCAGTCTTTCCTAGCATCAGGGTCTTTTCAAATGAGTCAGCTTTTTGCATTAGGTGGCCAAAGTATTGGAGTTTCAGCTTCAGCATCAGTCCTTCCAATGAATATTCAGGACTGATTTCCTTTAGGATGGACTAGTTGGATGTCCTTGCAGTCCAAGGAACTCTCAAGAGTCTTCTCCAACACTAAAGTTCAAAAGCATCAATTCTTTGGTGCTCAGCTTTCTTTACAGTTTTTATACATAAATAAAATATGAAGAATTGAGTTTTTTATTCCAAAAAGTCAAGCAACATATTTTTATATGAAATATTTAGGAAAAAAACATGTTAAATAATTTTATTTGCAATTTATCTTGATCATTGTTTTTAATTATGTTACCAGGGTTTATTAACCTGTTAAAGAAATTCATGACTAGATATATTTTAGAAAATTCACAACCCTTAAGTCGTAAGCACATTTTATCTGTATGTAGCTAACTTCCTTGCTGAGAGAAGATTCACAACTTTTTCCAGATTTTTTTACCCATTAAATTTAGTTATCTATTTATCTGTTCGCTCTGTTTTGACATAAGTTGTATGGCAAGAATATGTTTGTTCTATATAAATGAAATTATTCTGTGGTTATAATAGTGTCAAAATTCCCAGGTTTCTTTGTCTAGACATATATGCTTCCAAGCACCACCTTTCAGTAATTACTAGCTTTACAGAAAAAGTCAGGTATTTTTAAATGTTTCAGTATTTCAATCTCAATTTCAGTCTCAACTATAACCTCCTTTAGAAAGCTCCATGGGTTTCCCAGGTGTTGCTATGGTAAAGAATCCACCTGCCAATGCAGGAGATGTGTTTAGATCCCTGGGTCGGGAAGATCGCCTGGAGTAGGAAACGGTAACCCACTCCAGTATTCTGGCCTGGAAAATTCCATGGACAGAGAAGCCTGGTGGGCTACAGTCCGTGGGGTCACAAAGAGTCGGATATCCCTGAGCACACACGCACGCAGAAAGCTATATGCTTTTCTCCTTCTCCCAGGTAGAATTCATTCACTTTCCTCTGCATTCCTCTGGTATCCTAATGAAACTTCTACCATAAATTCTGTGATACTTCACTGTATTTTCTTGCCCTTCATGCATCAGTTTAACTGCTGGTCCTTAGGGGAACTTCTCAGACTCCTATAATAAGATTAAGTCTTCAGTGTGTGCTGCTATAGCTTCCTAGGCTTTGCTTGCATAGCAGTTATACTGGTGCATTTATGTACATCATTTTCTATTTTATATCTCTTCCCAATCAGCATATAAAGTAGGGAAAAGACTTTTGTCATTACTTTTGATGGTTTTTGTTCCTTTGAAGTGAGCCCAGTGCCTGTCACACAGTGTGCATTCAAAAAATGTTTGAAGAGGAGAAGAAGGCGCGGGGTGGGGGGGAAAGAAGGGAGGGATGAAGGGAAGGAGGGAGGGAGGAAGAAAAGGAGGTATGGCTCTGAATGGAGTTTTCCACCAAAAGGATAAGTTGAGTGTTCTTGGGGTGGGAGATGGGGGAGGGAAAGAGGACAAAAGTCTTGCAGACTATCTCTAGATGGAAAAAAACAAAACAAAAACAGCCAGACAAGTAACAAAAACAAGTACCTAGATTATCAACAGTATAAAATAATCCTGCAGTCCTTTCCCATTAAAAAAAAAATGCATCAGAGCTGCTTCTCGAAGTTATTGATAGTACATGCACTCATCCCCTGATGACTGGAGGTGTTTTGCCTGCCCATCCCCCCCACAATGCCACACACACATCTCAATCTATCTTTGTGCAAAATGTTAGTTCTTTTCTTACAATTGGTCACTCATGTTTACAAAGTTGGCCATGCTTATTATTATTATTATTTTATTTAAATGTTTGGGATCTAATCTACTTACTGGCATGTCTCCAAGGGCTGGGCAAGGCTGTGGGCAGACTAGACTGAACAACAGCTGCTGGAAATTTTAAGCTCCAGTGGCAAAAACATAAGGCCATCTGGGGAAGGAAGAAGTATAGATTTCATATACCTAGAGGAAACAACAGCAATATTAGTGTTTCTTTTTGCTTGTAAAATGAAGGATACAAAGGTGGTGAAAAAAATAGTTTTGCCAGCCTATCTTTCACATGGGTAATTGGGAGGCTGCTAGGAATTTTCAAACATAATATAACAAAATCAAGAAACAAAAAAGTTCCTTTTCATATGCACAGAGGCTCTGTTGAAGCTGAAATACTTGTGGGATATTAGGAATGAAAAATGTCAGCATGCACACTGCCCAGGCTCGCCCGGTTTATGGCTCCCACCTCGTGGCCGTCGTGACTGCCCAGTCAAAGAGCTTCTTTGTCCCTGGAGCATTGCTTTGCAAAGACAAGAAACATCCCCAAGCATCCTCTCACTTTGGCATATAGGTCATGGCATTCAGAGAATAATGCGAAGGATTGCCTAAGGGCCAGTTCCTTGAATCTTCGGGACATGAGGCTATTTAGTATGGGGTCAGCTAAGCCTTTTTGCTCATACGGATTTCCTTCCTGAATGGAAAGTCCCTTTTCAAGTGAAAAAGACCTGAGTTATTGAGTGGCTTGAAATGCAAGGCTTGTAAACAAATAGAAGGCCAAGAAGTGAGTGTGCTGGAGTGGAGAAAGAGAGGAACCTGTCATTTGAAAGCCTTAATCAAAAAATATGTACAAGTGATGTATATGTGTGTGTACATGTGTTTTGAAATCCACAAGACAAATGCCAGTCCTTTAATTCAAGGCTGAAATGATCCAGACTTTGAAATGCGCACACATTTTCCTGATGTTTTGGTAGATTGAGAAACTTGATTTAGAGAGAAAGACGAGACTGACATGGGCATTCTGCCCTCTGCCATAAATTCCCCTGCATCTCCAGCCTCAAGTCAGACCCTAGAGAGGAAAGATGAGTTCCTGGCATGGGTGTGGAATGCAGAGGTCTAGTTCTTAGAGGTAAGGGTACTGCAACCACAGCTCTTTCAAAGTAAATCATTTCTAAGCCCAACTTAGTGGTTTACGTTTGTTAAAATCATGGCACTGTACAAAGACAGTTGCTTCTTCCTGGCTACCTGGTATGAATGGCAGCCAAGCCACTTTGTTGAAGTCAGACCTAACCAGTCTCCCTGGGCATACTGTGCCTAAAACTCACGGAAAATAAGAAGGGTTGATGATTTTGCATGAGATTAAGTCATGATTGAATAGCATGGCAGACGCCTAGGTGGCATGAACATGTGACACGTGACAGAGGCTATGGCTACTGTCAAACCTGAAAACTTCAAAATAAACTAAAGGGCTAAAAAAGAGACAGGGTTAGAATAAACAAGGACACTTGAAGCCCAAGCAGTGAGCAGCACTAGTCTTCATCTTCATCTGAGTACCTTTAAACAGTGACCTAATTTTTCTGTGACTGAGCTTTCTGCCTTATCTGTCCAAATATCTTCTTTTCGGCTAGAAAACAGAGACTAAGTCCTACATTCTATCCCTCAAAAAAACACCAGGTACTGCTCTAAAATATTTGATCCTCTCCCAGACCTCATAAGGTGAAGAACTCTTGTTTTAGCTTTTTAATAAGTTCACATGACTTGTTAGTGGGAAAGCAAATAGAGTACTCTGTCTTCACAGCCTCCTCAACAAAAAACAATCATAAACCTTGCCATTTTGTTCTACTTTATTTTTCCCTTACTTAAGTCATGATACTGACTCTTGAAATTATGATGTGTCTTGCTATGCACAGGCAAAGGGTATAGATGTTGAAATAACTCATCACCTATTTCATGTGTTGTCTTAACTTGAAAATAACTCATTAATTTATGCATGCATGTATCATTGGTTGATTGATTGACTTATACACCAGATGTCTTTTTTTTTTAATATGTGTCTTTTAAAAACACCTTATTTATTTATTTTGGTTGCACTGGGTTTTCATTGCTACGCATGGGCTTTCTCTAGCTGCAGTGGGCAGAGGCTGCTCTCTCGTTGTGGTGCAGAGGCTTCTCACTGTAGTGGCTTGTCTTGTTGCAGAGCACAGGCTCTAGGGTATGCCAGCCTCAGGAACTGTGACACATGGGCTCAGTAGTTGCAGATGCTAGAGCACGGGCTCAGTGGTTGTGGTGCACAGGCTTACTTGCTCCGTGGCGTGTGGGATCTTCCCAGACCAGGAATCAGACTCGTGTCTCCTGCATTGGCACCAGGAAAGCCCCAGTTATCCTTTTGTAAAGGAAGTTTGACTACATGTTTTTCAAGTTGAGATATTATTGACTTGGGAAGTGGGGAAAAGAATAGGAATAGGTTTAATTAAAAAAAAAAAGTTTTCAATGGATTCTGCTTGGAGGAGAGAACTAGGTGGGAGGTCTAACATGGTATAAGACATTCTGGACTTAAATAAATAGGCTGCTGTCTCTAATACTGATCAGCCTTCCAGCGGTGGTTTCCATGGAACCACTGAGGGTAGAGAAGAGTAATATGGTTGGAGAAATTGTATTCTTATTTTCCTTAATCCCACAGGTGGGGAGAGGGTGGTATCTGGCACTTGGAAACTCCCTTCCATCATAGCAAGCACTAAACACAGTAATTGGTGGTGTCTGGTGTGATTTTGTGTGACTGGGGGCTCTTTCATTCCTTGGAAAACACAGACACTTCCATATAAAAGGAATAGCACACTGCATGGTCAGTATGCATAGATTTATATCTTGCCCACTGTTCAATTAATTAATTTTCCCTAAGCCATTGCTTCACAGGCCTCATAGGCTATTCCCTTCCTGTCATTTCACGTCTCTGTTTTCTCTTGGCCCCCTTCCATCTAAATTCAGCAATCTTCTCAGGGCTTTTTACTGTCTTTTCTCAGCTCTGTGTTTTTACTCATAACTGTAGACAGAACCTCTCCTGGGCTCAATCTGATCCATAGTCTCTTTCCTGACTGTAATAACTCCAAGATATCCCTGATTTTAAAGGTGGCATTCAGGCAGTAAAAATCTGGATAAGTATTTACAAATATCTAAATCTCTACTTTTCTAAATTTATAATTTTCATATTTATAAATCTCTGTGGACATATGTTAAGTCACCTCAGTCATGTCTGACTGTTTGCAACCCTATGGACCATAGGCCACCAGGCTCCTCTGTCCACGGGATTCTCCAGGCAAAAATACTGGAGTGAGTTGCCATGCCCTCTTCCAGGAGATCTTCCTGACCCAGGAATTGAACCAGCGTCTCCTACATCTCCTGCATTGGCAAGCCGTCTCTACCGCTAGTGCCACCTGGAAGGCCTTATAAATCTCTACCTTCTTAAAAAAAAAAAGACAATACTCTTTTACATACTTATTCATTGAAAATAGTTAACAAATATTATGCAACTGCTATGTCCCAGGTACTGTGCAAAACCCTAGGAACAGAACAGTTAAATGTAATCCCAACTGATGGAAAGTTTAAATACTAACATATTTGATCACTAGCATTAGCTGGTTACTAGAAATAACATTTTAAAAGTGGTTTTTAGAAAGGATTGTTGCTGTATAAATGGTATCACATTTAATAGATGAAACTTATGGCAGTTTTGAATTCTTCTAGTCATTGTAGAAAAATATAAAGTTCTTGCAAGTCTTTGAAATCTCAAATCAATACATGGCTTTCTCCTACATCCAATGTGTCAATACCTTAAATTAAAACATTTTTTAAATGTCTAATAATTTTTCCTATTTGCAGTTGGTTTAGTAAAGTTTAATTTTAACCAAATCTAATTTTTTAAACCTAACTGAACACTAAGGAGAAATATCAATAACCTCAGATATGCAGAAGACACCACACTTATGGCAGAAAGTGAAGAGGAACTAAAAAGCCTCTTGATGAAAGTGAAAGAGGAGAGTGAAAAAGTTGGCTTAAAGCTCAACATTCAGAAAACGAAGATCATGGTATCTGGTCCCATCAATTCATGGCAAATAGATGGGGAAACAGTGGAAACAGTGTCAGACTTTATGTTTTTGGGCTCCAAAATCACTGCAGGTGGTGATAGCAGCCATGAAATTAAAAGACGTTTACTCCTTGGAAGAAAAATTATGACCAACTTAGATAGCATATTCAAAAGTAGAGACATTACTTTGCCGACTAAGGTCCGTCTAGTCAAGGCTATGGTTTTTCC
>SJYQ01093898.1:565112-606286 GCA_006410935.1 Redunca redunca | reverse complement strand
TATATTAGGGTGATAGGTGAGAGAATCCAGAAACAAATTTGCTTCAAGTCAAAACAAACCACATTATCTGTTAATATATATTATTATATAACACAGTATATAATAATACCTTGCATATATTATATAATGTGAGCATATAATATAAAAGTACACTATTATGCTTTAAAATATCAAAGTGATATATACAACTCATAATATATGTCATATTTTATAATTCATAAAGCTGTTTCATACATATTCTTGCTCTGAGTCTTCACTGTGATCTAAGTGTTACTATGTTTCTAACAAAAGACAGGAAACAATGACTGTTATTACCAGGTATTAGTGAGTTTGAGAATAGAGGATGGATGGTATAATATCTCTGTAAGGTGCAATACATAGTATATAATACAGAAAGCATCACCTATGACGTATTACAAAATACACTTCCCTATGTATATTATCATTGCCGTGGGATGGGACTATTACCAGGCCTTCTAACAGGGAAGGAAACAAAGTGATTCAATAACTTACTTAAGTTCCCTCAACTATATTATTGAAAAGATTTAGGACTCAAAGCCAGCTTTCAAAAAATGCAATTTTGGTGTTATTTCTACCACATCACAGCTGCTCTAGATAATGGACTGACTTTTGATTTATAGTTTCTAACCAGCTCCTAATTGGCAGTTACATACAGGAATATTCATGATATTATCAGCATAGAGATGACTCAACTGATGACATCCACAAGCAGTCAAGAAAATATTGAATGTGGCTCACATGTCACATTCTGAATAGGAATATTAAAATGTCCAGTAAACATTTGTGTGAAGTGTTTCCTTGGCAGGAACCAAACTCTCAGGACTGAACTGTGTTGTGTTCAAGTGGTTTTCATCGTTCTTTCCCTTTCAAGGGATGCAGGGAGCAGCCTTGCACTCCAGGTTCACAGGACCAGGACTGTCTTTGCATACAAGTGACGGAGCAAGTATCCTGGCCTGATGGCCAGGCAGTGTATACTGCCTGCTAGAGGCAAAGGTCATCAGGCTTAATGACCTCCAAGAAGCCCACCCACCCAGAAGAACAAAGACTCCTCTGGGTTCCCGGGACACACAAGAGCAGAAGGATGGTGTAAGTGTGTTTGAGGGGGTTCCTGTGTGGGGGCTGGGGTTGACATCATTCTCTGACTTCATGGTTTAAGCACGGTTAACCCGAAGAAAGCTAAGAGGTAAGTCAAAACATATAGGGAATTCATGGACAGGGTAGGAGAAAAAACAATATTTTAACCCTGTTCCTTCCTTTCCCCTAGCCGGTACTCATTCCCAATAGTACCAAAAAAAAAAAAAGAAAAAGAAAAAGAAAAGAAAACTGAAAACTCACACATGTACTTATATTTATATACTTACATAGATTATATAATACATACATGTTTATATATACACATACATATATATATACACACACACATATGTTTTTCCTTATGTTTGCTTTTTCCTGACCTCTTGAAAATTCAGGTGATGCATTTCTTTGGGAAAAGAACTGAAAGCTAAAGAACTGTCACTGATGGCAAAGATTAACTTTTTTAAAGGCCACGGAGAAGATGGAATAAAAATCATCCATAAAAAAGAGAAATTACATCAATCATGGCCCTATCTTTAGGTCTGCTGACTGGAATTTATCTTCTGTTCCAGTATATGTACGCACACTCTTTTATTTAGGTTAATAAAAAGTGAGTGAGTGTCAGTTGCTCAGTCATGTCTGACTCTTTGCAACACCATGGACCATATGTAGCCCGCCAAGCTCTTCTGTCCATGGAATTCTCCAGGCAAGAATGCTAGTGTGAGTTGCCATTCCCTTCTCTAGGGGATCTTCCTGACCCAGGGATCAAACCCAGGTCTCCTGCATTGCAGGCAGATTCTTTACGGTCTGATCCAGAGGGGAACCAATATAACCTGTCTGCCTAATTTATATCCGCATTTTATATATACACTTATTAAACCTGAAAAACACTCACTGATGGGAAATAGCAAAGATTAACTTTTTAAGAAAGTTACTGAATGAACTGAGTAAAATTTTTCTTAAGAAAAAAAAAAAGAGAGAACATATTTTTATAGATGATTCTATATTACCTCCCTGCTCAAAAGTTGTGTTTGGCTCTTCGTGACTGACAAAAAAAAAAAATATGAACTCTTTATGTGGCTCATTTTCACTAAGTTTGAGAGGAAAGGGTTACTAGTCACATTTTACAGATGAGGAAACTGATGCTTAAGTATGATAAGTGACCTGCACAGGGTTTCATGTGGAACAGATGTTTTCGTCTCGCTCCAAAGCTATTGCACCACACTGCGGTCTCTCACGAAAGAGTTCAGGCCTGACATTTCTCCATAGCTATGAAACAGAGAGCAGAAGATGCCTCACTTCAAAAAAAATAAAATGTTTTGACGCAGCAATATGGTTTTCCTTATTTCTCCCTTTCCCCCCCGATTCCTAAGAATGCAGATAATGAGTTTCTTTGGAAAATGGATTACAACCTGAAAAATGCTCACTGATGGGAAATAGCAAGATTAGCTACTTTTAAAAGTTACTAAAAGAGCTGAGTAAAATTGTTCTTAAGAAAAAGAGACATATTTTTATAGATGATTCTATATTACCTCCCTGCTCAAAAGTTGTGTTTGGCTTTTCATAACTGACAAAAAAATTCTGAATTCGTTATGTAGCTCGTTTTCTCTTTTAACACAAAACTGTCATTATACGCCCTTTGCAATTACAGGACTACTTACAGATCTCTATGTGTATGGAAAGGCTGCTGCTGCTGCTAAGTTGCTTCAGAACGCCTTTCATTACTGGATTCATCAGCTAGAAAATTGCTTTGAGTTCACATTGGAACCCACGCATTCCCCATCTCTATGAAGACTGCTCTGAACTCACAAAGCAAACAGGGTGACTAAACAACCTTGTTCCATACCATCATCATGTTTTTAATTATTTTTGTAATGTTTACAGGTTCTTTTACTCACTACCTGAGCTCTTTTGAGGGCAGAGAGCATTGCTTCATGCATGGTTATGGCACCAGAACCTTTCACTGTCCTTAGCATGCAGTACGTAATCAACAAAGAGTTCTTGCATAAATCAGTGGATAACTGAATCAAAGCCAAGTATGACACACTAAAAATTCTGCCAGGTTATTTATGGTTCTGGTGAAATTAAGTTGTGTCTCATACAATTATCTGATGCTGAAGCTGAAGCTCCAAATCTTTGGCCACCTGATGCGAAGAGCTGACTCACTGAAAAAGACCCTGATGCTGGAAAGGATTGAGGGCAAGAAGAGAGGTGGGTGACAGAGGATGAGATGGTTGTATGGTATCATTGACTCAATGGACATGAGTTTGAGCAAATTCCAGGAGATAGAGAGGGACAAGGAAGCCTGGCATGCTTCATTCCACTGGGTCACAAAGAGTTGGACACGCTGAACAACACACAATTATCAAAGGTTTACTCCCATCCAGGATTATACATTCTCTCTGTCTTCTCTGACATTCTTAAACATTTGCAATTCCTTTCTACTATTGCTTTTTAAAAAAAGTAAATAAATCCTCCTTCTAACCATATCTTGGTTTTTCCATTTGCATACAAATGATTCGATGGCACCCATATAGGGAGGTTATTGCTTTAAAACAACCATTTATTTTTCAGACATCAAATCTGATATGCTTTTGGCCCCAGTCCTGCTTCACAGCTCTTTTTTCTTGTAATCTTCTACCACCAAAGTAGAATCAGGGGGCTAACAATATTAGAGAAGAGGAGCGCAGACACTGCCTGGTTCCTTCATCAGCTTTGAATTCTCAGTTCTCTAGACTCACAGCTACACAAGAATGATTTCATTTTTGTCTCCTGCTGTTTTCTCAGCAACTAAAAAAGTGCCTAGCACATAACACGCACTTTATACAGAACAATGCATCTGTGAATAAGAGCTGTTACTCGTGATCACTTCAAGACAGCAAAAGTAATAATTACTGGACTTGATGAGTAAGAAAGGATTTCCTAACATTTCTCCAGATTTCTTATGAACTTAGCAAAAGGCAGACAGGCTCACTCAGTCATCAGCGTGTCAGTAAATAGATCATGACAAACAGGGAAGGGAGAGCCCAAGGCCCACCCTTTCTGATCTCATTAATGGTGTTTAGTAGAAGGAGAGAGACTGAAGGGCAACAGGTGATTAGAAGCATGTCTCAGGCTTCCTTGTGCAGCCGCAAATCTGAGGCTAGGTAGGTTGGAGGTCATGTCAGCAGTGGAAAAGCTTTTGCTCTATTTATTTTTGGACATTGGGAGACTATCTCCTGGCAAGCTACCCTCTCAGCAGCCCAGAAGCAGTTTCACCAAATAGGTTGCTTTACTGTAATTAAATAAAGAGAGAATCTGAGTCTGGTTATACTGAGCTCCTCTCCAGATTTAGCAAAAGAAAAAAAAAATATATATATATGGCATCCAGTTGCATTTGAATTTTGAATCAGCAAGTGAATTTGTTTTTTGTATTATTTTGAGGTGTGCGTGTGTGTGTGTGTATGTATGTGTATGAGTGTGGGTGGGTGTGTTTTGTATAAATGTTTCATGCAATATTTGGTACAGGCTTGCGCTAAAAAAACATGTTCAAATTCAAATATGACATGGCATGCTGTATTTTAAATGGCAACTCTGCTGCTGTCACTTTCTATAATGTATAATTTATAATGTGTTCAGGGATTCCTGCAGACCCCCACAAAGCATGTGAAAGTTATTTAAGAGCTCTCTGGGGATCTTGCCAGAGGGTGTCGCAGCATACTGAAAGCCAAGGTGTGGCCAAGTTTCCAGGGAGGATCAGTCAAAGCCCTGAGCAAGACAGAGAAGAAAAGATCTCAAGCTATGCCAGCCTCATGAAGGGAAAGTGACAGGCCCCCTAAGAATGGCACCAGTTGCCCCTCGGCGGCGGTGTCACCTGTCAAGAGAGAAGACAGCTGAGACAGAGACCAATAAAAACCTAAAAATTCAAAGAACCTGTGGTAGCAGTGGAGTACACTGCCCAGACCTCTGCTCAAGATAGAATTCTCCATTTAGGTAAAAATAGTGCAGTTGGCTGACAGCCTCCTTACTGCCTTCAGGGTTGCTCAGTTTGAGACAAGAGTATGCTCTCTCTGGGTAACCCTCCGCAATGATTGAATACAGCAGGGGTACTAAGGTCTGGTTATTTCTGCTGAACACAAGACTCCTGTAAGAGTCAGTCTCTCCTCTGCCAATTGCTGTTGGATTGGCAAAGCCTTTCTCATAGTTGCTTTGTGGTCTTCCTGCCCAGTTCTGCTTCTTTCCATCTTTCTTTCCCCTGGTAACACACCTGTGGACTGAAGTCTTTCCCCATCTAGTCTTGCTTCCTCCCCATTTCAGTTTTCACAGGTTTTGCCTTGCATTAAATCCCTTGAACTACTCCGTTACAGCATCTGCTTCCCATAGGTTCCAACCACCACAACTGTGTTAGTTGCTGTGATGCCACCTAAATCTACGTCTTCCCATAATCTCAACTGGGCTTCCCTGGTGGCTCAGTGGTAAAGAACCCACTGACCCATGCAGGAGACAAGCAGGTTTAATCCCTAAGTCAGGAAGATCCTCTGGGGAAGGAAATGGCAATCCACTCCAGTATTCTTGCCTGGAAAATCCCATGGACAGAGGAGCCTGGCGGGCTACAGTCCATGGGGTTGCAAGAGTCAGACATGATTTAGCGACTAAACAGCAACATAATCTCAATTGCCCTCTTGGAGCGAGAACTCTGATACAGTGAGTAGAACCTGTCACCCTAGCAGAAAAAGAGCTTATGCTTTTAAATCAGAGTAAGACTACCTGACTGGGTAGTACCTGGAGTAAATTTATTTCTTCAAGTCACCTAATTGGGACCTCATGAAGGAGATCAAAGTAATTACAGAGAAAAAAAGAAGCCACATTTTCTTTGCAAGTTTGATTGCAGTATTGAGGAATTTACAACTCTGGACTATCTACTTAGGGTAGAATCAGACTTCTGATTAATGAGATAGGAAAACAGAGATTAGAGAGAGGAGGAAGAAGGAGATAGATTACAGGGAGGTGAGATAGATGAGCTGCCCGAACACTTAAAATTTCAAAGTCTTCAGGACGGTGCTTTTGGATGCTACCCTCTGACCCTTCACTAACTTCAATGTTAGTTTCCCATCCTGGGCAAACACTGGCCAGGTTAATTACAAAATCTCGCCCTGTACTTTTTTCCTGGGAAAATGATCAAAAGTTATTACTTAGCAGGTGCCTAAAAAGGGGGAGAGGAAGTCTTACTTCCTGCCAGGTCCTGTAGATGTGAAGGTTCAACTTCTCCATCTAGTAAATCTCTTAGAAGCATAATATCCTCTGGTAACACCTTACTGGAGCTAGGTTGCTGCCCTTTCAACAAGTTTTAAGTTGCAACCCACTCAGAACTAAAGGGATTTAGTGGAAAGAAAACCACACCCCCAAAATATTTAAAAATCTGAGCTCTTTAGCCTTATTACATGTATTTCATAATTCAACCTAACCCATCTTTGTTCCTGAAGGCTGGTTAGACTGATTTCCTGCCTGTATGAAGTCTTATCTAAATTTCAAAACTATGATGCACCTGCTTCAATACTTGTATCTTACTTTGTCGCCATAGTTACAGATTTCTTTCTCTTTGAATCATTTTGAATTTATTTTATTATATTTTAATTCACTATATACCTCTCATATTTTATAATTTTTCTGTGTAAATGTCTTATCTCACCAATATTAAAGTCATTATAAAGGAAAGTCCCTCTTTTTTCTAGAGTGTATGTTAGAGTATCATAGAAAGACAAATATGTTTAATCTCACATGAGAATTTAAAAGAAATAAACCAAACTCATGCAAAAAAGAGATCAGACTTGTAGTTACTAGAGGTAGAGTTTAGGAGGATGGAGAAATAGAAGGAAGGTGATCAAAATGTACAAACTTCCAATGAATACTGCTGTGTGATACATAAGAAAGTTAAGAGAGTAAATCCTAAGGGTTCTCATCATAAGGAGGACCTGTTTTTTTTTTCCCTTTTCTTTTTTCTTCCTTTTTACAGTAGCTATATGAGATGATAGATGTTAACTGAGCATACTGTGCTAATCATTTCACGATACAAGTTAAGCAAACCATATGCTGTACACCTTAAAATTATACAGTGATATATATACATTATAATAAAACTAAGAAAAACTCTTTTTCAAGAAGTAGCTGTCAGCTGATTCTGGAAGTTGTCTTGACACCAAAACAAGTTATTTCAGGAAAATCACAGATGTAAATGGTTAAGTTAGGGTCAAAGTTAAATACTGTCAATTTGAAGGTACATAAATACTGTGCCCACCGTGTTGTTATTCTTCAAACTTAAAGAAACTTCTAGTAGTAAGAGACAACGGAAAATGGACATCAAACAAGTTGGTTATGATTCACTATTTGATCTTTACCAGTGACTAACAATGAACTTTGAGGTGAGCCAGAATGAGTTACTCCACCTATAGCCTTGCTACCAGTTTGAATGAAGTGAGGTCTCAGTCTAAATTCTGCCACACATGCAAACAAAGCACATACTGAACAATGCTTAAAAAGCAAAAACAAAAATTGTTCATACAACCTGCTATATTGGCTCAAGGAAGCCTTAGCCCACTGTCCTTTTAGATACTATATTCATAAATTGCAAGAAAATTCACTTAAGGCAGATAGCAATGTTCTAGAAGTAGACACAATATTTCCAAGCCAGGATTCTGTCACCATTACAGCTGAATCAGATAACCAGAATCCTTCAGAATCTAGGGCTGGACACAAGAATCTTTGGGGATTTAGATTAAGACATCTTTTGGGTGTAGGCAATAAACTAAAAACACTCCCTGAATTTTTACTGTTCATGTAAGTGGGGGAAGTATCTTCTAAATATTTTAGCCAATACACATACATTGAATATTTTAATTTCTCTAACAAAGAACCACTTTTAAGAATTAAACTTTTTATTTTGTATTGGGGTATATCCAATTAATAAACAATGTTGTGATAGTTTCAGGAGAACAGTGAAGGGATTCAGTCATACATATACATGTATCTATTCTTCCCCAAACCCACCTCCCATCCAAGCTGCCACACAACATTGGACAGAATTCCCTGTGCTATGCAGTAGGTCCTTGTTGGTTACCCATTTTAAATATAGCAGAGCATA
Organism: Redunca redunca; assembly: GCA_006410935.1. NCBI lineage: Eukaryota > Metazoa > Chordata > Mammalia > Artiodactyla > Bovidae > Redunca > Redunca redunca. The sequence continues at coordinate 598,074 of SJYQ01093898.1, read as the reverse complement.
CACGTCCATCTTTTTTTCTAACTAGGTTCCCCTAGTCTTGTTCTCCACTTCTACCAACTAGGGAGTTGGCTCATGCTCATTCGCTCAGTCGTGTCCAGCTCTTGGCGAAACCATGGACTATAGCCCACCAGTCTCGGTGTCCATGGGATTTTCCAGGCAAGAATACCAGAGTGGGTTGCCATTTCCTCCTCCAGGGGATCTTCTCAATCCAGAGATCGAATCCGGGTCTCTTGTATCTCCTGCGTTGGCAGGTGGATTCTTTACCACTGAACTAGGGAGCTACTGTATCCTCAAAGGTTGAGTGTCAAAGAATTGATGCTTTCAAACTGGTGCTGGAGAAGACTCTTGACAGTTCCTTTGACTACAAGGAGATCAAACCAGTCAGTCCTAAAGGAAATCAGCCCTGAATATTCACTGAAGGACTGCTGCTGAAGCTGAAGCTCCAATACTTTAGCCACATGATGTGAAGAGCCAACTCATTGGAAAAGACCTTGATGCTGGGAAAGATTGAGGGCCAGAGGAGAAGGAAGTGACAGAGGATGAGGTGGTTGGATGGCATCACCGACTCAATGGACATGAATTTGAGCAAGCTCTGGGAGATTGTGAAGGACAAGGAAGACTGGCAGGTTGCAGTCCATGGGGTTGCAGAGAGCTGGACACAAACTTAGCTGAACTGAACAACAATAACACTGTATCCTTAAAAAAACAAAAGCTACTTTAAAAATTATTTAATTCTTCTTATTGAACCTCCAGGTAAGATTTCATCTGAAGGATATAGAAGGGATTGCTGAAAAACTGATTGGAAAGAATTACTCTGCTACCTGTGTTATGCTATTTCTCGATGATAAAATAATCACTCAGATGGTGCATAGATAAAATTTGAGATGTATCGTTTAGTGGCAGGGATGGACCCTGAAGAGCATTTGTATTTGGGAAAGTGGTACATAAAGACACTGTGGCAAAAGCAAGATGCTTAGAAAGATCTGCACAGTGGCTGGTTTTCTGGATCCAAGTCTGTTAGCAAAGTGCCCCTGAAGAACCAACTGTGATGTGTCCTTGTTCCTTTGACACATCTTAAATTATGTACAGATACAGCACCAGTTCGATACTTGGAGCTGACCCAGATAATCATCTAAATCAAATAATATAAGGCTTGATTCTCTGTCAGAATCTTTGGTACATATAGAAAACTATCCTCCAGGAAAACAAAGTGAAAGTTACTTGGAAAGAGTGAGATTTGAACCCATATTATCTCAAGGATGCCTTTGTAGTTCCAGCTGGACTGATGAGGTCAGGAGCCCTGGACGTTTTGATAGCCTAGAAACCATGACCGACCCCCTTTGACACTGCCTTTCTCCCTTGGTCAGGGGTTCTTAAAAGTCTGCTTTGGTGGACAAGTGTGAAAGATAATGAGTTCTTTTATAGAAACCACGGACTCTTCCTTTACTTCTTCTGGATCCTGGGGAGTTTCCTATAAGGAAAGAGAAGGAGAAAGCCACAGATATGGGCAGAGAGCAGTGCACATGTCCTCACTCTATGCTGTTCTTTGCTTTCCCATTTGCATTTCTCAATCAGCAGGTACTTCTACCAGAACATACTCCAAAGGACTTGTGGGATAAGGAATAAAGAAGTAACTCAACATACAAAATTTGGGAACCTTGAACCAGGTGGTTAAGCTGTAACTAAGTAGTCCTTAACTTTTCCTAAGTTACATTTTGGAGGACTGGAAAAACCCTGAGTTGTCATTCCAGAACATGCTCATGTGTTTCAAATATTACAAACTATCAGAGAGGTTACTGCCTCTCCAAAGATCACCTACAGATTGTTCCCCTTTCCTCCGGTGACCTCAACCTAGAAAGATGGCAGCCTGTGGTTATATATCCACAAGGAATTTAGATGTTGTAGATGGTAAGTTCATTATATTGATTAAAATTAAAAGAACATGAACAAAAAAAAAAAAACAAATAAATATGATGGCTAATCTACCAACCTAAGAGTCTCTATTAGGAGAGTCTCTCTCCCATGATCCCCTGTGTTCCTCCATAAAACTTCAGAGACTAAGAACACACCATACTCTGTCTCAGTTACTACTTCCTGAAGTGAGCCTTCAGACATATTTTGGTGTAAGCAAATCTATTCTTACCATATAAAACAAGACAAATGCAAGTAAAGTTATAGAGCTCTTTGAGTCACTCCAATAACATTTCTTTCTAGATTTCATGTTGAATTTATCTCAAATTATTTAAAAACACATTCCTAAAAAAGATTGTGATTTACTACTTTACAAGGATTATAGTATTTTTGCATAATTGTGTGATGCTGGTAATTTCAAGCATCCCTTCATCAGCACATGTTCATGTTGCCAATTTAAATTCACAAGCGTGCTTATGTTTTATTTTAGATCTCCAACACATAACTGTATTGTTTTAATTTCCACCTCTGTGATGAAATGAATGTACAAGAAAGGAGGTGGAAATGGAAAAGGTCATGGGAATAATGTGGAATCCATCTCACTACCAAATTATCTCCATGTCTTAAAAAGCCTTGTTCCAACATGGATCGGATTTCCTCTTGAGCCACAGAGAAAGAATAAACAAACAGAAATCTTTTCAAAGAGAAGACAATAATTGCCAAGCTGTACATATTTAATTGTAGCACAATGACACAAGTTAATTTGCATCAAGTTAAAAAAAAACATATTTTAGTGATTAAAAAAAAAAAAAAAAAAAAACCTGGGAAACCACTCAAAGTTTCCCTCTGAAGAAAGTATTCTACCCAAGTCTAAACTGTGCAAACACACCCTGTGATTACCATCAATTGGGAACCATGGAAGATCCTTAATGCCAAAGCATGAGAAGGTATTTTAGCTTTACACACCACCTAATTGTTCCAAGCTATTTGACAAATTTCAAAAAGGCCAGTTTACAAAAAGCATAGTACGTATGGTGTTTGCCTTAATTGCCATCTATTCTTTCAGATATTTGAACTCAAACTCACTATGCCTGTGAGAAGTGGCAGAAACAGTTCAGGAGCAGACAAGTTACTATTCACCTTTGAGTAGATGTATCTTTTGCTTCTCAAGTCCATTATACAGTTGATTTTACCAAACCATTGTCTCTTATAAATACAATTCATCTGAATGACTTTACCAATTAAAAAAAATTTAATATAATTCCAGGACTCCAAAAATTTGCCCTAATTTATAGTCTGTTTCAGTGAGAAAACATCTGCATATGACTTTGCTCTATTCTGTTAAATTTTATCTCATGATTATAATGGCTAATCCTTTGTAAAAACAAATAAAGATCCTAGTTCTCAATTCCTATAAGTAAAGACAAGAACACTGCATCATGAATCCTGTTTCTTGTTATAAATAATAAAAGATATCAACCTACAAAGCCTTAGACTCATCTGATTTTACCAAACTGTTTTCATAATTAAGCTCAGGTATTATTATTCTTATTTACTCAGTTATATAAACTATTCTACCTTTGGGCTTTATTTGGCCATCCTTGATCTGACATGAATGGAAAAAAAAATTGTTCTGGTGATTTACATAAAACTCTGACTTGTTAAACGAACTTTTTGATTTGTCTAACATTGAATTGTTGGTTTTTTTTTTTACTATGTCCTTTTTTTCCCCCTCACTTTGTGATAAAATAAAATAATACACTTTTAGGACTTAAAGACTTTATCTTTTATAAAAGAAGATTCTGAGGATTGAAAGTTTAAATGAATTATCCGAGGTTACACTCTTAATTAGTGGAACAGTCAATGTCAGGATTTAGGTCTTATGATTCTCAGTCTAGGATTCTTTCTACATATCTGGATGCTAAACTACACTTCTTATTCCTAACGACTCCAGTTTTCCATTACATAAAAACCCTCAAAGACTGACCACATTCAACAACAGGATTATTATATAGAGAAAAAATGTTTTCTTATATAGTTAAATGCTTTTATCCCCACCGATGAAATAATTGTCACGCTGAAAACTTGATTATGGCAGAAGTAAACATCACACAAGATGGTCTAATAGCTTGCTGCATTTGATTAGGGTTGCAGTAGTGATCAATGAGGTATCAGTACTTTTAAGGAAGAAAAATCATTTTCTTACACACAAGTTCCCAGTTAGCATATTCTAGAGGCTAGAATGTGAAAACCTGGGCATTATTTGGGAGGGGATGGAACAGTGGAGAGAATGGACAGCTCATTCCTGAATCATATCCTCCTCTCCCATGCAAATGGTGACTGCAGTCAATGAAGAACTTCTATTTGTAGTTATCCTTTGCCTAATAAACTTCTTCCACACCCTTGTGGAAATTACAGTGTCTATTTCAAGCATCTTATCCCTCCTCTTGGCTAAACTTTCCCTCTTACATGATTACTGAATGAAGGGCCAAGTATCTTCTAAAGAAACATGCATAACCAGAGATACTCTGAGATCTTCCTGTCTACATCCTATGCTTTTTATTCTTTATCTTTGTCCTAATGAAAGAAAGAAGAATAAGTAGGGCCCAACTTGCTCTTTGCAGTGTGGTTTCATAAAACCGGCCTTTCTCTAACAATCTGAGCTGTTCATTCATCCTATAAAAATGCCTCATGTTCGGCAGCTGTTTTGTTTTGCTGAGCTTTGGAATTGGGGGTATGGTATTTACGCTGTGTCCTATTATAAGCTAAATGGACTCACACCCTGGAAACAGTTATTGCTTAATGAAAATGATATGCTATAACCGAGATAGTATTAACATATGACAAGACGACCTCCCTTGTAGTAAAATGTGTCTGTGCTAATAAAAGTATATGCAGATTTAAATCTATTGCTCTGTTTTTTCTCATGGGCAGTTATCTGTAACTTTTCTTTATTTTATCCAAATCTGAGAGCGAAGCATGTGATGATTTTTGAAAACATTCCCTACTTTGGTAAAATGTACAGTCCTAGGATTTTAGTGGCAGACAGAGCTGGGGGAGGATTTGAGCTATGACAGTAAGCTGCTGTATCAACTTGTAAAAATTCCTTAATTTCTCTAAAGCTCAACTATCTCATTTTATAAATGGAATAAATAGACATACATGATGGTATCCTTATGAGATTTCAAGACAATTTCAAGTGCCTAGTTCAATATCAGAGAAAGAGTAGATGTTCAGTATGATATCATAGCAAATGCCCTGAGTTCAAAGCTTTGCTCCATCACTTTTATGTCTAAGACTTTGCTCTCGTAAATTGAGCATAATAGTAATAGTCATTCAAGAAGTTTTAATTCTTTATAAGAATTAAATAAGATGATATACATATGGCACATAGAATAAAATCTAGTACCTAGTAAGTACTCAGTTCATTCATTAATTAAATACTTATTAAGTACCCTGACCCTGAAGTCGCTTAGTCGTGTCCAACTCTTTGTGACCCCATGGACTGTAACCTATCAGCCTCCTCTGTCCATGGGATTTTCCAGGCAAGAGTACTAGAGTGGATTGCCATTTCCTTCTCCAGCGGATCTTCCCAACCCAGGGATCAAACCCAGGTCTCCCACATCGTAGACAGATGCTTTACCGTCTGAGCCACCAGGGAAATCCAGTAGAAGAACGTCCCTGGGTGGGCACCTACTACAAACCAAGAACTTCCCTGGTGGCTGAGTGGTAAAGATCTCACATGTCAATGCAGGAGGCCTGGGTTTGATCTCTGCATCCGTAAGATCCCCTGGAGAAGGACATGGCAACCCACTCCATTATTCTTGCCTTGGAAATCCCATGGACAGAGGAGCCTAGCAGTCCACAGTTCATGGAGTCACTAATAGTTGGATGCAGCTTAGCAACTGAGCATGCTCACATGCACTACAAACCAAACACTGAAGAACTAATGATTCACCAGTGAAATAAATGGTAAAAATATTCATCTTCATGAGTTTATTAATACATTCCAAGAAAGAAATATGATAAACAACTAAAATATCTATTATGCAAAACAATGAAAAATGCTAAGTATATTTTCAAAGACCGGGAAAATGGAAGCAGAGTTAAAATTTTAGATAAAGTAGTTAGGAAGGCCTCACTAAAAAGAAGACATTTGGATACAGATCTAAATGTTAACAGTTATTACTATTACTATTATTTTATTTCCTCCCTTCCATACTTAGTAGTCTGAGATACAATTCAATAAGCAGGAGAAGAAAAATATATAAATAAACCAGGGACTAGTCAGGACAACAGAAAGCACTCAAGTTGGAAGGCATTGAATTCAGGGATTTAGGTGCTTACAAAGCTGTTGAAAACATGATGAAGCAAAATTAAGTGAAATTACTGTTTTCTTTTTTAAAACTAGAGTATTAAACACATTGCTGGAAACCACTGACAATGATATCAGTTACCTATGACACCAAGATGGTAATTCTCAAGGGAACTCACAAAAGCCACTGGCAAACCCTCAAATTTGTCTACAACCAAAGCTCATGCATCTGTCTATTCCTAGAGGAGGAGCTTTATTAATTTCTGTTCATTTTCTGCCTCCAAATCCTTATGAAATTAAAAGACACATACTCATTAAAGAAATTAAAATGAGAAGATTAAAGGCAATCAATTCAGTTCACTTCAGTCTCAGTCTTGTCCAACTCTTTGAAACCTCATGAATTGCAGCATGCTAGGCCTCCTTGTCCACCAACAACTCTCAGAGTTCACTCAAACTCATGTCCATTGAGTCAGTGATGCCATCCAGCCATCTCATCCTGGGTCGTCCCCTTCTCCTTCTGCCCCCAATCCCTCCCAGCATCAGAGTCTTTTCCGATGAGTCAACTCTTCGCATGAGGTGGCCAATGTATTGGAGTTTCAGCCTCATTATCAGTCCTTTCAAAGAACACCCAGGACTGATCTCCTTTAGAATGGACTGGTTGGATCTCCTTGCAGTCCAAGGGACTCTCAAGACTCTTCTTCAACACCACAGTTCAAAAGCATCAATTTTTCGGCACTCAGCTTTCTTCACAGTCCAACTCTCACATCCATACATGACCACTGGAAAAAACATAACCTTAACTAGATGGACCTTTGATGGCAAAGTAATGTCTCTGCTTTTTAATATGCTATCTAGGTTGATCATAACTTTCCTTCCAAGGAGTAAGCGTCTTTTAATTTCATGGCTGCAGTCACCATCTGCAGTGATTTTGGAGCCCCCAAAAATAAAGTCTGACACTGTTTCCCCATCTATTTCCCATGAAGTGATGGGATCAGATGCCATGATCTTCGTTTTCTGAATGTTGAGCTTTAAGCCAAATTTTTCACTCTCTTCTTTCACTTTCATCAAGAGGCCCTTTAGTTCCTCTTCACTTTCTTCCATAAGGATGGTGTCATCTGTATATCTGAGATTATTGATATTTCTCCCAGCAATCTTGATTCCAGCTTGTGTTTCTTCCAGCCCAGCATTTCTCATGATGTACTCTGCATAGAAGTTAAATAAGCAGGGTGACAATAAACAGCCTTGNCGTCCATAGTTCATCAGGCACTCTATCTATCAGATCTAGTCCCTTAAATCTATTTCTCACTTCCACTGTATAATCATAAGGGATTTGATTTAGGTCATACCTCAATGGTCTAGTGGTTTTCCCTACTTTCTTCAATTTGAGTCTGAATTTGGCAATAAGGAGTTCATGATCTGAGCCACAGTCAGCTCCCGGTCTTGATTTTGCTGACCGTATAGAGCTTCTCCATCTTTGGCTGCAAAGAACATAATCAGTCTGATTTTGGTGTTGACCGTCTGGTGATGTGCATGTGTAGAGTCTTCTCTTGTGCTGTTACAAGAGGGTGTTTGCTATGACCAGTGCGTTCTCTTGGCAAAACTCTATTAGCCTTTGCCCTGCTTCATTCTGCATTCCAAGGCCAAATTTGCCTGTTACCCCAGGTGTTTCTTGACTTCCTACTTTTGTATTCCAGACCCCTATAGTGAAAACGACATCTTTTTTGGGTGTTAGTTCTAAAAGGTCTTGTAGGTCTTCATAGAACCATTCAACTTCAGCTTCTTCAGCGTTACTGGTTGGGGCATAGACTTGGATTACTGTGATATTGAATGGTTTAATGGCCATAGATTCTGGCAAAAGTAGACTGTAGGTTTCCAGTCAGCGATACAAAGGCTGGCTTAGAATGGAGTCTAGGTAGGTATCTATCAAAAAGAAAGAAGAAATAAGATTTCAAAAAAAAAAGGAGAAGGCATAGCCAGGATATCTATTATATCCAAAGTCACACACCAAATAAATTCCAAAGCTGTGTTTTATTCCTAGTTAGTACGTTTCTAGAACTTGCCTTCTTCACCACTCTGCTTTTATTTACCTATGATCTTTATTCCTGGGGAAAAGATAAAAGAATGAAGTTAATCATGTAGTGATACAGAGAATAATATAACTGACTTAATTTTTTCCTGACAAAGCAAGAGAAGTTTTGGGGAGGGGTGCCCAGGCAGAGAGCAGGAGGGTGAGGGAACCCAGAACTGTTCTGCCACATGGCTCGCAATCTCGGGTTTTATCAGTTCAGTTCAGCCGCTCAGTCGTATCCTGCTCTTTGCGACCCCGACTCTTTGTGCCAGGCCTCCCTGTCCATCACCATCTCCCAGAGTTCACTCAGACTCACGTCCATCGAGTCCATGATGCCATCCAGCCATCTCATCCTTGGTCGCCGCATGGAGAAGGGTTAGTTTCTGGGTTGTCTCTGGCCGACTGACTTGACTCAGGGTCCTTCATGACGGTGAATGAATAGCTCAGCCAAGATGGATTCCAGCGAGGAGTAACATAACTGGCTTTACTTGTAACTGACTTTGTTGGAAAGGAGTTAAGGAAATAGCAATTTTAAAGGAATAAGAGCTAGTTTTGAGGTCTACTGGAAAAGAGGCAGAATTCAGTCAATATTGCTAGGGAGAAGCATGAAGAAACCCACAGCACCACCGTGCCTCACTATTTCCATAAAAATTTTAAACGATTCTTATTTTCAGGTAAGGCCCCCTTTCCAGAGTAAGATCTACAGAGAATTAAAATAGCAGATTGAGAAGGAATCTTAAAAATCAATTCAGCTCAGATGGGGAAATGAGGCCATTGAGACCATCAGGGAGATTGTTTCAGGTTCACACACAGGCCGACTTGGAGTCAAAAATGTCCTTCTAGGCTGTATTTTAGTCTGTAGCTTTAATTATTGAAATATCTATGAATTTTTGCGTGGGCCTGGTGGTTAAAACAGTAAAGTAGAAATGGTGTTTGCTATTTTTGGCTCATCTGCAAACTTGCTGGCAGCTATGTCATGTCTCATTCACTTCATCCAAGATTTCCAGAAACTCCATGTTACCATATGTGGAATAGGAGTCTCATTAATCCTCATTCAAAATATTAGAAGGACTGAACTGTGAGTTAACTTGCACACAGTATTAATATTTTGAGATGTTTGGATAAAATCCACCATATAAGCAAAGAAAAGGGAACTATCTTCCTTTTCTGGATCAAGAATCAATATCTTGAAGAATAGCAAACTTTAAATTCAATAAAGAAAGTAAATATTCCTCTTTGAAATCTGACAGTCAAAATTGGAACAATTTCAATATCCATGAAATTTCAAAAGTAATCATAAAATGAGCTTGCCTCCAAAATCTTTCTGTGTAAAAGTAGAAGCATTTTAAAATTACTTTTGGGACTTTTCTATCCTGAGGAAACAGCTGGTCACACTCTCCACTCAACGGTGTATTCCCACGTCATCTTTGGAAAACTAAATACTGTAATTTACTTCAGCCATAATGTATTAATATTTATTATTTGAAGAAGGAAAAATAACCACTGATGTTTTTTCTTCTTTGAGAAGCACTGCATTCCTGATGATTTGTGGGAATCTGTTTGTATTGACTTGTTTACTAATCTTTATCAATCTCTAGTGACTGAATATTTTACTCTGTTCGAGAAAACTCCACATTGTTCATTGCACTTGATAATTAAATATTTCATTTTGTGTTAGAGAACACCACTTATCTCATCCCCAATAGAAATAAATACTCATTTGTTTTCCTTTCTTTCCTATTCAGAGGCCAATCAAAACAAATGATTTTATACAACATGAAGTTTAGCAAATGCCCACACTAAAAAGCACGGTAAAGTTCTTAATTAACTAGTCTGTTACCCTCACCAGGTTGTATCATCAGCAATATTAAAAGAACTAAAATGATGTAATTTTAACAATCTGTTATTGAAAAATTGAAGAGAGAAATATTTTTGCTGTTAAGTACAAATGGCATTTGCTAACCTCTTCCAAAAAAACTCAGAGAATTCAGCTTATTACAATTATATCTGTCCACAAAATATACATGAATCATCTGATGAGATATCTACAGCTTATTGAGCTCCTTGGTTCTCAGCATCTTGCCATCTGGGTTCTGCTACACTACTGAAACTGATTCTGACAGTCATCAATAGCCCCTTGGACATTAATATCTCCTTGAAATGAACTTTTTCCTTGGTATTTCTTAGAACTCTATCCTAATACGTCTTCTGAGTTTCTATATTTTCCTTGAGTGATTTCAGATGTTCTTTTGACTTCAATCACATCTAGGTTGCTGAATGAGTTTTTATAGTCCAGATAGACTTCTGAATATCAAGCTTTTATATTCACTTTCATATTATATATCTCTGCTTAGATATCTGATCAAAATCTTATGCTCAATATTTCTAAAACTGAACTCATATTCTTATCCTCCACAAACTGCGTTGGCATCTGTGCTCTGAATTTTGATGAACTGATTCATCAGTGTTTCAGTTGCTTAAGCCATAACCCTTGCAAGACTTCATTACTGACTCTTTCTTCTTTCCCTAACACCTACAACTAGTTAGTTGCCAAGTTCTCATGGTCCACTTCTTAAATACTTTTAAAATCTATTCATGATTAGTACTATTCCTATTGTTTAGACCACAGTTATCTTTTGCTTGGATTAACATAAAGGAATCCCAACTGGACTTTCTGTATTCAATCTTATCTTTCTCCAACTTATTCTTTATACTGATTCCTAGGTGGCACTAGTGGTAAAGAACTGGAGACTTAAGAGACAAGGGTTCAATCCCTGGTTTGGGAAGATCCCCTGGAGGAGGGCATGGCAACCCACTCCAGTATTCTTGCCTGGAAAATCTCATGGACAGAGGAGCCTGGCAGGCCACAGTCCATAGGGTCACAAAGAGTTGGACACTATTAAAGCGACTTAACATGCACACAAAATTATAATATGGGCATGTCATTTCCTTCTCTTGCTCTTCACTTTCTGAATGTTAGGAGGCATCCTTAATGCCTCATTTCTCTTTCTCTTCCAAACCCAAGTCCCATCAATTCAACGATTTGAATGATAGCAAATATGACCATTTCTCTCTATTCCCAAGTCTGAGTTAAATGTCCACACTGGATGCTCTTAGAGCCACTGGATTTGCCCCTACTAAAGATGGCAATGATCACACTCTTTGGTAAGTGTCTCCTCGCTTTTCTGTGACCTCTGCTGCTGCCGGTGCTGCTAAGTCACTTCAGTGTCCGACTCCGTGCGATCCCAGAGACAGCAGCCCACCAGGCTCCCCCGTCCCTGGGATTCTCCAGGCAAGGACACTGGATTGGGTTGCCATTTCCTTCTCCAATGCATGAAAGTGAAAAGTGAAAGTGAAGTCGCTCAGTCGTGTCCGACTCTTAGCGACCTCATGGACTGCAGCCTACCAGGCTCCTCCTTCCATGGGATTTTCCAGGCAAGAGTACTGGAGTGGGGTGCCATTGCCTTCTCCATCTGTGACTTCTAACTCACTCTAAACTCTTTAAGGCTTAAGACCTTATCCTGTTCACTCTTACATTTCCAGCATCTAGCTCTTTGATAAAAATATAATAGGAGATTGTTAATAGGTGACTGAAAAAAAGAAAGAAAAAGAGGAAGGAAGGGGAGGAAAGATGACAGCTAGAAAGGTCACATTGTTTATTTTTTCAGAAAGACAAGCTATGTTCTTTCATCTCAAAAGTCCCAAGGAAACAGTTATTTCAAAATGAGTAGCTACAAAGCTGAGCAAAGACTTACTGAATGTAGGAAAGACACCCAACAGGAGGAAGGGAAAAAAGAAGACACAATTGTTAACAAAAGAAAAAAAAAGTCCATCTTCATGGCCTCCGTCTCACTGGACTTGCCCTTTCCCTGTGCCAACAGATACTATTACCCTGAGTTGTACTAGACATTTCCAGCCCAGACAGAAAAGTATTTTAAATGTTGCCTATGTCGTAAGAAAAAGAAAAAGACTACCACTCCAAAATAAAATCATGAGAATTAAAAACAAAACTAAACTTTAATGAAGCCAATAATATCTTTTGATATAAAACTTCTGTTCTGAGCCTTGACTTTATTTCTTTATTTTTAAAGGTTAGCTGGTCTAAATCATGATGTTTCAATTGTAAGAAAGGCACTCAGTTCTTGATTTTAGCACTCAAATAAGCAGGGGGAACCTTCAAAGAAACTGAGATGAAGCTGGTTAATTGAGTGAGTTTTTTTTTTAACCATGTTCATCATACTACCCCCAACTTAATGCTACCTCCTTGGGGGACTGACTGAACAAGAATTGCAGAGTAATGTGATGCTGCTCAGTTCCCACGAATGAATAAACATGACTTATGTGTGTGTGTGTGTGTGTTTTAATATGGTAAGTAAGGAAAAGAAAAAGAAATCTGAGATCTGATTGCAAAGCAATGCTCATGATCTTTAATATCTTCCTTTCCCTGCTACAGTCTTATCCCAGGGCAGAAGGACCAGATGTGAAGTGATTCACAAGCAATATGAGGTGACAGTTCTTCCTTGTCTTGAAATTCTAAACACATTTCAAAGACACATTTTCAAGTGAGCCAAACCCATTTGAAACCACCCTCCTTAAAAATGACATCTTTTCTTCTTTTTTTTTCCCCCTGCTTTGACTCCGTGTACCTCAAACTGAGATCTCTGGATATTTGAAAGTGAAATTACTTTTTTTTTTTAAAGTAATTTTGCAATTAATGAGAAAAAAAGGAGTTACTTTGACTCTGGAAAAAGTCAACTCGATTTACTGCAATATTTTCTATCCCTTTATATACTTGGTTTTCTCTATAGTGTCTCTCAACACACATTTCATGATGGTGTTCCAAATAAGCATTCATTATCCCTTTTTAAAAATTACTTTCATTTTTCTGACCATATAGTTTATGCAGAATATTAAAGAAATACCCAAATAAAAATGACTCATAATGCTACTGGCAATAAATAACTTCATTTTTGGATATTTTCTTCATGTTTTAATATAGCTAAGGTCAAGAAGTTCCCTATAGAGTTTTCACTCTTACAATTTTTCCCAGAGTAATTTACATATCAAAAATTTCATAAAAATACTTTTTTATTGCTAATGTTGGATTTTATGTAGTTTTCATTGTTTTCAGTACTATACATTTTGCAGTCATAATTATCTTTATATTTTCTAAGCACAGAGTCAAAGCTAAATTATTGTATCCAATAACATTTATTGCATATATTTTGAGGCCTGTTTGATTTTTTTGGCCTGTTTAACTTTTGTTTGATTCCCATTTCTAAATAACATTTAAAAAGATGGTAAAAGTTGACTTTCTTGTATGCAGTATTTAAGAACGATCCTTTCACTATAATTTTAAGGACACCAGCATTATTTACTTTACCATTCAAGTTTAATGAGCACAATGGAATGTCCTTATTATTCTACTTGGCATTTTTGATTAATAAGACTGCTGAAATTTGATGGTGTTCAGTACATCCATACCCAGACACACACATATTCATATTCCTCAGTGTCTAGTTGCATATGCACACAGATATGTCCTTTATATGGTCATTTTATTTATCTTTTGGGGCCTTCTTTATATTTCTATGATCAGAGTGTCTAACTTCATTGAGAAGTCCACCCTGTGTTTGAGGTCAGCTTTAGATGGTCCAGAAAAATGCTTCACCCAAAATCAAGTTTCTTGACACCATTCAATAAAACCACATAGACTAAACTTCTCTGTTCTCAGGTATGAGCTGGCATGAATGCTGAATTTGTCCTGAAAATCTAACCCTGTGTTTTCTGGACCCACTTAAGGGGGAAGCCTGAGTTTATTAAGTAATTATTCCCCAAGGAGGTGGCAGCTGATGCCAAGAGAGAGGATGAGATCACTTTGATTTCCTATCTGGACTTTTAGATCAGCTCAGTCTGTTCCTTTGAGGGGCAACAGAATAAGGGACTGGAGCATCCTGAAATACTTTATTTTTTAACCATATGTCTCTGTGTTTATTACTGAGTATGAGATCAGAAGACCATATGGACTGACTTGGGGATGATATTTTAAGAAATTATTAAAATGATTCATTGTAAGTGCAATGGATAAACACAAAGACATGACAAATGGGATCATTAATAATTTGATAATGTTTTGGATGCAGTTACAGTTAACAGTATACACTAATGTCTCACAGAAGAAGCAAAATGTGTTTTAAGATAGCAAGAGACATGGGATTGGCAAGTAAACAAATGACAACAACCAAACCCCCACAGCTTTCAACTGATTCCGCCCAAAGGTCTGATTGCCCCAATTCAATTCCATTAGACTAGAGAGAATAATTGCAACCATTGCCCTCTCATGCCAGTGCTAGCCTAACACCTCTTTCTCACAATAGTAACACCTCATAACCCAGTGTTTGCAAGTCTAACCTGTTCCAGCTGCAGGAACCCTGCTAGACCTCCCCCTCAAGAAAAGATTTTCTCTTCCTTCCACCTGAGATGAAAACACAATAGCAGTTCTTTCCAAAAAGCACTTTTGAGCTTTGTATTCTCAGTTGTTCTCTGATCTCCACCCTGACCTACCAAACCATTCTCAACAGTGAATTGATCATAAATGGTAAATATCAATGGCAAATACCTATCACCTATTTCTATTATGTAAGAATAATAGCTTTCACTAATTACCATATGTAATGTACTGAGCAATATGGTAAGCATACTTTGAAAAGTGTAAATATATTTTCACAAGCTATACTACTACTACTACTAAGTCGCTTCAGTTGTGTCCAACTCTGTGCGACCCCATAGACGGCAGCCCACCAGGCTCCCCCGTCCCTGGGGTTCTCCAGGCAAGAACACTGGAGTGGGTTGCCATTTCCTTCTCCAATGCTTGAAAGTGAAAAGTGAAAGTGAAGTCTCTCAGTCGTGTCCGACTCTTAGCGACCCCATGGACTGCAGCCTACCAGGCTCCTCTGTCCATGGGATTTCCCAGGCAAGAGTACTGGAGTGGGGTGCCATTGCCTTCTCCGTTCACAAGCTATAGACTACACTCTATTATTACAATTATTATTACTATTTTTTAAATTGTAATAATAATAGAATGTAGTCCGTAGGTTATGACAATATTATTATTACTAGTTACCATTTATCGCATGCCTACATTGTTACAGATACCATGTTGAATGTGTTATAATATTTATATTCTCAACAACTGTGTGTGATAGGTATCAATCCTGAATACTCATTGGAAGGAGTGATATTGAAATTGAAGCTCCACCACCTTGGCCACCTGATGCAAAGAGCCAACTCATTGGAAGAGACCCGGATGCTGGGAAAGACTGAGGGCAAAAGGAGAAGGGGCAGCAGAGGATTAGGCAGTCTGGCTTCTGAACCTTCATCCTTAACTACCATGCACTTCCTAGATCAACTGCCTTCCACCCCAACGCTCTTTCCATGTCCATTATTTCACCAAGGGTGGCTGGAGCCACCTCACACCAATTTGCAAAAACCAGCTGTTAAAATGTCAGGAAATTTGTAAAAACAGGTGACAAAACACAGTCAGTATTAAGAATTAAATTTTAGAAATCTATAATCAAATTAATTATATTAAAATAAAGGTAAATCCTTTTGTACTTTTGTGACTCATTTTAGTTTTAATACTAACAATATTAGTGGTAATAACATTAATAATAAAATTAATAAATAATACTAATACCATTAACAATATTACCACTGCTGCTGCTGCTGCTAAGTCGCTTCAATCGCGTCCGACTCTGTGCGACTCCATAGACGGCAGCCCACCAGGCTCCCCTGTCCCTGGGATTCTCTGGGCAAGAACACTGGAGTGAGTTGCCATTTCCTTCTCCAATGCTTGAAAGTGAAAAGTGAAAGTGAAGTCGCTCAGTCGTGTCCGACTCTTAGCGACCCCATGGACTGCAGCCCACCACGCTCCTCCATCCATGGGATTTTCCAGGCAAGAGTACTGGACTGGGGTGCCATTGCCTTCTCCGTACTATATAATTTACTGTCCATATTATCTTACTACATTTCCAAATTATTTTCTTATATTTACTGTTACCAAGGCTCTTGAGATTATGCATCCATTGCATCCATATGGTGGGAGCACTATGTAATGTTGTTCTGTACACCTGTTCCTAACTCAGCTTTTAGTGATTATCGACAGGCCACCTTAGGACTATTTGCGCCACAGAAATAGGCAAATGGGCTACAAATCAGCACGTGTATTCCCTCACATAGTCAGTTCTTAAACATTTACCCATACTGCTGCCAAAGGTCATGAGAATTCAAAAAGAATTCTCTGGAAAATTGTCCCTATATATTTAGGCTATATGAGGAAACCTTTAGTTTATGTCACACTCATTCAAATGATACAGTATGAATTCACTGGATTAAAAAAAAGTGAGCGGTCCTGGTGACAGTAGTGACACTTTTTGAATATAAACACTTCAAAGTAATAGTTCTTAAAGAATTTTTGCTAGTATTCAAACTAAGAGGCTTTTAAGCTTCTCCACAAAATTTATCTTTCTACCTCTCCAAATCATGAAAACAACTTAGTATCAGACAAAGGGTGGAAAGAAGACAACAGATTCTAAATTCATACAATATAATACAGTGCGGATCATCTAATGAACTATTATAGTTTCCAGTGGCAGATCTCACCCTTTAAAAGGACGAAACAGTGAAAGGCGACACTAAGCTCACAGAACAGAGGAAAAACCCAGCTCAGCGTGAGTGGTGTCACTAGTGGGGCACAGCCTGAGAGATGTAAACCAGTCTCTGTGTGATCCCAGACCGCCTGGCTTGGTAATGTGATGCTTGGTAATTCTGCCTTGTGGGTCACTGGTTCAACCTGGCTTACGCTGAGGTTAGATGAAAGCTGCTGGCCGCAGAAAGTGATTTAATGCTTCCAGCGAAATGAAGCAGTTAGCTCAGTTCTGCCTGGACTCCTGTTTTTTCCCATAACAGTTAGCAGTCGTTAGCACCCTTGTTGACAGTTTACGCAGAAAGGCCAAGATCACAGTAGGCCCAGAGATTAAAAATCACATCTCACCTTGGTAGTCCCTCCAGAACAGAGCTGGAAAGGTAAGAAATCTTGTCCCACCACTTGGTCCCATTAGAGAACCTTCATATCCACCATCATGCTTCTTTCTCAAAGAGCCTGGAGTCAAGAGTTCAAAAGAACACTAGGGGGAAACAAAAAATATTTGTAATGCCTCTTTGCTCATCATTTCCCTTTTGATTTGAGATAAGAAAATGCAACATTTGTAAGGTCACAGTCTTAAATCGAATTCTTTGGGTGAACATTTTCAGTAGAGGAAAATTTTGAACAGCTGAATGCTATTTGTAGGACTTATTTCAAATCATTAAAGTCAGAAAAATAATAAGTTATAGTGTGGAATTTTAAAAGACCTCATAATGGTAGAACAGTGTAGTTGAGTGAAGAGACCGCTCTGAACTACTTTAAATATTTAGATCTTTGGAAAAAACACCAGGTGTCGCAGATTCAGAGATTGGGGTGTGAGGGGCTAACAGGCATGAAACTTAGTCCTGATGCGTGTGCCTGTATGTTAGTTGCTCAGGCATGTCCAACTCTTTGCAACCCCATGGACCACAGCCTACCAAGCCATGAAATTCTCCAGACAAGAATATTAGAGTGGGTTGCCATTCCAAGAACACTAGAGGGGGTTGCCATTTCCTTTTCCAAGGGATCTTCCCAACCAAGGGACTGAACCCAGGTCTCTGGCACAGCAGGCAGTTTCTTTACTGTCTTAGCCACCAGGGAATCCCATAAGAATCTTAGTCCTAACCCTATCATTTATAGAGCATTACAAACTTCAGAAAAAAGTTATGTTAAACTTGATGGAATTCCATCTTTGACATTCTATGGTACAGACTCTTTTTAGGCAGATGAAATATGTCTAAATACCTAAAAGTATTACTGTCTGTAAAGTACTTGGCACAAAGTCTGGAATATAAGTGCTATATATTTAGTTCTCATATTATTTTTGTTATTACTATTATTATGATTACTATTTAAAATGCTAAATTACCCAAAGCAAATTATAAATGAGTTTTGGGAAACTAAAACTCTAGCCCTAGCCTGGATCTTTTTTTTTCATCAAACTATAGAAAAATGTCATATCCAGTAGATAATCATTTACCCAACTGTTGTTCATAGGAATAATAATTCTTCAAAATGTTCCTTTGTAAAATTATTCCCTGGATGAAAAGAAAATTGAGGAGATGCTTCCTACTACCTACCCTTAGAAAGTAACTGCATGTTTATTAGTTTATTAAATATTCAGAGCAGTTTTGAGGAGAAAAGTGTATTTAATTTGGTATACTTTAATATTCTCAAAGTTATTTGGTGACAAAACCTCATTAGGGTGTACCTACATGGATCTCCAACTGAACTACAGACCTCCCTTTTGAATTGTCTTGAGAATTAAGTCTTGGCATCAGTATTTGCCTATTCCAACCCCTTTGGATAAGTGCTTATTAAGTGACAGACACGGTTCTTTACAGTGATTATCCCACTTAATCCTGGCAATCGGTGGCTTCATGTTATCTTTGCAGATGAGTAACAGGAAGTTCAAAGATGTTTAAAACTTGTATAAAATTATACAACCAAGATTCAACTGTAGAGCTGTCAGTATCCAGGACCCAGACTTTTAAGCTCTAGGCTATTCTGAGTGACAATGAATAAATGAATGAATGAGTATAAATATTTCCTGAGTTGGACTGGAGTGATAGCTTAGTTTGGACAGTGACCAACGCCCTCAAAGAAAACTTGATTGGACACCATGACTAGTCAACGGGATTGGACATCCCCCACAAAGGAGCCTTGAGCAGATACCTCCTAAGTGACCCCAGGGCACAGGGCTAAGACACTGAAACAGGACGGGGAGCTAGGTTCTGAGTTCCTGTGTCACAGTTAAAATGAGTTAGGGAGGGAAAGGTCTGTCCTGAGAGGAGTGAGTGCTTTGTCTTGGTAATTAGTGTAACCAGGAGCTCCACTTTCATGCGTCCTTCCCTAGCTCTCCATATATGTGTTCCAAGTATATTTGCCCAAATTAAAAGCATATATTTCCCTAGCTCTTAACCAACAGGCGCTAGATTACTTTTAGCTAAAAGGACACTTGTTAAAGAGGCATACTACCCATTTCAGCAAAGTCTGAGTCACACCCTTGTGTGGTCTACCAGGTCAGGTCTTGCTGATATGGCCTTCTTGATAAGTAAGCCTATGATCCCTGGTTTGCATCCAAGAACAGAAATTTCTAAGAGGGTCATGTTTGGCAACAAGGGGGACTTAGCGCTTACCTCACTGATAACTTTCAGTTTCTTAGCTTGGAGTCATGATTATACTTTTTAGAATTGGAGCCTGTTGTTTATAAAGACCAAAGGTCATTTATTTACGGTGAATCCAATCACAAGATATAATTGATTTTTCAGCTGTTAACAACGAAGGAGGAAGAGGTAAGTTTAATTGCTAGATTTCACTAGCAGATAAAATTTGTGATTTCCAGATAATCCTCCTGTATGACCATTAGTTACTGTGCAAAAAGATAAATCCAATTTTCTCAGATATTCTGATCTTTCAAGAGTAATAAGGAAAATACCATGATTTCTAAATATAGTGTCAATTATTCGAAATTTTATAAAATTTTCCTTCGGGGAAAAAAGCCACTTGTGGGCTTCATTCGGGCTATTGGTTACTTGATAGTAATATTGACTATAGGTGGTTCCATCAGGAAGATGATTTCATATAGGTAGCTTCATCAGGAAGGTCTACCCAGGTGGCGCTAGTGGTAAAGACACATACCAATGCAGGAGATGTAAGAATCTGTGTGCCAGTGTAGGAGATGCAGGGGACATGAGTTCAATCCCTGGTCAGGAAGATCCCCTGGAGAAGGAAATGGCAATCCACTCCATATTCTTCCCTGGAGAATCCCATAGACAGAGGAGCCTAGTGGGCTATAGGCCATGGGGCCACAAAGAGTCGGACATGACTGAAGTGACTAAGCAGGCACACATACATCAGGAAACTTGGTCTATAAGATATCTGAAGATACTTTGCTCTGGATTTATATGTTATTTGAGATTTGTACATAAATTGAGAGAAAAATAGAGTGGATTGCATGCTATCATAGACAATGGGGTAAATTACCTCTTAAAGAGAGGCTACCTGATACATATTCTGCAACATTTAACAATAGAAAAGGGTCAATGGAGGTTTAACTCTTTTTTTCTTGTTTGTTTTCTTGTATATAGAAAGAATACTACTTTTCTTTTAATTTCAGATATTTAAAATTTTAAATTATAGAAGTAATACATGAATAAGGGAATCTCAAGCATCCAAGGGCTTCCCTGATATCTCAGTTGGTAAAGACTCTGCCTGCAATGCAGGAGACCCCAGAAACCCTGGTTTGGTTCCTGGGTCAAGAAGATCCCCTGGAGAAGGGATAGGCTACCCACTCCAGTATTCCTGGGCTTTCCTTGTGGCTCAGCTGTAAAGAATCCACCCGCAGTTCAGGAGACCTGGGTTGGGAAGATCCCCTGGAGAAGGGAAGGCTACCCACTCCAGTATTCTGGCCTGGAGAATTCCACGGATTGTATAGTCCGTGGGGTCGCAAAGAGTCGGACATGACTGAGCAACTTACACTTTCATTTTCAAGTATCTATAATAATATTATTAGTTCACACAGAAATAAGCCCACATCTCTGAAAGCTATTACCAAAAATATTGTATCATTCCACATTTTTATTTGCTTCTTCAAATACATATGCACATGTTGGTGGCTCAGTAGTAAGGAATCTGCTCGCCAATGCAGGAGATGCCTGCCAAGCAGAAGACATGGGTTGGATCCCTGGGTGGAAAAGATCTCCTGGAGAAGGAAATGGCAACCCACTCTACTATTCTTGCCTAGGAAATCCCATGGACAGAGGAGCTTGGTGGCTAGAATCCATGGGGTCAAAAAAGAGTTGGACATGACTTAGAGACTAAATACAGGCAGGGATTGTTGATTTGTTTTTCTTACAAATACACAATTGCATCAAAAATTTTATTTTATAATTTCACATAAATTTCAGTGATTTTATTATACTTGACATCTTTCCTGCATATATATATGTCTTCACTTCTGTGTATACTTGCACTACCTCATTCTCTCTGAGAGCTACAGCATGTTCCCTAATTTGGATGATCTAAATTTATTCCATAGTTTGGCAGCACTGAATATTTCAACTATTTTCCTACTTATAGACATTGCTATATTGTTTCCAGCTTCTTAAAATTAAAAAATGCTGCAGTAATTTTTAGAATTTGATAAACTGATTCTGAAGTCCATGTAAAAGAAAAATATATAAGAATTGCTTAAAAGTCTTAAAACACAATAATGTTAATATGGTGAAGTAATTTATTATTTATTGAAACAATATAAAGCTAACTATATTCAAAATAATAAAGCACTTGCTTAAGCATAGACACTTAATTCAAGGAACTGAATTCAATAAATGAAACAACTAGTCTACAAGTCAGTGGGGAAATTATGCATTTACCAGCAACTGGTATTGAGGTAATTGTTATTTATTAGAAGAAAATAAATGTAACCCCAATTGTGTGCCCACAGATGAATATAAATTTAAGACAATAGTTCCCACCAGAAAAATAAAAGTATTAAAAGAAAAAAATTAACTTATGAGTGTTATGTCCTTAGGGGTAAAGGAAAGCTTAGTAAGGAAGATGGGAACAAAAAGATATAATGGAAAAATAAAATATCAGATAACATTATAAAACAATGAAACAAACAAACTAAAAATTCTTTGAATGGAAAAAGGCAACTTAATTTAAAAGGACAATGACCAACTGGGAAAAAACACTTGTTACACATACACAAAAAAGTGACTAATACTCTTAAGATATAAGTAGTTCTTCAAATTACTATGAACAATGTATAGCACAAGGAAAATTGATATTCAGAAGAATGGGGAAAAGGCAACAATGAAATAAAACTTTTGGCCCTTTAGATTGATAAAATGTAAGATCACGTTAACACCAAATGCCCACGAGACTGCTAGGAAAATAACATGCACACACTCAAGAGCAATGCTGAGTCTAAAAACTTCTAGAAGTTTTGGGAAATAAATCTGGCTATATTCTTTTAATGCTGGGAAAGATTGAGGCCAGAGGAGAAGGGGCGACAGAGGATAAGATGGTTGGACGGCATCACTGACTCAATGGACATAAGTTTGAGCAAATGCAGGGAGAAAGTGAAGGACAGAGAAGCCTGGCATGCTGCAGTTCATGGGGTTGCAAAGAGTCGGACACAACTTAGTGACTGAACAACAATAACAATATTCTTTTAAACCACAAGTGTGAATAACATTTAATCAAGCACCTCACTCCTAGGAAATTGTTTTTCAGAAAATACTGACAAGTGTATAATGATACTCTTTTCAAACAGGAACTTGGTTTATTGTTTCCTGAATACAATAGGCAAGCATCCAGAAAACTAGGGGGTCAATTTGGGCTAATTTGGGCTCTTGCACATAAATATGCTTTGCTTTTGATGTTTTTTTCTCTGTACCAGAAAACCATAGGAGGAGACAAGTCAATAAAGTTGAGTGAGCCTTTACTCTCCTTACTTAAAAGAAGTACAGGCAAGAAAGGGGGGAGGGAGGCCAAGAAAAGAAAAACAGAAGTGTGAAGGACTCAGGCAGGGAGCTAAGGTTTTGCAGTTCAGTGCGATTCATGGGGTTGCAAAGAGTTGGACACGACTGAGCGACTAAACTGAACTGAACTGAACTGAAAGATCTTTGACTGAGTCTGTACTGAACAAATGTGTAAAATAACCCTACCTTCTAGGTCATCTATGAGCATGCAGTTGAGCTCCCTGTGCTATCTATATAGCAGCTTCCCTCTAGCTATCTATTTTAGACATAAATGGTAACCTACTCCAGTATTCTTGCCTGGGAAATCCCATGGACAGAGGAGGCTGGCAGGCTACAGTCCACAGTGTCACAAAGAGTTGGACACAACTGAGTAACAAACACAATGATGACCTTAGTGAAGGACAGAGAAGCCTGGCATGCTGCAGTCCACAGGGTTGCAAAGAGTTGGACACGACTTAGCGACTGAAAGATGAACAACAACAAGTAATGACCTTGGGCTTCCCTGGTTGGTCAGCAGTGAAGAATCCATGTGCCAGTGCAGGAGACGCAGTAGACTCGGGTTCGATCCCTGGGTCAAGAAGATCCCCTGGAGAAGGAAATGGCAACCTATTCCAGTATTCTTGCTTGGAAAATCCCATGGACAGAGGAGCCTGGCAGGCTACAGTCCATGAGGTCACAAAGAGTTAGACATGACTTAGCGACTAAACAGCAACAAGAATAAAGTGATGACCTACAGGAGTGAGATGAGGGGTGGTGGTGGGAGGGAGGCTCAAGAAGGAAGGGATATATGTATATATAGTTAATTCATTCTGTTGTACAGTGGAAAGTAACACTGCATTGCAAAGCAATTATACTTAAAAACAACAACAACAACAACAACAAAAACCCCTTGCTCCCTGCCATTTTGTAAGTGTGTGGGGAAGGAAAGACAGATGCACACACCCAGCAAGATGCTAATGAAACATCCATAGTGGGTTAGTGGAAGAGCAGTCATGGTGCAAATATAAGCAAATTTCAGGAGAGACTTAATATCTTTATCATGAGTGTTGTATCAAAGCAGATTCATTTGTCTCCACCTGCTGATGTTTTACAAAGGAGGAACAGGAAGCTGGGAGTCAGAGTGGTCAAGAAAGGGTCTAAAAATAAATCTACCCCTTTATTCCTGTAGCATGTCTGATTCAGCACTTTTGCCCCCTAGGTTTTCCTTGGAGGTGCAAGACAGTGTTCCTTTCTTTGACAAAAGGTCCGTTTTCTTCACTTTTCCTCAGTCTTTTATTTGTCTTACTGGTCACAAGTAATGAGAACAAAACATCTGCTCTTTATTGAGTGTTTACTGGGTGTCAGGGACCTTGCCAAGCATTTTATATAAGTGGCCTTCTCCAGTCTTCACAACAGCCCTGTAAGATTCGTATTTTTTACATTTTATAGATTAAGGAAACTCAGAGACTCAAAGTTATTAATACCAATGCAGGAGACACAGGTTCAATCTCTGCGTCAGGAAGATCCCCTGGAGAAGGAAACGGCAACCCAATACAGCATTCTTGCCTGGGAAATCCCATGGACAGAAGACCCTGGTGGGCTACAGTGGATGAAGTGACAAAGAGTCAGATGTGTGACTAGGCCTATAGATTACAGTTAATTTGCATGCCTCTTTACCTTAGGAGTTGATAAACACTCTACTGTTCTTTGCTTTTAGAGGATCTACATTCAAAAATGCTATTATAGATGCAGTAAAAGTAATATGAAAGTACGTAGAAGTTGGTCCTTTGTGAAGGAGAGATTTGATTTGCCTTTGTCTTTGTTTCTGCCAAGGAAAGACTGAGGACCCACAATGCCTTGACTGGTTTTGATGGCTATTAGATGGATTTCTCCTGAGGAGTTTAGATAATCTCTGATATTTATATAGTGGCAATCATATCCCCGGCACTTAGCAATAGCCAGAAAGAGATTAGATAAAAGACTCTTAAGAGATTAGTGTAATGTAACCCAGACTTTGATGCATCTGTTCTCTGCTGGCTTTCCAAGTCCCGCCCACATGCTATTTTTCCCAGGAAATACAAGGGGCAATTTTAGGGTCTTCTACTAGGATTGTTTTCTCTGTTCCATTATTTTGAATATTATTGTCTTGGTGCCTGGATCTTCCTTGACATAAAATGTTTAAACACTCAATTTTCTTTTATTTATTTATTTTTAATTTCTTAAAATTTATTTTAATTGGAAGCTAATTGAATTCACTATCATCATACAAGGGCTCTTTAGAAATATCCCAAACTATGTATGACCACTAATGAGATGGACCTCCAACTCAATCACTTTTTTAAAGAAAAAATATATATATACGATTAATTAATTCCACCTCTTAATCCTCACACTCCATTCACATTTTTCCAGAACACTCCATTTCTCTTCAACCTATTCTGCATTTCTTCAAAACAGAGTAACTGGAGCAAAAAGAATGCCCAATGATTGGGTGAAAGTGTTGGGATAGAGAAGAAGCCTTTGCACATTCCTTTGATTATTTTTACTGATTGTCCAACGTTCCTTTTTAAAGACCTGAGAATGATTGCTTATGCTAATCCTAATGCATATCTAAGCATATTGGCCACTTGGCCCAGTTTCTGTGTTTGAAATTGAACCCTACCAGGTCTCTGCCTGTTCTCCCACTCTCTCAAACACCCATAAAGACACGTACACACAGATTTCTTCTTGGTCAGTATGTGTTCCCTAAGGTTCAAAAACACCCCCTTAAAATACCCACACACACATTTCTAAACCACTAGTACTGGTGTCAAAGGAGTGCACTCCCTCCACAGGCTTGTCTTATAAAGATATTTTAAGTATATTTATCTTGCTTTACAACCAGTTTCTCCTATAAAAGATACTTAGTTTTACGCCCAATTTATATTTTATAATTTCAATCCATGGAGCATTTCCTTTATGAGATGATGTCTTTAATGAAATGTATGATATAAATTTTGAAATCTAGTGATATTATAATTGCAACATTCAGTTGGCTTCTCCTTTGATATTTGCCACCTCTTCACTTTCATTTTTAATATTTAACTGATATTTGTCAAAACAAGTAAAGTTACTAAGAAGAATGTAAAATCACTGAAAAAAAATTATTCTGAAATTCTCTTAGGAAGTGATGAAGGCAAAATATAACTGCCTCCTCTGAGGTTTGAACTCAGGACCTTCAGATTATGAGACTGATGCGCTGCCTACTGCGCTAAGGAGGCAAGTTAAGAGCATAGCACTCTGTGGACACTCCTCACAAACAGGCATTTTCCTTTGAAGCCTGAAAACTGGTAGAATATTAGAATCATCAATTTTTTTTATTGCTTTCAAAGTACATTTCAACAGTTGGCTCAAACTGTCTTTCAAAATTAAAGCTGCTTTAATTATACAGAATTTTCTAGTGTAGAGACACAATATACCAAGATAAAGTTAACCAGCGTTTTTATATGTGTGCTCAGTTGAGTCCAACTCTTTGGACCCTACGGATGGTGGCCCACTTGGAATTCTTCAGGCAAGAATACTGAAGTGAGTTGCCATTTCCTCCTGCAAGGGATCTTCCTGACCTAGGGACTGAACCTATGTCTCCTGTGGGCATTGTAGGAGCATTCTTTACCACTGAGCCACCTGGGAAGCCCTCCTTTATGTGACTTTTCTCTTGTATTAGGGCTTCTGTTGTGGCTCAGCTGGTAAAGAATCTGCCTGCAGTGTGGGAGACCTGGGTTTGATCCCTGGGTTGGGAAAAAAGGCTAGCCAATTCAGTATTCTGGCCTAGAAAACTCCATGGACTGTATAGCCCATTGGGTTGCAAAAAGTCAGACAGGACTGAGTGACTTTCACTTTCTCTTTCTCTTCTATTAAGCTCCTTGCTCTTAAAGATCCAGGAAAGGATGAAGGAAATGGTAGGAATATTTTGGAAGAGGGTGGATTGCAAAATGTTGCTTATTGTCCTGATATTTAATATAATTTAACTGAGAAGAATATAACTGCATTTTGTTCTGGCAAACAACATCATTTTCTTGAAGACCTGTAACATGCATTGCTACCATGGTTCTAGTTGAACAACCATGCCATTCCAAGCAGGTCACATAAGGTGACCTTCTAAAGCTATTAGTAGTTTTGAATGATTTTTCCATGCAAATCTCTGCTTTCCCTACTGACTAGTTTTGATGAAAAGAGACTGCTTTTAGTCCTAGTAGGTGAAAGAATCAACTAGGTGTGAAATATAAGCAGCCAGAACAAAGAAACACAGGCTGGCAGACCTGGGTGGAGTGAGGGAGTTTATTTTTAACATCTCTGTAGGGCCATTTGTGTGTTAGATATAAGCACAATGCGAAGTTAACTTCAAGGAAAAAGGACATTGATTTAAAGAAAACTACACATTAGTTATTTAATTGGCATATCTACACCTCTTCAAGATTACAGTTTCACTTTAGGAAACAGAGCATTAAAAGTTTGACTTTTAATCAGCAGCTACCAGAGCTGTCATTTTTAAGATATCAGTTCCATATTTACTCACAGTAATCTTTTCAAGAGCTCTGAAAAGCAATGGAGAAACAGACATAGAGAACAGACTTATGGACACGCAGAGAGGGGAAGAGAGGGTGAGATGTATGAAGAGAGTATGAAGAGAGTAACATGGAAACTTACATTACCATGTGTAAAAGGGATAGCCAATGGGAATTTGCTGTATGTCTCAGGGAACTCAAACAAGGGCTCTGTATAAACCTAGAGGGGTGGGATGGGGAGGAGAAGGGAGGGAGGTAAAAGAGGAGGGGACATATGTCCATCTATGGCTAACTCATGTTGATGTTTGACAGAAAACAACAAAATTCTGTGAAAGCAATTATCCTTCTATTAAAAAAAAAAAAAAAAGAGCTCTGAAAAGTTACCAAAGCCTATGTTGTCCAGGGGGCAGATAAGACAATTTTTCTGTTAGCTGAAAGGAAAAAAAATACAGATAACCATAGATGGCCACAACATTGTGTAAAACACACCTGCTTTGAATACAAAATATAAAACACCAGAAATAGATAAGAGGGAGGGAAAAGAGAGTCAATAAAGGGACGTGACTGAGGAAAGATACCCTACCAGACAAAAGGACGATATTGTGTTCAGATCCTTTTTTATTCCTGAGAAGAAGAGATTTATCAAACTATCATGTTAAAGATAAAAATCACAACCACGACACAATCAAAAGTTTCTGTTGTTCATGAAGCAAACTTGGCAAAGTTGACTGGTCAAGGTACTCAAGGTTTTGTCTGTTGAACTAGAGTGTAAGCTCCTGTAGGTCAGGAGTTACAACAATTTTTTTTTCTGCCCATCTCTTTTAGAAGGTACGGGAAAGATGCTATCTGCCTCACAGACCTATAAAATGGCCCTGCTGAATCCGTTCTCACTCAGGTCCCTCGACACACGTCTGACTGGGGGCAGAGGGCAAATTGGACATCAAAGAGTTGCCAAAGGCTTTTCTGCTGTGGAAGGCTGAGGAGCTCTGGATGATTCTTTGATCTCTGTTTCCCTCCCCCTCCCCCCTCTGCCCCCACACATACCTCACATCAGTCTTCCCTAGACCCCACCCTGTGTCTCTGCTCTCCTCAGCTGCTCTCACAGAAGACCCCTGACATCCTGGTCCACATTAAGGAAAGAAACTAAACAAGAGTGCAAACAATCAACCTTCTAATCCAGACAAGCTGCTGTCATAGCCTTTGGCTCCCTTATCTGCACAGAGAAAACATTTGGTGAAACCTTTTAAATCTCAGTTAAAAAAAAAAAATTCAGGGGCAGTCCCCCTCCCCGCCCCCCGCCACCCCGCCTTCATTTTATATAGAACCCAGATTCTATTGCTTTCTTTGGCTCACCTGCAAAAGAATCAAGAGGGAAAGTTTCTAAGGTATTAAATCTGAAGTATATACATCTACCTATAGAATTCTTGAAAATCTTTAAAACTTAAAGATTGTCTACTGTAAGCAAACCTGTCCTGAAAGTGCAGCATTTCATGAACTGCAATGTACAAGCAGAGGATGGTTTCTTTGGAGAACAAACTGATAGGCTTATTTTAAAAAAAATAGAAAGAAACTATGTAAATGTTAGAATCGCTACATACTGGAACACACAAGAAGAGTAGTTGAAAATAAACTTCAGTTTCATCAAGAGAGGCTTGGTTCAATATAAAAGATTGTCTAAAATGTATAAGATGTTTTAGAATCTACTCTAAGAAAGAGAATATGCAATCACTGGCTTTGATGTTTTATATTTCAAATGCCTAGAGGAAGGGAACTGAACCCCATGACCTTCTGAGGACTCTGCTCAGTGTGTGAAGCTCATTCCAGTTCTGAAATCGGCAGATGGTATTCACCCTGGATTGAGTCCCTAAGTCAAATCGGGTGCAGCATCACTCAAATATGTTCTGCTAAGTAGTAGTTGCATAGCCTTATCATCAATACTTCACCCCCCCCCACCCCCGCAATCAAACGTTGGTTAGCTTAATTTTACTTCAACTGACATGCATAGAGAATCTTCTATGTGCCGAGTTCCATTATTGGGGTACCGGTAGATATAGGAAATAATAGAGCAAAACTGAAAAATTCATCTCAAATTATATTTACAACTGGAGTTTCGTCCTCTGGCCTTTTCTATTATATGTGAATTGAAAGGGTCATAGAAGGCTCATCACATATGACAACCAGTTCTTCCTTCTAGGCTTACAGAGAAACTGGATTACTGGATTACTTTAACAGAGCTGGGCTTTTTGTATTTTTTTTACTTAAAAAAATTACTTTTAATTAAGCTGGGCTTAATTTCTAGGCAGAGAGATGTTTTAAATCAGATAAAATAGTGTAGTATGTTCATCTCTAAATGAGTCTAAAGCTTTTCCCTTTGTTACATCCTGATTATACTGTCATTTTTTAGCCATTAAATGTAGATGGTCCCCGAAGTGCTACCCTCAGTCTTCAGATAGAAAAAAGAGTTGTTTTCTTTTTTCTTGTCCTTCTCACAAATGATTTCTAGGGTCTCTCTTTCCCAGATCTCAGATATCTAAACTTTTTATTTCCTAATTCTTTCCTCAAACATCCCCTTCGCCTAATGCCAACCCTTCCTACCTTGACTAAAGTGACTATTTCCTTCCACTCACCCCAAATCCCCTTATTATGCTCTTTTTCATAGCTCTTAAATATACTAAGTGAAAGTGAAGTTGCTCAGTCGTGTCCGACTCTTTGCAACCCCATGGACTGTAGCCTACCAGGCTCCTCTGTCCATGGAATTTTCCAGGCAGTAGTACTGGAGTGGACTGCCATTTCCTTCTCCAGGGGTCTTCCCAACCCAGGGATTGAACCAGGGTCTCTCGCATACTAAAGAGTTCAATTATTATCTATTTTTTATATTCTACCCTCTTCCCACTTGTTAGAGAATGTAAACTCATGGAGAGCAGGGGTTTTGTCTATTTTGTGTCTGCTGTATATCAAGTATCTTAGAAAAGTTTCTGGCACACAATGTGTGTGTGTTAGTTGCTCAGTCATGTTCGATTCTTTGCAACTCCATGGACTGTAGCCCACCAGGCTCCCCTGTCCACAGGATTCTCCAGGCAAGAACACTGGAGTGGGTTGCCATTTCCTTCTCTCTGGCACACAATATTCCTTCAAAAATATTCTTTGAATATATGAACAAATCAACTCCAACTTCTGAATCAGATATTTCTGTTATGTGTCTTATTTTCTTACTAGGTTCAAAGTTTGAGTTCCATGTCTAACTCATTTTCTGCTTTTCTACAAATATCCTGTGAGTCAACATGTCTAACTCATTTTCTGCTTTTCTACAAATATCCTGTGAGTCAACATGTGTTGACCATGCTTCATGAATGGTGATTCTCATGTCTTTCCCTTGAATTCTATTCCTACTGCCAGAAATCTAGCTGAAATTCCCACATTTTCTTTCCTGATTGAACACAACAGCCTCCTAACTGGTTTCCTTTTCTCTAGCCTTTCCCTTTTATAACTCATTTTATACATTGCTGCCTTCCTAAAGCATAACCTTGACTATGTGATAGTAGTTCATTGATTCTTTCATCAAATATTAAGAGCAAATATATGGCAGGCAAGGATTGGAAAGACAGAAAAATCTCTTCATTTGTAAAGTTTGTATTCCAAACTCATTAGTCCTCAGTGAATCCCCATTGTTTACAAAGAAAAGTCGGAACCATTATTATGACATCAAGACCCCACAACCTGATCTCATCAACTTTCCTATCTTCATTCCCACTACAACCTTCTATGTATTTGTGCACTAGTCAAATCAGACCATGAATGGTAAATTTTGTTCCATATTTCTGAGTTGACACTGGCTTGCTGTTGTTGTTTAGTCTGATTCTTTTGCAACCCCATGGACTGTAACCTGCCAAGCTCCCTGTCCATGGGATTTCCCAGGCAAGAATACTGGAGTGGGTTGCCATTTCCTTCTCCAGGGGATCTTCCCGACTCAGGGATCGAACCCACGTCTCCTTCATTGGCAGGCAGGTTCTTTACTACTGAACCACCAGGGAAGCCCTCACACTGGTTTACTTCCATGTAACAGAGGCTTAATTGCTGATTCTCTGTATCCTGTAAGGATTCTACGCATATTTGACTCCACCATTTCCATGAATTCTCTGATTGGCTTCCATTACTTGAAAAAGTTCTCTTCTATTTTTCTTTTTGTCTATTTTTACTTCTTCAAAGATATATATCATGTAATACTCTGTATGGTCATTATTAGTCTATAGGTCTCACCTACCACAATAGATTAGAACCTCTTTGAGGTCACGGAGCCTGCCTTGGTTTTCTTGGACTTCTGCCTACTGCCCTGCCTTTCAAGGCACTCAACAATGTTTGCTGCATAGACAAAACAAAGAATATCTTTTCTCTCTTCTACTCTATATTATACTCACTTAAAACTCAACCTTAGAGATAATTTTTCATCTCTGAGTAAACATCAAATCATCCCAGACCATATATCCTGACAGACAATAATATAGAGTGGTGAGAATCAAAGTATGTAAGTCAAAAGACTTTGTCTTTATTATGGCTTTATGGTGTACCTTGAACAAGTTACTTTTCCTCTATGCCCCATTTTCTCAAAATAAAGATAGGCAAATAATTAATACTTACTTAATATGTGAATGTTATATTGAATATATGACAATCAGCATATCATTTGACACTCATCTAATGATCAGATCAGTTCAGTCTCTCTGTTGTGTCAGACTCTTTGTGACCCCATGGGCTGCATGTGATCACCAGGCTTCCCTGTCCATCACTAACTCCCAGAATTTGCTCAAACTCATGTCCATCGAGTCAGTGATGCCATCTAACCATCTCATCCTCTGTCATCCCCTTCTCCTCCTGCCTTCAATCTTTCCCAGCATCAGGGTCTTTTCCAATGAGTCAGTTCTTTGAATCAGGCGGCCAAAGTATTGGAGTTTCAGCTTCGGCATCAGTCCTTCCAGTGAATAGCTTTTATTATTACTGAACAAATAGAGTGTCAGCATTATCTCTTTACTCACTACCCCCTTCCTTTCTCCAGAGTTCTTACTCTTGATTCCATGATGCCGTGCTCTATCCAATTCCTGCCCCCTTGCCATAAGCAAACAACTTCCCTTTTGTTCCTCTTCAGGACATATGCATCCAATAGAAGCCAGTTTAAACCTCACTTTTTTCATGAAACCTTGAAAAACCATGAAATCTTGGTTTTTTCAACCTATATTGAGTTTACTCTTCTTTGAACTGTCATAACACTTGGGAGGATATATGGGATATATATATCCCATTCTTTCTAGATACCTGCTGTTATTAGTCATTGGCCTATTCATTATATGATATTAGAGAGTAAGGAAATATCTATAATAAATTATTACATAAATTATATTTATTTATATATTTTTATATACATGCATATATTCTCAATGATAATCTAGTACAGTGCTTTAAAATAATGTTAGAAATTAT